>JAMPIV010012133.1:382158-742158 GCA_024509875.1 Oreohelix idahoensis
GGCACGTTTTCTCGATTCGACAAATGTCTGAGCACCACTACAAGTCTTGGTCACTTACTTGCAAGCACACAGTAGCAACTCCCAGAGGCCTAAATTTTGTCGCTTCGGAATCATCCTTATAATAAGGGTGAAAGTGACCCTATGTCACTTATCCTTGACGTGACCTCTATTAACTCATTGTCGCTATCTGATCTCTTATTACCTAAGTCACTTCCCTTAGACCGTGTAGGTTCTTGTCATTATATTACAATTGTGTGTTAATTCAGCGGTGACATAAAAGGATGCTAAGCAGATCTGAGGGAATATGGTTTCTGTTTTTTAAAATTGTAAAATCGTATATGTTCGGCTTCAGCGGTAAAGTAATACATGTGACTCAATTGATTTACACAATGAAAAAATAGAGACGTCGACATTTCTTTGCACAAAAAACAACAGAATTGTGGTAGTATAAGGGTAATACTAGACACTCTCTAAACCAAGATGCGATCAAACGATTCGAATAGCGACTGAAGACATGAAAGGTTACGTTTGATTTGAGAGCAAAGGATCTAAATAAGTTCGATGCAAAACGGGGAGATACATTGAGCGAGTAAATGGCGAATACAAAGTTAAATGTCAGAAAAAATCAAAGTAATTTTATTGGGCTATTGCATGTGTCAAAATTCTCTTAAATATATAAAAAAGTATACAATGTTTTACAGTCTAGAGTTAAATGATGAGGCGAAGTATAGCAATAAACTAACGTATTGCCATAACAAGGGATAACACATATATCTCAACATCATAACAACCCATGTCACAACAGAGGGATCTCTGGACGGTCATCGAAAATGCACATAAGTAAAGGAGAAGATTATAGTAGAACACAGGATTTGAAGCGCCATACATAAACTAGATGATTAAAAACAATTCAAACACCAGTTAAAAACAGTATATAATAAGCGAAGTTACCAGGTTCTGGGATCAAAAACCTTAGTAGCGTCACGCTCAAAGCTGCCTAATTGTATTTTGGTATCTGACACTGGAGTTAAAGAAATGCAAAAGACAGCGGAGGTAAAATCTGAATTATAAACGGTGAGCTGACTTCTACGACGCGTAATACTTTTTATGTAGTAGTCAATACAATTTATATATAAAACAGTGTCCTTCAGGGGAAGATATTTCACATTACAAATAAAGTAATGATCAAAGTTCTGAAATATTTGAACAGCAAATTGGGATTCCCACAAGGGCTCTGTTAATAATAATATTAAATCTTCATAATTATCGTAAACTGACTTTGCAGATGAATCTAAAGGAATTTAAGCGTACTTTACTAACAGCTTGCTGTTAATGCAGTAAACTTGTATAACGGGCAGAAATCGTCCAATTTTTGTAAAAAAATAATTCAAAAAAACAAATTGAGAAAACTTTCTGACTGGGTTGAATATAATGAGTATTTTCATCTTAATGGTAATGTTAAAAAAAAAAACAATCAATAGGAATGATCTTCCGCTGAGGTTGCATGTTAATATGATATGTTCTTCTTTGATCCTTTACACTGCACACTGTCAAATCTGTCAGTGGGCCATCAACGCATGGTGGCGTCGTGTAGGGCAGCACAAACAAATTGCTTCCATTTCAGTGGTAGGGCGAGCGATCTTCTCAGTGCTCCAACTCTAGGATCATTATTTGCCATTTCACAGGTGTCCACAGTTCTCCGCCCGCAGTTGTTTCTTGGTCGGCCTCACACTTTGCTTTCCTTAGGAGGTCCATATGAACTCAGCTTTTCTTGTAAAGGAACACTACAGTGACCCTTCTGCAGGGAAGTGGCCAACCACAATTCCAGCGTCTGGCCAGCTCATGATGGTATGCATGGTCCTGTTGGTTAGTCGCCTATATTTAGTAGTTTCTTGTGTTAGTGATGGGATTCGGCCAAAAGATACGTTGAATTGTCCATAGGCAAATATTGTGTGGAAAGAGGGGACAGTTTCGATCATTTCTCCTTCTCCGGTTCTCTCCTGCCAGATTCCGCCACCATAGAGAAGAACAGAAAGCTACACAGCTTATATATAATCTTTAATTTGGTGTTTGTGCTGTACTGGGAAGGACTTCCTAGTTGTTGTTGAGACTAGCCAAATGGCTTATCTCAGTTTTATTTCATTCTGCTGTTGATGTCCATTGCATGTTCAGCCGGCTGGGGTTACTATGCCTCCTTAGTATAATATGATATAAAATGAATATAAATGAGGTATAACAACTGATTATAAAAAGTAAATGAGCAATAAATACGCACGACACACAAACTGCCACGTCCATATGAATGATATAGGACTAAACTATTAAACCTTGAACAAGGAAATTGGAACAACATTAGAGGATTAAGGCAGCAGGAAAATTACTACAAGCACTAGCAATATATAAATCACCCCGTCCAATAATCGACGGAACTGGTAAATCAAAAACGGTTACATATTTTTAAAAATATTTTTTAATTCACAATATATAAAAGTTATTTGATGACAATTTTTTTAGTGTGTGAAAGTGCGTGGATTGTGTTTCAAAGAATGTTCCCTGATTAAAAAGTGTTTTTTAACAAAAAACTTTCATGATGTTTCATGATTTGTTCCTTGGGTGAGGGCGACATAGAGCTGGCCGTGTCCGATAACAGGTTGAGGAAGGAAAACTCCTACGTGATCAAAAGATTGTCCTTGCACCTTATTGATCGTCATTGCAAATGCTAAAATCACTGGGAATTGACGATGTGACCGGATGGCCTACTACTATAGCATTATCCGTGATAATAGTTATCATTTAGAATAAGTATAGCAGTTACGACGTTTCTTCAAATTATAATATGCCAGTTTACAGCTATGCTGGCTTCGAGCTGGCAGATCAACAAACAGACATTCGATCTTCATCTCTCGCCTGCTTCAGAACAAATCAAGAGAGCAGAAAAGACCCATTATATATACGCCTTTATAGACCATCACAAAAAGGAGTTCGACCTGGTTTAGTAGGGATGGACTCTTTAAATTCCTCCTGAACAATAGGCTGCCCTTCTAAAATGATGGAAAGGATAAAGTCATTCCATGGACGACATGAAGGGAAACAGTCAATATGCTGGAAAGCAAGTCCAAAGCCCTTTGTTTATTTACGAAGTGGCGTTAAACAAGGCTTGTGTTCTGGACTACGACCCCTATTCGGAATCTTCTTTGCCTTACTCTTTGAAACAAGCATTCAGACGATTGCAAACTGAAGGAATATGCCTTCTCACTAGGTCCATGATGGCGGTCTGGTTTAATCTTTCAAAGGAATGAAGGCAAAAACCAAAAATCTGTAGGGTCACTATAAGAGGACTTGTTGTGCTTCGCTGATGATGCTGCAGTCGTCACTCAAAGCCAACAGGAGCTTCAGAGCTTGATGAATCGCTTCACTAAAGCATGCAAGGACTTTGGCCTCACAATAAGTCTAAAGAAAACGAATGTGCTGAGTCAGGATGTAGGTGCTGCACCAGTTATCACTATCGATAACTATGAATTGGCAGTGGTGCACCACTTCACATACCTAGGGTCTACCATCAATGACAAACTCTCACTGGATACAGAAATCGACAGCCGCATTGGCAAAGCTGCAGCTACCTTTGCGAGAACAGTTGGGCGACCACAGCTGAGGTTCAAAGATGTGTGCAAGAGAGATATGAGGGCACTGGACATGGATCCAGCAACATGGGAGGATGAAGCTGCCGATCGCACTAAGTGGCGATGCTATTTGCGGCACCACCTCAGATTGGGCGAAGAGAGGCTCACACAAGAAGCAGAGGTGAGGAGAAAACGTCGAAAGGAGCACCAGGAAAATAAGCAGCTGAGGGCTGCCACCTCAGGGGCGCATTCCCATAGTCAGTTATGACTGAAGGGGCTATTATTATACGCTAGCATAAATGAAACCAAAACTGAAACTAATTATTATTGACCTAGTGGGCCGCCCAACGCTTATTTTAGGCGGGAGTTGTTATAGTAAACAGTGACGTAAATTGGAACAGCCAAGATTGTCTATAGAACAGCAAAGCCGTGCCGAATGAAATAAATTATAAATTATTTAGATAACCAATCAAAAGGTGGCAAGATCACGCACCACTTTGTGTTAGCAGAATCTTATAAACCAGAAGTCAGTTGTATCTACAGAGCCCTAGCACAAAGACGTGACTCCATCTGGTTGATGTAGCAACCTGACGCTCGCCTAGAAAAGTCACAAAAGTCTGGCTCCCACATTCAAGATACTATCTCAGACGCAGAACCGTTTGTTTTCTACAACAAGTGTTTTCTTGAAGAACTCAAGAGAATGCAGTTCAGCAAAATATATATTTTATGACTAAGAAATTCCAGACTTCCATTATATGATAAAATCTTTTGGAATACAGATTATAAATGTTGTGATCAACGTAAGTACCTCTTGAATGACATTTTTGTTTCAGGAACAGAATATTAACAAGTTGATTACATACATCCTAGAGGTTAAATAAAACTACAAGCAGGGAAATATGAAGTAGAGGTTCCTCCTAAAATAGCGCCAGCCAAAGATATAGATAAGAAGCTAAAGGAAACCGGTACAAAGGAAGAAGTTTACGTACCTCAATGGTTTGAAATTAGAAATGGAAAGTTAACATCAATGAGGATACTATGAAAATTGAAAAATTGTAAATATATATGCCTGTTGATGAAAAGTTCTACGAGTTGCATTTCGAGTTTTCAAATTGTTCAGTCATTGCAAAACGTGTCAGGTAGATTTAAAAAACCCGTCAACGATCGATTGGACCGACTTTCAAAATGTTGTTGTATTCTGCTAACTGAATCTATACATGCCACTAGACGCTTCACTCACTTTATCACCTAAAGAGGATACGATAACGGAACCTGCGGAGTGACATAAGTATAGTTACAAGAAGATTTTACATCTCTGGCAGAACAGGGAAGCCATTGTGGTATCAAACTTGCACTATAAGATGGAACGGTAAGAAGTAATCATTTCGGTGATATATGCGTATTTCGGTGCCTCAGTTACGCTAACAGCTGGTAAAACCCACTTCTGTTCTAAATATTAAAGATTCAACAAATAACAATTTGGGAAATTACAGGGGGATAGGAAGATAGAGATTTATCGGCTGGATAAAAAATAGAATAGATGGAACAATATGGATTTTATTATGCTGTGAATGAGAAAGGCAAAAATTTCAGTCGACGCGCAGATCGGCTGAATCACTGTTCGGGGGAAAGATTTTTCAGTCTAGGTTTAAGCTGTGACGTCAAGTACCCTCCGATTCGTCGCGCTATGCGTATATAAAATGTATCGGTATAAAAACCCGTCAGATTACGATCGATTGATGGCTTTCAGAAGACTGGAGGCAGAGTATTCAGACACTACCCATTGAATTGTGATCAGATCACCAGTGGAACACTGTTCAGTCCAAGAATCTGAAGTCTGAGGTACAGCGAGAATTATGATAACTACCGTATGATAAAGGATTTTACATAAGTGTTTCAGGGAAGGATTGTGTATAAACTGCATATAAATAAAGGCTGTATAATAGGTTGGATTGAAGTCTAAATATGTACGGAGATATTATGCGTAATTTCGATCTGCCCACATGTTACGCTAACAGCTGGATAAACCCACTTGCTTTGTTCTAAATATTAAAATCAACTAATAGCCCCACAGTTTGGGAAATGACAGGGATATAGGAATCATAGAGCCTTTATCGCTGGATAAAACTAGATAGATGGAACAATCCATGGCATATTTTTTCATAGCTGAGATGAGAAAGTGCAAAAATTTTCAGTCGACGCGCAGATCCAGCTGAATCAATGTTAAGAGTGACTAGATCCCTTCCTCAGCTGCCTTTAGGTCTTAAGCTAGTTCGACGTCAGTACCCTCCGATACGTCCGCGCTCAACTTTTGTACCCATAAACGGTATCGGTAAAAAACATGGAGAGGATATAATCGAAAGCCAGGTTTGAGGATTCCAGAAACTGGTGGCAGAGTGTATACGCACATACCCATGCAACTTGATGAGCTTGGTCACTCTCGCCGATAATGACACTTGTTCAGTCATAGTTGCTTTCTTCGGTAGTACTGAGGGTAGCGAAAGTTATGGGAATTGAACTACCTGGCTGTTGGATAAAATTTTTTCCATGTTCTACCAGTTATATAATGGGTCACAAAATAAGCGCTCGTAACTAGGGAAGGCAAAGGTCATTGAGGATTTGGGATTAGTCCATCTTTTAATATGATCTAAACTAATGTGCATCTGTGGATGATTGTTGCTTGTACTAAACACTCCATTTCCCTATGGACAATCTCTGCCATGGGACTAGCCCTTTAATCTTCGTAAGCCATAAAGCAAGATATGATAAATATATCATCATTAGGCTGTGGGGCTATTTGTCGATTAATTTTTGTACAAGAATACCACATCATCAACCAATGCAACATGTTTAGATCATATTAAAAATACCAATACATTATATCATAATGGGACTATTATTTACAGGCTTATTTTTGTGATATGTTCTTTATGAACCCTGAAAACATAAAAAAAATTTATATACACGGGTAGTTATCATAATTTTCGATATACCCTCAGACTTCAGATACTGGACTGAACAGTGGTTCTGGCGATCCGCTCACCAATTCATGGGTAGTGGCGGAACCTCTGCCTCCAGGTCTGTCTCAAAACCTCTTTCGACGTATATCTCTCCCAGTTTTTACCGGATAACGTTTATTTACGCATAGCCAGCGAGGTTCAGTATCGGAGCGGTTTACTGACGTCAACAGCTTAAACCTAGACCTTGAAAAAATCTCTTCCCGAACAGTGATTTCATGCCCGATCTGCGGCGTCGACTGGAAATTTTGCCATTTCTCATTCTCAGCATATCCATAATATCACCATATTGTTCTCATTCTAATCCTTAGTTTTATCCAGGCCGATAAATCTCTATCTTACCTGATCTCTGTTAATTTCCCAAACTGTTATTTGTTTGATTTAATATATTAGAACAGAAGTGGGTTTACCATCTGTTAGCGTAAACTAGTGGGCAGCCGAAATACCGCATATATCTCCGTAAATGAGAACTTCTACCCGGTTCCTTTCTTATATTTGACAGTTTAGATACACAATCCTTCCCCTGTACTGAAATGTAAAATCCCTTTTCATACTGATTCTCTTCTGCTTTTATTTATCCTTGGCGATTTCCTCTGTCTGATTACACATTTCGATGATACGCCGCATTTTGTAAGCTCGGTCAATCGATCGTTTAGACGGGTTTTTAAATTCTACCTGAACACGTTTGCAATGACTTGAAACCAATTTTGCGACAGTATGCGACGTCATTGTAGCCGGGGGAATGACAGTTTTATGTTATTATTCTTTTCTTCCAAGTCAAGGATTTACTGGCTTGCTGTTCGCCAGAGATGTTATCTTCTTGGTTCATCAACATGCACATATATTTACAACTCCTCAATATACATAGTATCTTCATGGATGATTAACTTTCCATTTCTGATTTCAAACCATTGAGGTACGTAAACGTCTTTTTTTGTACAGGTTTCCTTTAGCTTCTTATCTATGTCTTTGGCTGGCGCTATTTTAGGAGGAGCCTCTACTTCATATTTTCTTTGCTTGTAGTTTCATTTAACCTCTAGGATGTATATAATCAACTTGTTAATATTCTGTTTCTGAAACATAAAATGTCATTCGAGAGGTATTTACGTTTATCACAACTTGTACAATCTGTATTCCAACAGATTTTATCATATAATGGAAGTCTGGAATTTCTTAGTCATGAAGTATATTTTCTGCTGAACTGCATTCTCTTGAGTTCTTCAAGAAAACACTTGTTGTAGAAAACAAACGGTTCTGCGTCTGAGATAGTATCTTGAATGTGGGAGCCAGACTTTTGTGACTTTTCTAGGCGAGCGTCAGGTTGCTACATCAACCAGATGGAGTCACGTCTTTGTGCTAGGGCTCTGTAGATACAACTGACTTCTGGTTTATAAGATTCTGCTAACACAAAGTGGTGCGTGATCTTGCCACCTTTTGATTGGTTATCTAAATAATTTATAATTTATTTCATTCGGCACGGCTTTGCTGTTCTATAGACAATCTTGGCTGTTCCAATTTACGTCACTGTTTACTATAACAACTCCCGCCTAAAATAAGCGTTGGGCGGCCCACTAGGTCAATAATAATTAGTTTCAGTTTTGGTTTCATTTATGCTAGCGTATAATAATAGCCCCTTCAGTCATAACTGACTATGGGAATGCGCCCCTGAGGTGGCAGCCCTCAGCTGCTTATTTTCCTGGTGCTCCTTTCGACGTTTTCTCCTCACCTCTGCTTCTTGTGTGAGCCTCTCTTCGCCCAATCTGAGGTGGTGCCGCAAATAGCATCGCCACTTAGTGCGATCGGCAGCTTCATCCTCCCATGTTGCTGGATCCATGTCCAGTGCCTTCATATCTCTCTTGCACACATCTTTGAACCTCAACTGTGGTCGCCCAACTGTTCTCTTGCCATCTGCTAATTGTCCGTAGAAGATATCTTTTGGGATGCGACCATCTTCCATGCGGCGAACATGGCCAAGCCAGCGAAGTCTGCGCTGTCTAAGCAGCGTATACATACTTTGAAGGCCAGCACGTGACAACACCTCAACATTTGTCACTTTATCTTTCCACGAGAGGCCGAGGATGCGGCGTAGACACCGCAAATGGAAGGTATTGAGCCTTCTTTCTTGCTTAGCATAGGTCGTCCAGGTCTCGCTGCCATATAGGAGTGTGCTGGTGACGCAGGCATTATATACCGCAGCTTTGGTCTTCATTGTGAGTTTAGAGTTTCCCCAAACACGCGATGTGAGGCGGGCAAAGGTAGCTGCAGCTTTGCCAATGCGGCTGTCGATTTCTGTATCCAGTGAGAGTTTGTCATTGATGGTAGACCCTAGGTATGTGAAGTGGTGCACCACTGCCAATTCATAGTTATCGATAGTGATAACTGGTGCAGCACCTACATCCTGACTCAGCACATTTCCCTTCATGTCGTCATGGAATGACTTTATCATTTCCAGCATTTTAGAAGGGCAGCCTATTTTCACGGAGGATTTTAAGAGTCACATCCCTACTAAACCAGGTCGAACGCTTTTGTGCAGAGGTCTATTCAAAGGCGATATATTATGGTCTTTTTATGCTTCTCTTGATTTTTCCTGAAGTGGGCGGAGGAGAGAGGAAGATCATGTCTGTTGTTGATCTGCCAGCTCTGAGCGCAGCTAGCGTAACTTGCCATATTTATTTGAAGAAAACGTCCGTAGGCTGCATATTAACTTATTCTAATAATGATCAACTATTATCCACGGATAAATTGCTATAGAAGGTAGGCACATCCGGTCACAGTCGTGTCAATTCCCAGTGATTTTAGCCATTTTGCAATGGACGATCAATAAGGTGGCTTTAAGGACAATCTTTTGATCACGTAGGAGTGTTTTTCCTTCCTCAACCTGTTATCGGACCCACGGCCCAGCTCTATGTCGCCCTCACCCCAAGGAACAAATCATGAATAACTTGAAAGTTTTTGTTTAAAAACAACTTTTTTATCAGGGTAACTTCTTTTGAAACAAAATCCACGCACTATTCACACAAAAAAAAATTGTCATCAAATAAATTTTATATTGAGAATTCAAATATATATTTTAAATAATATGTAACAGTTTTTGATTTTACTTCCGTCATTTATTGACGGGTTATTGCTAGTGCTTCGATATAATTTTCTGCTTGCTATCCACTAATCTAATGTGTCATTTTCCTTGTTTCAAGTTTTAATAGTTAGTTTCTTATAACATTCATATGGGGACGTGGCAGTTGTGGGTCCGTTTTGCGGTATTATTGCTCTATACTGTTTATACTCAGTCCAACAGTTATACCATTTTTATATCATTTTATATCCATATTATACTAAGGAGGAATAGTTACCCCAGGTACGGGACCTGTACAAGCAATGACTCTCCAATCAGCAGAATGAATATAAAAATGAGGATTAGCCTTTGCTAGTTCTCAACAACATCTGGAAGTTCTTCCACAGTACAGGCACATAAATCACCAAATTAAAGGATTATATATTAAGCTGTGTACTTTTCTGTGCTTCTCTATGGGTGCGGAATGCTGGAGAGAACCGGAGAAGGTAAATTGTCGAAACTGTCCTCTTTCCACACTACACAATTTGCCTAAGGAAAATTCAACGTATCTTTTGGCCGAATTACCATCATCACTAACCAAGAACCTTTACTAATTATAGGCACTAACCAAGCAGGACATGCATTACTCATCATAGCTGGCAGGACGCTCGCTGGATTTGGGTTGGCCACGTCCTCGAGAAGGGTCAGCATGATGTCATTACAAGAAAAAGCTTATGGCTATGGACCTCCTAAGGAAGAGCCAAAAGTGTGAGTGCCGACCAAAAAACAACTGGGCGGAGAACTGTGGACAGTACCGAAAAGGTGCAAATAATGATCCAGAGTTGGAGCACTGAAATAAAAAAAAGAAAAAAAAAAATCGCTGCCTACCAAACCTGAAAGTGGGAAGCAATTTGTTGCTGCCCTACAAGACGCCACCAGGCGTGATGGCGCCACGGACAGATTTGACAGTGTGGGCAGTTAAGGGATCAAAGAAGAAACATTGATGCTATTAACGATGCCACCTCTGCGGAACTGATCAATTCCTATTGATTGTTTTTTTTTTACATTACATTTAGAATGAAATACTCATTTATTCACCCAGTTCTGAAAGTTTCTCAATTTGTTTTTGAAAAAGATTATTTTTTTTTTTTTTTTTTTTTATTTGCTTTTATTTTACGATGTTTCTTTTTTTTTACGTTTTTTTTTCTTTTTTTTTTATTAAGTTGGTTTTGGTGTTGTGGGTTTTTTGTCATTGTTATTGTAGTGGTTTACTCGGCATTATTTTTTTTTTTTTCAGATTTTTGTTTGTTTAGTTTTTTTGACGGTTCCTCTCTTATTTATTTACTTTTTTTTTCTTTTCTTAATGTTATTTCTGTTTTTTTTACAAAAATGGACGATTTATGCCGTCATTACATGTTACTGCATTAACCAGCAAGCTTTAGATAAAAGTACGCTTAAAATTCCTTATTTATTTATCTGCTATAAGTCATTTACGATAATTATGAAGATTATATATTATTACAGATGGCTTGTGGGAATCCTATTTGCTGTATCAAATATTTCAGAACTTATCATATACTTTATTTGTAATGTGAAATATCTTCCCTGAAGGACACGTTTATATAATTGTTATGCTCTACATAAAAAAGTATTTCCGTCGTAGAAGCAGCTTCACCGTTATAATTCCAGTTTTTGGCCTCGCGTGTCTTTGCATTTCTTAATCACTCCAGTGTCAGATACTGGGCAAAATTACCAATTAGGCAGCTTGGGAGCGTGACGCTACGAGGTTTTGATCCCAGAACCCTAGGTAACTCGCTTATTATACTGTTTTATGTCTGGTAGTTGAAATTGTTTATATGCTAGTTTATGTATGCGCTTCATCCTGTTTTCTTCTATTAAGTCTCTCCTTACTTTTGCTTTTTCGATGACCGTGTCCAAGATTCCCCATCTGTTGGATTGGGTTGTTATGATGTGAGATATGTGTTTCCCTTGTTATGCGCATACGTTAGTTATTTCTATATACTTCGCCCTTCATCATTTAAACTCTAGACTTAAACATTGTATATCTTTTTTATAATTTAAGGAATTTGACACATGCAATATCTCCAATAAATTACTTTGATTTTTTTCTGAACATTTACTTTGTATAGTGCGCCATTTTACTCGCTTCAAGGTCTCCCCAGTTGGGCGATCGATAACTTATTTGTTCCTTTGCTCTCACAATCAAGTAAGCCTTTCATGAGTCTTCAGTCGCTATTCGAATCGTTTGATCGCATCTTGGTTTGGAGTTAATGTATTCCGCTTATACTACCACAATTCCTGTTGGTTTTTGTGTGCAAAGAAATGTCGCGACGTCTCTATTTCTTCATGTGTAGGATATTGAGTCACATGTATTTGACTCTACCGGGCTGAAGACATATACGATTTTACATAGTTTAAAAAAACAGAAAACCATATTCCCTCAGATCTGCTTAGTTATGTCACTCGCTGGAATTCAACACTACAATTGTAATATACATATGACAAGAACTCTACACGGTCTCCATAAGGGAAGTTTTGTGAAGTGACTTAGGTAATAAGAGATCAGATAGCGACAAGAGTTATAGACTGAGGTCACGTAGGATAGTGACATAGGGCGTCCCTTATAGTAAGGATGTTCCGAGCGACAATTTAGCTCTGGAGTTGCTACTGTGCTCTGCAGTAAAGTGGACCAGACTTGTAGTGGTGGCTCAGCTTGTCCGAGGGAAACGTTGGTTTGTAAAACCCGCCACCGTCTCTGGATATTCAGATGCGGACATAGAGACACCCATTAACGTACTATTACATAAATGATCCAATACATTATATCGCAAGTGACTCATCGTACGGAATCATCGGTATTGTAACAAAAAGAAATTTAAGCTCTCTAGAAATTCGACCAGTTTAGTAGACAAGAGATTTTTAGTGTGCCGGAAAAGATCAATAGATGATAATTCATTGTGAAAACTTACAGAAACGTTGTAGTACAGGGCTGTAGCATACGGGGGGGAAGAGGGGGGGGGGTTGGAATCGTTAACCTGTGGACAGGTAGGCCCTACTCCTATCTACTTAAGCGCGAATAGCGCTACTCTTATGTAGAATATTGTATTACAGTCTAGCTAGCTATCGCTTTAAGCACTTAGTTCGTAAAACAAATGGGAAGTTAATCAAATATCTGGTGTGGGGAAACGAAATAACTAAGACCCGGAACGTAAAAAAGAAAAGGGGAGTTTAAGTCAGAGAAGAGAGTAGTTTTGGGTTTTGGGCGGAGAGTGAAGGTCTGTAATGCTTGGTACATTTGTTGTGTTGATTTTTTGTAGCTAGAAACGTTTTAAGTATTGACATGTACGATGGGGAAGGTCAAAAAAGTAATGCCTCCTATTTTTTATGTTTTGAAAAAAATACCTGCATGGGTGGGGCTAATTTGTAATTTTAAGCAGGATTCCACAAAACACTCATTCTGCACTGTTTATAGCATTACCAACACTCGTTTAGGTGTCAATCCTCAATGGCTGACGCACAAAGCAGGACTGGCGCGTCCGTCCTCTACCGGCAGTGAATCCACCACTAACATTCCATCGAGCTTGATGGCATTCATTTCGTCGGTGGACCGTCGTGGTAACACTGGATATGAAAACTTTCTTTTTTGCTTGATCCATTAGTAAAGGCAGTGTCCAGGAACATTCATTAAAGCACGTTTGTGCACGGTGGGTACCCCAGAATGTTGACAGGGACAAGAACTTAAAGGAAACAAAGGAAAACCCATAGCCATCAATTCCTGCACCGTTACGAAAAACTGAAGGAAGAAGTTTTTATCGTAATATTGTGTGACAGGTTGATGACGACTTATACTTGAAACTTTGGAAGAAGTCTTCTCGGCGACTATACAATCCCCCTTACTGTCCCGATCTTGCACCTTCTGACTTCCATCAGTTTGGACCACTGAAAGAAGGTCTTCGCGGACATCACTTTGAGGACACCGAGACCCTTAAACGTGCCGTACGCCAGTGGTTTAGGAAAAAGGACACAAATTTTTACCGTGCGGGGATACATGCCCTTGTGAGAAGATGGACAAAAACTGTAACAAATAACGGAGACTACATTGAGAAATAAATTTTTGAAGTTCAGACTTGGGGCTACATTTCAATGTGGATTTTATGTTTTCTTGCCTATTGAATGAAATTAAAAATTACGAGGCATTACTTTTTGACCTTCCCTCGTATACTTCAAATGGATGTGAACGCCTAGAACGGACAGTGATAAGTAAAAACAGTGTATTAAATAGTTTTCAGTGAACTTGAATACATTGTGTTGTATGATTTTTACGGACAGAAAGGTTGAAAACAGGCAACCCTCTGACATGTCAACATTGGGTCACTAAACACAGGCACTCTTAACAGTGAGCTTATTGAGAAGTAAGTGGGTCATGTGTAGGCTCATACGGTCTCTGAACCAGCACCAATTAACAAATACGTATTGCCTGCATTGTAAGTGATAAACAATACTGCCCTTGCATATGAAAAACAGTACTGCCAGCATAAGATATGAAAAACAGTATTGCCTGCCTTTGCATATGAAAAACAGTACTGCCAGTATAGTATATGAAAAACAGTATTGACTACATTGTATAAGAAAAACAGTATTTCTAGAATAATTCAGATAAATTGTGCTGCAAGCATTATAGCAGAAGAACAGTGGTGCCAGAATTAAACAATAAAAGTAAGTGGAGTCACCAAGGTTGAAAGTCTTCATCATATATGAGTTCAAGAAAACCTGGGTTAAAAATAGAATATGTCGAAAATTACACCTCTTGCGAAAGCGAGTCTACAAACTAGATGACGTGGCCAACAGTACGGTCAGATACATAAGTACTGTCACACCCCCCCCCCCCCCCCCCTTAAAGGGGTGGGGGAATTATACTGTACCGGTACCAAAATAGTGCATTAACAATGTTTTTTTTTTAAATTAAACCCCCCCCCCCCCCCCCTTTTTTTAAATTAAGTCATATCTACGGCCCTGGTGTAGTAGATAGTCGAAAGTGCTGAGAAAGACATTTCATTTTTATAAAGCAAGAACTTATCGACTGATAAAAATATATTCCGCAGTGATATCCCGGATATACAGAAATGAATAGTCAGTCAAGAAGCTATGATTTTTTGATGCAAATTGATGAAGACAAGAAGAGGTCAAAAAATCATGACCAGAAAAAAATATGAAAAGGCACTGTTCTTCTTTTCCTTTCGTTCTTCTTCTCTCTTGTCTTGAGTCAAGACAAGCAGTCAGAGAGGCCATCAAGCCTGACCAGAAAATATGGGCAAACGAAGAATAAAAGCCAAGGGCACGTTTATCTTCTTCTTCTTCCGTTCCCCCCCCTTGAAACTATATTTTTTCCCCCCCCCCCCCCCCCCCTGCAATGTTGTCTTTTGTAGTTCTCTTCCTGTCTTTGAACTAATTGAGTCTATATCTGCAATGTTGTTTATTCTTGTATAAACTTTTGTCTTTTGTAGTTCATACAGAGGTCCCATATAGTTTTGCTTCCAGTGTTGTTTCTCTGGGCCATTGGGTTTGCCTCAATATATCATATTCGGGGCAATCTTGAAGTACGGGCTCTGCAGTCTGGGGTGCCTGTCCACATGTACACATGGCTGAATTGCCAATCTTGAATTTTGTATACATGTGGCTGTGGAGCCGGTTGTGTCCTGTTCTGAGGGGCAGAATGACAATTTGTTCTGATCTGTTCATAGCTTGGTAGTCATCCCGTGTTGGTGGCTTTCTGATTGATTTGATCATCTTTTTCTTCTGAGGCACGTTGTATTTGTATTATTACCAGATTACTATAAATAGGTTCGTTCAAAGGACTGACAATAATGTCTTGAAAACGCATAAGCCTTAGATTCAGTAATCTACGTCAAGTGTTGTTTGTCAACGCTTAGACAAAGTACCCAGATGAAATTGAACATCATTAGAAGGGAAAAGGAGCTTAGTGCATTTTAAGATTCACGGGACGGCTAGAACACTCGGTCACATAAGCCAAACTGGTGCCGTGCCAGGCCCTTTTCAAAACACAAACTGGTGCCGTGCCAGGTTCTTCTAATTTCAAACGGGCGCCGTGGTTGGCCTTTTACAAGGTAACGAAACCTTCTTCTTCTTCTGTGTTCGTCCTGAAAAGGACGTTTGTTACGGTATGTCCACGTTAACAGCAAAGCTGCGATATCTGCGCATTTCAGCCCGACACATACGTTTTCGGCATGGCATTTTTGGGACCGGGTTAGCCTTTCTTCTTCAATCCCTACTCTCTCAGCCAGACTGCAGTGATGCAGCCTGTTTCCAGAACCACCACTTGGAGGTGGAGTAGGGTCTTGGTCAGCTTTTGTTCGCTGATACTGACGCAAGCAGTCAAGTTATGGGTCGCTTACTGTATTCTTCACTATTGTACGAAACCTTCTACGGTTATAAATCAAAACTGGCGAAGAAACAAGCCCTACAAAGCAACAAACCCCTCTACATGGTAAGCAAAACGACAGACAGCTATATGCTCAGCTGAAACCTCCGGTAAAAACCAGTAGCTAAAGAAAAAGGGTTATCATGGAAGATCTGGAATATGCAGATGACATTGTACTACTAGCACATTCCCATCAACACATCCAGAAAAAAACGGATGGACTTAATAAGTATAGCCAGCAGGTGTGGGTTTTTAACATAAACCTAAAGAAGACAGAGGTCATGACGCTTAATGTGAGCAGCCCTGAGCCGTATCAGTAAGGAATCAGCAACTGGAACAGACAGACACCTTCACATACCTAGGATGCATAGTAACACCAGACGGCGGAGCAAGCAAAAACATCAACAACAGAATGAACAAAGCAAGAACAGCCTTTTTTAGTCTAAACAACTTCTGGAAGTCCTCTCAATACAGCACAAGCACAAAATTAAGATTATATCGGAGCTGTGTGCTTTCTGTGCTTTTCTATGGTGCGGAATGCTGGAGAGTTGCAGAGAAGGAAATGTCAAAATTGTCGTCTTTTCACACAACACGCCTAAGAAAGATTCTCCTAATCTTTTGGCCGAATACCATCACCAACCAAGATCTGCTTACTCGGAGCAAGCAAGAGGACATGCACACCATCATAGCAGGCAAACGCTGGAGCTGGGTTAGCTATGTCCTCAGAAGAGACCCCGATGCCATCACAAGAACAGTTATGCAATGGACCCCTGAAGGAAAACGAAAGAGAGGCCGACCAAAAAGAACTTAACGAAGGACTGTGGAGGCTGAGATGCAAAGAATGAACCAGAGTTGGGGCACTGTACGAATGATGGCCACCGACCGAGCAAAGTGGAATCAATTTGTTGTTGCCCTACAAGACGCCACTAGGCGTGATGGCCACTGACTGCTTTGACGGTCGGCGGCTAAGGATCAAAGAAGAAGAAAGAAGAAGGAAAAACGGGACGTCGTGGCATGAGAGGCAACGAGAATTGTTACACACATCAACATCCAGCTGGAACGAGCTCGGCGCAAACGTGAATTGCCCACAAGACAGCCGCTTGTCATCATTACCACCAACGCATGAACCAACTAGCCAGCTAGCTAGCGAAGCCAGTCAGTAAACCACGACACGAAAATCCTCACGCACAACTAGCAAAAGATAAATCAAACACCAGTGAACTTAAAAAGTCTCAAACCTGCACGTATTTTTCTGCTGAAACTCAAGTTCATGCACTCCAACGTGCTCGTCAAAAACTGGCCAGTCGGAACATAATATATCGTGCGTGAACAAAAAGTGTGTTTAGAAAAGGTCGCGTGAATTTAATGCTCGAACTGCTTTGTTTTATTTCAAGCTCTTGTGTGTTAAAATTAGTGGTTAACGACAGCGTAGCCCGAAGGAAAGTTCACTCGTTTATATTTGGCCTACATTGGACACAGTCAAGTTACGTTCCCAAAAAGCTGATATATCGTACTTCCTCATGAGACCCCTAATTTTGGCCCAGATCAACTTAAATCGGCTTTTCGTATCTTTGCTCCTTTTTCTAGAGCTGTTTTCTAATTATAACAACCCAAAACGTCATTTCTGACAGAAGTACTTTCTTTTAAAATACCTCGTGTATTTAATTGCATATGTTAAATTTAAAAGAAAAATTTTCCAAACAAAAAACAATAAAAATGCACTTACTGGGTGGCCATTTTTGTTTGGGGGCCAAACCCAAATTTTGCTTGGGAGGGCCTGAAAGATGTTAATACGAACATTTTACTTAGTTGAAAATCCATACATCTACTATTTAATAGTGTGTTATATACTATCACTAGTTATAATTGATATACACGTATTACGTATATATGATTTGTGTTTTCAGATTATTATTTTTGTATATTAATACAATCCTTCACGTTTCAAGAAGGTACATCAAAGGACATAACATTAATAATTTAAAACAATTTCTCCACAAGGTTTATTTCTTTTGTTTATTAATTTAACATCCCATCCGCAAGGCATCAACTCTCCTTGTAGTATAACAATAAGATTCGGTTACACAAAGATGCAGACATGGTTTTTGCCGATTCTACAAGATTCCGATTCTACGAGTCTTTGCAACAGATAACACACTACTCTGTCTTGCTGAGTAGAATGGACAACATTTAACTACGGTAACGTCAGGTAAAGTATTGGAATACATTTTCAGTTAACCCCCAAAAAGATGCCGAAAGTGGTCCATAGACTTAGACAGATCCGCGTTGTACTATCGTTGCGTCAGAAGTCCACTACGAACATCATTGCATATCGAACGAAGTAACGAGTTGGTCATAGACTTCATCCGAAGAAGGGAAAGAAGGCATGGAGTAAATTGAATAACGAACTTTATAAGATGAGGACGGGAGATATCAGATCCACACTCAGCATGGTAGGCTTCTCAGAAGAAAAAAAATAACGACAAGGAGAAAACATGACAGATGTATGGCAACAGACCTCAACTAAGCAGAAGAAACATTTTTAGGACATAGAAATCGGCAAATAATAACAGGAGAGAGACAATTGACGGGAACATTTATAAGATGGTTCGAGCAAACAATGTTTTGAAATTACATTTGCTCCGAAAGGATCCTTATGATTTACACGTTGTTCTCATATTTATAACAATATATATATATATATATATACTATATATATATAATATATATATATATATATATATAATATATAATATATATATATATATATATATAAATAATAAACAGTTAGCGCTGGAAACGCTTACAGCAAAAGAAGCCATGATGATGAAAAGATGTTTGAGTTGATGAGTAACTGAGACAGTGTAATATAGGAGAGGGCTTTGAGAGGAGAGTCACAGCATTTTGCATATACATTTTTCGCAGCAGTATCAAGCCACGAGGAGGCTAGTTGAAAGAGTCGTTTTCCATCGAACATAAGAAGCTTAACATCCCTGGGGATTCCAGAACAAGGACTGCCGTGTAATGCTAACAACATATTTTCTCAATTCATCACCATCGTCTTCTTCTCATCTCTTGTTCCACAGTAAAGAAGTCTGGTCAGCCGTTAGAACACTAACACACAAATCAAAGTCACTAAACTCTTTACCAAAAAGCTGCTCCCTCACGGCAACTCATTTTAGCAACCACTTCAAAACAGAAATTAGCCATCTCAAGTCGACACTAAATCCAATGGACTGCGATATTAGTAAATTGACAGCCTTCTGCAACACTGAACACACCATAACAGATCTAAGACATATTCCTTTTCTAACAGTACATGAAGTTCTCAAATATATCTTGGCATTAAAAAACAACAATTCATCAGGGCTTGATGGTATCAGCAATAAGATTCTACGTTACGCTGCGCCCATCATTTGCGACTCCTTAACCTATGTGTACAACCAAGGTATTGCACACAACTACTTCCCAACAGCATTTAAATCTGCCAAAGTGTATCCCCTCTATAAATCTGGCTCACATAGCGATCCCAACAGCTACAGACCAATATTCCTTCTATCATCTCTTTCAAAACCACTAGAGAAACACATTTACAACACCACATTTCAACACTTAACAACAAACAAACTGCTCATTGATAGCCAGTCAGGTTTCAGACGCAAACATTCCTGTCACACAGCTCTCACCAAAATGGCAGACAACTGGCTGTCGAACGTAAATGATGGAAAATTAAGTGGTGCTGTTTTTGTTGACTTCAAAAAAGCATTTGACATGATTGACCACACTATCTTGGTTCAAAAGTTGGAAACCCTCAGAATAGGCCCTAATCCACTAAACATCATCAAATCATTCCTGGCAGATCGACAACAGTTAGTGCTTCACAACAACTCGGCATCAGATTTCTCGAAGGTAGTTACAGGAGTACCGCAGGGCTCTATTCTTGGGCCCCTACTCTTCGCAATGTTCATCAACGACCTGCCACTACATCTAAAATATTCAACTTGTGACCCGCAAACCAGTTTTGACCGGCCCGCCAACCTGTTTTGGCCGGCGTCTTATTGTTGATTGAAAATTACTATATACTCCGACCACAGGCTAAAAAAAATATTACAAAATAGTGTGGCCGGGTGGGGCAGATGGGGGTTGCTGTTTATATCGAGAGTATTAGATGTAGATACTAGCTAGCCTGCTAGAGTTGGATATTGCTCTCTCACAGTCTTACAGGAATTTAACCAGGTTTGGGGACTATCCTCTAAGGTGTTATAGTTTGTGAGCAGTTAGTAAGAATTTATAAGTTTCTCAACAGGCATTCCCTCCTTCCATTCATGGTTAAGGCCTAGCAATCATTTGACGACCTCTCTTTAGTGTCAACGTTTTGTTTAATGATCATAACAATTGTACATGATGGCGTGAAGTTACAAACATATATTTTTCATTCATAATACAAATGCAAGTTGCTCTCAAATATATAGCATGGGAAATCGACATTGTATGAATCAGGCTTATTCAACTCCTGTCCACTTTTTCTTTCCAAATACCAGTTTGCGTTGATCCAAATACATATAAGCAGTTCTGCTTCGGACAGATTAATTCATTGTTCTCAATGGTTTACGTTATATGCTCATGTTCTGCAATTTATCGTTGGTACTTATACAGGGCAAATTCACATCTCTGCATTTTACTCATTGTGCAACCTGCAGCCATAAATTCCTTTCTACATGATCAAGGGCTATCTTTCCTCGATATGGAAATATAATAGGAAATGTTATCACTCTACTTACAGTTCTCCTTTTATGGAATATCTCACAGATAATATACTAGGATAATGCCACTGTTAAATGAACACATCATTCAATTTAATCGAAAAATCCTCGAAAGTTTAGCAGCCTAAGGACAATACGTCCGGACATTATCAAGACTGATCTGCAACTAACTTCGCTGGGTAAAAGGCCGGCTTCGGTTTAGCTCAAATCTAGGTCAGCGTTGCTTCCTCCTTTATTCATCTCACGATTGGATAAGAAAAGTAATCCACGCTGTTCTCATCTTATGGTCCGTTCCTATTATAATATTATGATTAAATTTTAACTAACTTCTATCAACGAGGCTATGGTCTGTATTTGTTATAAATGAAAGTTCCTAAAGTGACGCATTCCCTGTCACATATAGATCCCGGGGCTCCGCAAATGTATCCCGTAGGGAGACATTTGAGTACTATCAATAACAAAAATTCATCCCAAAAATTTTCTAAGTCCAAAAATATTTTTTTTTTAAATTTTCAAGTTCAAAAATTTTCTAAGTTCAAACGTTTTTCGAGAAAATTTAACGAAATTCCTACATCTGAGCTCCTATGTCTATATGGGACTGTCGTCTATAAAGGGGCCTTATAGATGGACATCATCTCCAAAAATGCAAACTATCTTTCATATCAATACATATTTCAACCAAATTTACAAATTGGCAACCCTGGGAAATGAACAATAAAATATCTTATTTGCAGAACTTGGCTGCATTAGCATAATCCAAGTACATGTTGGACACATATTATGAGAGGCAGGGTGTAGTATTATTTCTGTTCCTATCATTTGTTCCATATTATAAGTCTGCAAGACTAAAAAAAAATCTTTTTTCTTCCTGGTGTACTTGTTTATTTTAGTTTCCAATTACTCTGCAATATTCCAAAAAATGTCCAAAATCTCCAAATCCCTATGGTAATGGTAATCCACTTTGATAGAATAGCCAATGTTTTCATGGGTACTCATCTTTTTTTTTTCTAGTGAATGAGCTACTTGCTCATTATTACATGTGGAAAACATCTCTAGACATAATATGCATATATTTTCAAACGATAATATAACCAGCATCATTTTTATAAGCAATCATCTTTGTCACAATAAAAACATTAAAACCTCATGGCTTATCCTTATTTATTTATCTGAATGTTTCCTGTTATTGACATTTTCCAAATGGTAAGTGTATAAATTCGTTCCAAGTCTATCACTGTAGAGGATGTTCTATATTTTACATTTTCTCAAAATATGTGATGTTTGTCTCCAATATCCATACAGGTAGTAGGTCTGGTAATGATCCTGTCCATTTATGATTCAGCCATTTTTTTGATTGTTTGGAATCTTTCTTTTTTTTTTTTTTTTTTTTCTGGTTTTCTGTCAACACGTTATTCTCATATGTGAGCCATATCCTGCAATTATCATTTATTACCATTCTTTTTCGAAAATCAACTTTGCACTAACTTGGTTGCAACTATCATACATCAACTTATTCAATCAATCATCAACACAATACAACATGTCATTTAATATTCCTATTTGTCTTCTTTTTTTCTTTTAAGACAAGGTTCCTGGCATTCTGGCGACTATGTATCCTTACTAATCTCTGGTTCCATGTAACATTTTCCTTCTTTTGTTCTTTTTTTGTTCAATGTATCATTTTATGTCTTTCCACAATTCCATGCTATGTGGATCCTGTCTAGTTCTCTTGTTATAACCAGAAATATATCCGTAGTGAACCTTATGAGCTGTCAATATTCACTTTTTTTTAACAACACATCATACAATGATTTATGTTAAACATCAACAACATTTTTCAAATTTTATGACAACAGGAGAAAAAAATTTGTTTTGTACATATTTTCAATATTTCAACACCAACTCTGCCTTCGCAGGTCGAAGGTTTTTTCAGAGTTATGTGGTGTTTATTACATCTGCTGACTACAGCCAGATGGGTAATCTATTTAAAATTTCCTAAGTCATTTGCAGGTGTGGGGTATGAGGGTATATTTATTCCGATGGTAATCCATGATTCAGCCATATGGATGTCCAATCTAGGTAGTCTTTTATAATATTATATCCGTCAATCCATGGGGGTTACATTGTTCTTGGTCCATATATCATAAGGGTGATCCAAGCTCAGTATTGTCACAATATCTCAATCATTTTTCAATCCTCTGATTTGTTGTAGTATTTAATTTAGAATACCATAAGCATTTTAATATACCCAGTAGCAAGCAATCTTCATGTGCATTCATCTTATTACAATCAGGTTCACAATACACGGCAAGAGGCAAAAATATCAAGAAATTATTCTCTCCCAAAATATGGAGATATTAACATTTTATTCCATTATTATTATTGTCTTTAACCTCTGCGGTTCCATAGGATTATCATAATTCATTTGTGTCTCTTGTCCAATAATGATCCATGCATTTATGGTTCTCATATGTGGCAATTATATTCCCTGATTTGCTCTATGTTCATAGATTCCAGGAAATTTCAATTATTTTTCTCTGTTATTTCATAACAGCCTCAAATTATTCATTAACCCATTCTAATGTGAGCATTAGTGCATAAACCGCACAGCAAACATTAGTTGTCTCACATAAAATTTCACCATAACTTAAAATGGCATCTTCATCATCATTAAACAGTTGCTTCATTCTCTCATGTGCCATCAGTGGCTATCATCCGGTAATGGGTGTCCAATGTGGGTTCAGCATATACAAATGCTGTAGAGGGGTATTTCATTTGCTAAGTCAGCATGTGCAATTGCTATTTTTTTTTGACATGGGGCAAAGGCAGCATCAACAAACAGTTGTAATTCATTCAATATGGGGTCAGCATATGCAAATGCTCTCAAAGAATATTTCCATTTGCAAAAAAAAAAAATCAGCATGTGCAAATGTCAGTGGGGTACCTGTCATAGGTAGTATCAACAAAATATTGTTGGAGTATCAGAGATCATGCTGGTGGGGGTATGACTGGTAATGGGCAGTAGGAGTAAAAACTAATTTCTCACTCTGAAATGGTGATATTTTTTTTTTTTTTTTTCATTCTTTTCTTGTCTACTGTATCAGCTGCTAAATCTTAGGGCAGTCAATATTTTACAATTACAAGAGAATGATAATAATCAATTTACTAATCACTAGAGATACTATCAATTCTAAACAATAGGGCTGCAAGCAATAGACAAGGTCAGAAGATAATTAACATAGTGGTGACTGCTGTCAATAAGGGGTTAGGAGAGGGTACTGTAAGTTCTTGATAGATAGGTAAAAATTTAAGATCGCCTGATTACAACATTATTGTAATTCGAAGGGATGAAAGTGATTTGGATAGAAAAACTCATGAGTCCAGAATGTCATCTTCAAAATAGTGGAAAGAAAAATAGTAAGTTAAGGGGTGTGATAGTGGAGTGAGGAAAATCTTACAATAGCGAGTTAAAGGTTAGATATACAATTTCTTTTGCGAAGTAAACAAATTTTAAACAAATTTCATATACATGCTAAAATCGATATACCTGTGGATAAAATAGGATAGCATGCAATAATAATTTCAGATGTCATAGTGGTGTCAGTGTGATGGATCGAAATGATATATATAAAGGAGTTTAGTATAATTGAGATCAAAGAAATATTAGTATGAGGTAAGATAAAAACTACTGGTGTAAAGTGCCTGCATGAAAATGCACTAAGATGCGAAATTACAGAACTCTGGAGCTGCAAGGACAAGAAGTCTGGTGAATGAAGTGTGGAATATGATCAGTTTCAAGAGTAGAGATCAATGTTACAACAGAATTAGCGTGACACATGTGCTAAAGGTGGGGTTGTACATTAACATTCTCAACATTAAGACAATGTCTGTAACTAAATAATGTCTGTAAACTCGCAACACCGTGTCTTATCAATTGTTTTGTCATTTTTATTTCACAAAAACTATACTATTTCTAATGGAAATCCTCCGTGGGCTGGTCTTGATTGTTCTCTGGGCATCAGTATTTTAGGGCTGGGAAAAAAACTTTCTCAGTGAGGCTTCGACATCTTAGTCTGGAAGCAAGTCATTTGAACTGTCAAAAACTGAAAATAGAGTACATGGGAAAGTTAGTACATTTGTTAATCAAACAGTGCACATATGCGTTGACCGTGTTCGGAGTGGCGAACACATAAAACACCTGGGCGTGTTTCTTTTCAGGGCAGCGGAACGCCTAGGATTTCTGCTATAAGCCGCCTGTCGAATTCCTGCTTCTGAATTTCCCATCGTTCTTTCCATCTTCTCAGCTCTTCCATGTCTTCGCTGCTTAGGGGGGGATCATCGTATTCACTAGCAGTGTTGATGGGTGATGTGTCTCGGTGTAGTTTGAAAACATCCTGATGTTGTTTGGGACCGTGTTTTCTTTTCTTATTTCGTCTTTTCACGTGAGTTTGTGGCGATGTTACGGGATTCGATGGGGGGGGGGTGGGGGGGGGAGACGATTCGGCGGGGGGGGAGACGATTCATCAGGCTCGGAGAGACACAGGCGTTTGATACTGGGACTGACTGTAGGTACAGTGTTTGGCACGTTGTTGATGTCAAGAGGTTGGTGGGTGGCTGAAGAAAACGTCAATGGTTGTACTGTAGCTGGAGGTGACATGACTGGCGGTTGTGGCAGTTCTACAAATGTGGCCACAGAAGGCGATTCGTGAGGCTCAGGAAAAAACGATTTAACTGTGGTGCAAACTTGTACTGGTGGGATGCTGAATATTGACTCGATACCACTATCTGAGTCTGATACACAGGACATTTTGTCGTCTACATGTACGTTGGAGGCTGGTACTACTGCACCAGGGTTGAAACTCTGTTTGCGTTGTTTATATACAGACTTGGGAACTTCTGTTTGTGTCGCTTTCTTTTTAGATTTGGCAATTTCTGTCTGCGTTGCCTTCTCTACAGATTTGGCAATTTCTGTCTGCGTTGCCACACAAACCGTCGTTGTTTGAGGTTCTTGCTTTGATGGCATAGGTTGAGTATTCCAAGGAGTTGATTGTGCTAAATTTACTTGTTGGTATGTCTTGGCTGTCTTTCCTGGTGTTATAGGACCGATGTGTGCTCTCCATCCGTCTGTTGTTAGGAGGCAAACTTGTCCGTTCCTAGATGTTATGTTACGAAACTCCCAAATTTTTCTTGTTTTGACTTCATTTATGAAATTTCGTACAGTCATTCGACTTGTTTTTTTGTTCAATGTGTCCCAGTGTTTCTTGACTGGTGTCGTATGCCTGGATGTCGATTCATAAAACGGGAACGATGATTGTTTACGCAGTTTGCTCTCTGTGTCTTTGTAGCGATAGTGTGGTGGTTTTCTCGATGGTGTACAAAAGTGGTTGTTACTGGGATTTGAATCGTACATGATCTGGGTCGGATACCTTTGGCTCCGCCATGGGTCACGTGGGTATTGTGGCAGATTTCTCTCAGTGTTCATAGTGTAACGTTTCGCATCCGCGTTTGTTACTGTAGATTTCGTTGTACCATAAGGACGTTGATATCCGCCTGGGCAGAAACAATTTTTATTTTCAACAGAGGGACGCATCCTTGGTGTGTATTGTTGTGGATAACCTCTCTTCAACAATATTTTCTCCGACATGTCAGAAACGTGGGGGTAATGAGTGGCGCAGCTTGGGTATGACTGTAGGGAGAGGAATGGAGAGATACGCCTCTGACAATATTTCCGTTGTCTCTGATAAGGAACAGTGTAACTTTTTGCGTCCGCATATGTTACTTTGTACTCCGTGGTGTAGAAATCGTCGGTAGACCTGTCCATTTTCCTTACAGGTAAAAGATCGTTGTACATTTTCCTGGCGATGGCCTTTAGTGGTTTAATATTCCTTTGATTGCTTATTTGCTCCTTTGCTCTTTATAAGAGGACTGGCACGGGCACCAAATAAACTATTTGTGTGGCCGGGTGGAGCAGATGGGGGTTGCTGTTTATATCGAGAGTATTAGATGTAGATACTAGCTAGCCTGCTAGAGTTGGATATTGCTCTCTTACAGTCTTACAGGAATTTAACCAGGTTTGGGGACTATCCTCTAAGGTGTTATAGTTTGTGAGCAGTTAGTAAGAATTTATAAGTTTCTCAACAGGCATTCCCTCCTTCCATTCATGGTTAAGGCCTAGCAATCATTTGACGACCTCTCTTTAGTGTCAACGTTTTGTTTAATGATCATAACAATTGTACATGATGGCGTGAAGTTACAAACATATATTTTTCATTCATAATACAAATGCAAGTTGCTCTCAAATATATAGCATGGGAAATCGACATTGTATGAATCAGGCTTATTCAACTCCTGTCCACTTTTTCTTTCCAAATACCAGTTTGCGTTGATCCAAATACATATAAGCAGTTCTGCTTCGGACAGATTAATTCATTGTTCTCAATGGTTTACGTTATATGCTCATGTTTCTGCAATTTTATCGTTGGTACTTATACAGGGCAAATTCACATCTCTGCATTTTACTCATTGTGCAACCTGCAGCCATAAATTTTTTTATATTTCTATAGCGGTAATTTGACGCGTCCGGATGTATTTTTTAGATACAAGACTGATCTGCAACTAATATTCGCAGGGCGCCAAAAGGCCGGGGGAATCGGTTCTAGTCTTCAAATCTTAGATCAGCGTTATGCTTCCAAAATCCTTTTGATCGCATCTCAGATTGAAGAAAAGTCAAGACTTCAGAAAAGGTAAGGTAGGGACATTAGGGCGTAAAGAAAAAAGGATGTGGCGTACCTGGACAAAGATAGAATGTAGCCGGTTGAGGTGCCTAATAATCTAAATGAAAAGAAAGTTTAGTTAAAAACATTAATAAAAGGATAAAGAACATCGTAGAAATAGAGATAATAGGGGCGTGCGGCGATGTAGGGCTAGCTGATGGAGTGCTTAGGAATTTGTTATAAAATGAAAGTTAGAATTGAAACATTAAATTAAGCATAGAGCGCAGGGGTCAGATACCACGGTATCCCTAAGAAAACGGAGGAGAATAATTAGGTGGTTTGGTGAGGGTTGGAAGGAGTGATAATGTTAGTAGTAGAAAAAGATACTTTAAGTAATAATGTTGAAGTATGTATTTGGTGTGACTCTGCAAAGGTACGATAGAAACATGAGTTTATTAAGTATGATGGAAAAACAGGATACAGGTTGAAACAGTGGTAACCACACTCATAAGAAACAAATAATGCGTACCTACGGGGGGGGGAGGTGGAATCTGCATGGGAAGGGGCGGGGGACTCGAGTTAAGAATAGTGTCATACTTCAGGGGGACAGCATAGTAAAACGCAGGTAAAAAAAAGAAAATTAAGATGTGTAGGATCCCATGCCTACTTCTAGAATGTGGCGGCGGGCACGCTGGAAGTAGCGATTTATGTGGCGTTTTACTATGGTTATTTTCTTCTTTGTTTACTTTTAATAAAAATGATGTTTAAGATTTTACTTATATTCAGACACATTTAAAGGAAAAATAGTTATGGATCTAGTGGCTGTGAGTGGGGTGAGAAGAGACAAAGGAGTGAATCGAAACTTTTGTATTCGTATGGAGTGAGATATCACTGTCTATATTAACACATGGAACCAACATGATATAGCTGTGCTCTTAGTTTGACAGCATCTACCTATCGAGGATAAGAGGTGGCGACGAGGGGGCGGGTTGGGACAGAGATTAGAGAAGCTTGTCAAGTATTGTTAAGCACCGCGCAATTAACGAAAAAATCCTAGACATGCATCAGACATACATTTCGATACCCCCCTCGCATAGTACTAATTAAGTAAGTTTCAGGAAAAATCGTGACTCATGGCGCCGCATTTTATTAAAAAAACAGAGAGGGAACAAATCAAAAAAAAAAAAGAGAATCAAGACAAGGAGGGGAGAGGGATATCTTGGAGGGATGAGCGGTTTATTAAAAGATAAAAAGGTGAAAAAAGAAAGAGGGGGAGGTTAAAAGGGGGAAAATTGGGGATGCTTTAGGAAACTTTTTTTTGTGGGGTTGAAGGGTACGAAGATTTCCGCTAGCTCCTTGACTGATATATATACACATTGCGTTTTTTTGTTTTTTGTTGGTTTTTGGTTTTTCGGGGTGTTTTGTGTTCCCCAGGGAGTCTCTCTCTTTCCTCTCTCGTTCGCTCCTTACCCCCAAGGGATCGAAAACCCCCGTTTTTGTTTTCTTTTTACGCTTTTGAGTCCTTTTTTTAAACCCCCCACCCCCCGCAGAGACTTACCCGTGGGTACATAATGTCCCCGGGTGGAATTATGCGCGTACAAGGCTCACCGCAATCACGGTCATTGGGTTTTGTTTTGTGACGCAATTCATTAAAAAGGTGTGCCTCATAGTAACCCTGAGGACCTAAGAGGGGGTCCCCCTCAATGCAACACTTGGTCTGGGGTCCATAGTATACTAATCGTGATCTCTTTGACTTATGATCTACCACACTCAAACTACCCCACTTATCGCTGAACACTCTGGACTGTGCCTTTTTACCAAGGGAACTCCTCCCCCCAAAACTTTAACTACTCTTTTTTCTCTTTGCATGGTCCCAACCCAAACTCCTTTTTGTCATATTTTTGCAGTTCATACCACCTGTTTCCACCCTCCCCCCCCCAAGAATATGCACAAACTCCTCAAAAACCCACCCACTAAACACTCCTGCCCCTCTACACGCCCCCCTGCAACACTCTGACCTCGGTATTGGTTCCCCCAAAATAACTGGGAGTTGTGTGACACAACCCCTGAAGCAAAACAACCTTGTGACGTAACCGCAAAACGGGGGTGTTTCCCCCCCCCCCCCCCCCCCTTCACCCTAATAGGCCCTTTGTGCTGAAATCCTCAGAAAGCCTAGAGATTGGTCCCACCCCCCCCCCCATAGGCATACTTGCAATTGGGGGCTTACTTATCCCTTTGAAACACCCAAATTTTCTGCGATCCCCCCTATACACCCAACTTCACTCCCCAAAATCCCCAACAACCCACAGTGCGTCCCCCAAAAAAACCCCTGTTCCATCCCCCCCACCCCCACATGTAACCCCCCCGCAGACCCACACTCCCCTCCCCGATCCGTTTTTGTTCTTTTTCCAACACCCTCCCCAACCACCCATAACCTAAACCACTTTTTCGGTCCCCCCCCTCGCTGACACTCCCCCTGGTGCTCCCCCCCTTATGGAGTAAATTTGACCAGACCCAAAGACAACACAAGTACACCCACCCATCCCGACTGATTGTAAAACCCGAAAAATGTTCCCTCCTCCATCTTGGGGTGGCCCGCAACAACACCACCACAATCGTACGCATCCGCATATGTTCATGGTAAAAAAATGTAGGAGGTGAGCAGTAAAGAGTATACTATCACATTAAGTTGTGAACATGAGTAAAAATTGATAGGCAAATGATAACCGCTTTTTTGGCGCACAGATAAAGAAAAAACATTTAAAGTTACCTTTTTATTAAGGAAGTGTATAGTGAAATAAGAGAGGAGACTACATTGTTGCACAATAAATTTAGAGGGTACCCAGCTTTTAATAAAGTGATAGAGTAAAAACAAGGGAATTACAAGGAGAAGTTGGACTAGGTGGGTGTGCTTTGACGTGAGTAAGGGGTGACCTGGATATGGGGGTGGAAGAGAACAGGTTGCTTGTAATAATACATGGACATGATATCCGTTGTGTAACAGAGAGCGATGTAGGTTAAACTTTGTATTGGTAGTAGATAGGAGTGTTGGGGTAAACTGGTGTGTAGATGGTTGATTACGAGATGAAGTATACGTTCTATTTGGGTGTGGTGTGGTGTATGTGGAAGTGTGACACGTAATCGAAAGTGGATACGTTCTAAGCATTACCTGTACGATTGTGATAATGGGTTAGTGCAAGATGAACGAATAAAGTGATATGTGGGGGGCATGATGAAACTCTAGTGCACTTGGAGGATGAGGGGGTATATAGAGTGCACAAGCAACAAGCAGAGATGAGACTAGTGGAGATAGGAGTTAGTGGTGTTTGAGAAATAAATTGGTAACGTAGAAGCGGACTGTGCTGATCTTTATTGTGTGCCCACATGTTAAGTATTGGGTGGGGAATGCGATGTGGTGTAGATATTTGAGTGAGAGTGTATGACTAATGGTAGGATTGTTTCGTGATACACAGTGACTATGAGCTGATATTTGGCCATAACTGATTATGTATTTATCTATTAACTCAGTGAGATTGACGCAATGTGTTATATGAATTGATACGTCAAAAATGGGATAGTTGAATTGCATAATATAATGGTGTTAAGTTGGATGGATTTTATAGGTCTGGCCCTCTGGTGTTACCCTCTACCATAATCTGGCCCTCGGCCAACCTTAACTTGGCCACCACTGCTCTACACTATGGGATTGTTTCCCTGCTTCCACCTCGAAGAGACTGCACTCCCTGCAAAAGAGAGCAGTACGTCTGATCACCGATAATCGCACGACACCACACACAAGGACAGGAAAAGAACCCAAAATACTGTCGCTAAAAAACGTCTTCTCTACAACAAAGCCAAGCTGACTCACACAATTATATCTAACAATGCCCCGTCGTACCTACGATCATTGTTGTGACAGTGAGGCTTGTTACCCTGGCATTATACGTGCCAGTGAGATAGGTCATACATTTTTAGTAGACCAATCAAAATCATTGACGGTGACAAGGGCCCACAACACCTGTCGGGCTAAGAGGTTAATATTATCATTAGGGCAGTTCCATCTAGACGACCTCGAGGAAGGTTGTGTTTTCTAAGTGTGAGCTGAAGAGAAGCCATGTTTGAGCTGTCTCATCTTTCGTGGAACCACAAAGACAAGTTTTAAGTTGAAGTTCTTAAAGTATTTCAGAAAGAAGCATACTGTGTGTAGACTTTTATGATATAGTTTTTTTCACAACAGAATATAAGCGGTAGCTATATTTCTGTACAAGGAGGAAAGACTATGTTGAGTAGTAACACATGTAAGTACGATCTCAATGTGTATTTCAATCTCCAGATAGGATTTGATTTTTGTTAAAGGAAGAAAACCAAGAAAACAGTCACAGATGTATATGAGGACTCATCATCTGAAGAAAATAGTAACTTTAATTATTGTAGATAAAAGACGCCATTACATGTACTGAAGAGAAGACGAAGAAAGGGAAACAAAGGACAAGGTGACCTAGATCGTAAGTTGCACGAGATTCCTGGGTACTCACACAATTTAGAAGGAAGAAAAGTAAATACGGAGACCTTCAGTAAACTACAATCACAACAAAGAATAGTGATTTGTTTTCCAGCTGCATTTGTTTATTTATGTACTTTGTAAATAAACCTTGTTATATGACTCAGCCGAGTTATGCAGATTGGTCGAATGATTTGAATGGAAAAAATTACAACACAGTTAGAAGTACACCACTATAGCACCTTAACACCATCAGTCCGAGAGAAGAACGAACCTGCTACATTCCACAAGAATCTACATCTCTAGCGGGAAGCTAGTAATAACACTTGATGGACATTTATTGAAAGAAGATATAAAAAGTAGAATTAGAGAACGCGGTCACATTGTCTCAAAGCAGTAGAAGAGAGGGACAACAATTACATCAGTTACGTCTGCCCTAACCTAGGATCGACTTGTTCAAAAAGAGTCTAGCCTACTCTGGTGCCTACTTATTTTATTTTATTATTACTTTTTTCCCCCAATTACTAGCTTGTTTGTTTAAAAAAAAAACCTACTCAATTTTTTTATTATGATTGCATACTGTACATGAATGCTGTTATGGTAACTTTATAATGTTGCATGCCTTTAAATTAATGCTTAAAGCATCATGTGGGAATGAAATGATGTAGTATGCAAGATTAATGAGAGTGGAAGGGCAAAATATTAGATGGGCCTGCGCGCCCAATTCTTTACCCTTCGAAAATAAAGTTCGTTCGTTCGTTCGTTCCACTGGCATTTATCTGGTTCTTTTCCTCAGTTCCACCTTAGTGATCATGTCTTACCACTTCAATTTTTCTATTCCAGACAAGCACACCTTTATGAATGTCTGTAATGTCTTGGTTGTTGTTTTTATTGTTTCAGAACCATACAACGTTTGAATGGTCGTTGTTATGAGTAAAATCATAACATATCTATCGATATCAACAAGGCTTGTTTATAGACCAGTTTGTTGATATACGTTTCCTGGGTTACTCCCGGAAGTACGTCATGGTCGTTTGGACAAATATTGCAGACGATTTTACCGGCTTCACTTAGCAGAAGTGAGCGATACTTCGAGGCCTTTCTTATGTGTTCCTGAGTGTGAACGGACGCAGATTTGTCCAGCTCCTATATGTGTGTTCTTAATACCGAGTTCTAAAGTTTTACTACCGCTAGATCGTCCATATGCTTCATGGGATCTATGCTGGATTAATATATATTAGGACAAGTGAATGCTGTATGATGAGGAACGTGATTGGAAATATTAAATAAAGCATGCAGCAACATGTCGAAGACATCTAGTCCATAGTCGACTGAATAGCGACGTTTTCCAAGACTGGCTAAGTCATACCATTGTCTTACATTGATCTTAAATGCATGTTGGGAGCCGCGCTAGCGTAGTGGTTACAACACCGCTCTGGCGACCGGGTGATACAGGATCAAACCCGGGCGACGGCATTTGAGGATTTTTCGTCGAGGACATTTGAAGGAGTGTCGTCGACCAGGGACTGCCGGCTCCTGAGCCGACCCAGCTGCAATGGGTACCTCCGAAATCGGCGAGTATTTGCCTGAATGGCGAGGGACACCTGTCTCTGTACAAGAAATAAAGGGATACTCACGTAAAATCAATGTCAGGTTAGACATAAATAATAACCTGAGATTTCGCCTCGAGTATTAGCGGGCGAACGCAAAAAAAAAAAAAAAAAAAAAAAAAAAAAAAAAAAAAAAAAAAAAAGTGCATGTTAATTGGAGCTTGTTCACGTAAATAAATTGATATTCGTCTTCATGTCAACCTGGCCTTGAGAACTTCTTTATTGTTGAAGACTAAAAAGGTATTTTAAAAGTCTACATAAAAACTGTTACCGGCATGATGGAATGACGTGTTGAGTTCACAGAAGTAAATGAAGTGTTATGGTGGGGGACCTCTCCGAAGTTGAATACCTCTACAGAAACAAAAAGATTTATATAACACCCGTAATAGCTGGGGTCCAAGCCGAAGGATCGTCGATCCACAGCCTGAAGAAAAGTGATTTTATAGAAATAATTACAGACGTCGCCTGCAGTTCGTGCCTTGTTCCAGTTTTTAAAGATGGCGCACTTTATCGTCTGCTAGCTTGTGTAAGGTTTTGGCGTAAAGTTTTGCAGTGCAGTCCTCATCTGTTCCAGTCAATTACGGAACATATGTGAAGCACATCTTATATACTGCATCCTGCTTCGTTTGAAGTTTCGAGTTTTCTGCCGAAGATGGCGGGTTTCAAGACAACGACAGAACAAAGTGCAGTCCTGTTCGTGTCAGCTGTTTCAGTGTGTTAGACCTAACGTCGGTCTACGTGTCCAGTTTGCATCGGTGCTGCAAGGAACAGACGGTGGAACTATGAGGATTTTGGGTTCTGGCAATAAGATAAGTCACGTTTTAGCTACATACATCTGGTTTTGCTAGATTATTTTATTTGCCAGCGTATTTTTTTGGCCATGTTTTATGTTTCGATGACTTTGTTGTATATTTAGTGCGGGAGGTTGGCTGGGACCTGTGAATTTCGTTCTATACCTCAATATGTATGGTCGAAAGAGATTCATGGGCGTTCTTTAGTTTATGCATCTGTGTAGTTCAGATTGAGGAGCCGGCGAACATTGCTGTGTGTAATAATGCCTCAGTTGAAGTAAACAAGTCTATTTTTTGTCTAGTTGTGCAGTTCTGTTAATTGGCAAGTTTGTTTTTGTAGTTAAGTTCATTGTAATTTTTTATTTAGTTTTCTACATTATTGTTTGTAACATTGTTGATCTAACCTTGCTATCCTTCATTTAATAAATGTCATAAATGTTGTAAATTTGTGCTGTAGTGTCTTAAGTGTGGTAGAGCTACATTTTATTAATTTGTTTTAATTCATATATTTCTGCTTCAGTTTACTATTTGCATTTGCTTCTGTTAGCTCTGGTCACTGTATTCTGTCATCATGTTTGTACCTTTCTTTTGATGCTCCATATTTATAACATCTATATTACTATCTACTGTTACATGTAGTGGGATGAATTTGAATTAGTTTTTTTTTTTTCGTACGCCCGCTATTACTCGAGGCGAAATCTCAGGTTATTATTAATGTCTAACCTGACATTGATTTTACGTGAGTATCCCTTTTCTTGTACAGAGACAGGTGTCCCTCGCCATTCAGGCAGATACTCGCCGATGTCGGAGGTACCCATTAGAGCTGGGTCGGCTCAGGAGCCGCCAATCCCTGGTCGACGACACTTATTCAAATGTTCTCACCAGGTCTCGAGTTAATCCAGTCCATATCCTGGTCGACGAAAAATCCTCAAATGCCGTCGCCCGGGTTTTATCCTGAATCACCCGGTCGCCAGAGCGGTGTTGTAACTACTACGCTAGCGCAGCTCCTATTTGAATTAGTGAAATAAGTATTGAAAATATTCACAGAGCGATAATATTATAAATTTACTTTATTGGTTTGCTATTAAAAAGCACAATAATTGTAAATCATGGCAACCTTGAAAGATTTGGTAAAGGTTGGTAAAGATTTTGGTTTGGAGAGTGATGCCTTAAAAACCTATGTAGACAAGGAACTCAAGAGACAACAAGATTTAGCTAAAAAGCTGAAGAATTGGCTGAAAAAAAAGACAAGAAGAATTGTCTGAAAACAGAAGACAAGAAGAAATACAACTGTCTGAAAAAAGAAGAGAAGAAGAATTAGCAAAGGAGAGAAGAGCAGAGGAGATAGCCTTTGAAAAAGAAAAAATTAGCCTATACTCAGACTGAATTAGCAGCACAAAAGGCTCATGAGAAAATCAAATCTCAACAGAAACTCAGATTAGCTGAATTGGAACTTGAGAAGTTAAGATTACAACAACTACAGGTTAATCGTATGAATAATGAGAGTGGTAGAAAGGATCATACTGCTCATTTTAAGATCAATGTGCCTTAATTCAACTCTAATATCGACGATATTTCATGCTTTCTCAGCAGATATGAGACGTATTGTCAGGAGTTTAATATGATAAAACTACCTGGTCTAGTAGGCTTATGAACCTATTGGTGGGTGAAGCATGTACTGCAGTTTGTACCATTTATTAGCAGTTTAGAAAAGACTATGAAGCTGTAAAAACCTTGCTACTTAAGAAGTATCAATTGGATGACAATGGCTATAGATTAAAATTTAAATCATTACTGCCAGATTAAGCAAAAGATTTTACAGAATTTATTTCATCCATTAAGATGTACTTTACTAGATGGATTGACCTATTTAAGATTGAAAAAACATTTGAGGGACTATCTGATTTGATTCTGAGAGATACAGTTTTTATCTTTTTGTGCAAGAAAGGAAACCAGAAAATTTGATTAATTGTGAAACTCTTGGGAGACAATACCACGTTGCACATCCAAATAAGAATCTAAGTAAAAATAACATTAAGGATTCTTTGCCAGCAGCATCTGCTAGGATGGTCAATTATAACCCACCTATGCAGAGATCAAATAGCATTGATAAGAACTATAGAGTCAATCAGAATTTTCAATATGGCAATAATAGAGGCAGATATAATTTTAATAAGAAATTTCAACAGACTCAGAGAAATTACAACTCTAATGATGATGGTTATTATGGACCACAGTCAACATTTAGATCCAATGATTACCAATATAGAGGAGGATATAATGCCAGATCAGACATAGGACAAAAGTCATTCCATAGGAATAATGATAATTATGGTAAAGCAGAGGTTCTTATCAGGACAATAATTTTAGACAGTCAAGAAACCCTGAACGTGCTAATGCTGTCGTAAATGTGAGTAACAGTAATACAGATCAAAATAATGTTGGTATCGCTCATGCGAATGCTTGTAGTGTCGACCTATCCAACAGTGCTAATTGTACTGAATGTAGTTCTTTATTTCAGCTACAGAGAGTACCAAGACTGTTGTGCGGATATCCTTTACCAGTCATGTCTTCTTATGAAAGCACAGGTTCACTCGTGCTTGATAAGGGTTTTGTGAACAAAAAATTAGTGTTACTTTTGAGGGACACTGGTTCCACTACAATTGGTGTACGTAGATCTATGGTGGATCAATCACATTACACAGGAAGAGAAGTAAAGTGTATCACTTTTGGTGGCACAGTAGATTACTATCCAACAGCGGAAGTATTTTTGGATACACTCTATTTTACTGGAAGGGCTCTTGTATGTTTATTGAATAGCCCTATCGCTAGAATTATTCTTGGAAACATCCCAGGTCTCCATGAGTGTTCTAGAGAGGACATTGAAAATTGGGAGAAGAAGCACTTAATAACTGTAAACGCTGTTACAACCAGAGCACAAGCTCGTGCTGAAATGATTAATCATAACCACAATGATATTGTGTTGGAGGAAGTTATGAATGATGATGAGGAGACTGAAGATGTCATGAATGATAATGATAATGAAAATACTGCTCAGCTAGAAGATGATGATAATTTGCAGGTTGAATTGATTGAAAAAGAATCATTCATATAAAGGCAAAAAGAAGATGAGTCTTTGAAAAACATTTTTCGTATGGCAACATCAAATAAGGTGACGTTTGATGATAATACAAAACATTGGTACACTTTAAAGAATGATATTTTGATTAGAAATTTTCAGGATGTTACATCAGTTTAAAAACAGATTATGGTACCTACTTGCTTTAGACCATTTGTCTTACGACATGCCCATGACATAAACTGTGCAGGTCATTTGGGTATTGCAATGACAAAACAGAGGGTTTTGTCTTACTTCTTTTGGCCTGGTGTGACTAAAGATGTAAACGTTTTTTGTCGCACTTGCTTAGTATGTCAGAGTGTTGCTACGAAAAGGCCTGGACATAACGCACCCATTCAGGCCTCTTATATTTCTTTGCGTCCATTCGCAAAGATGGCTATTGACCTTATTGGTCCTATAAAAGTCACTTCAGCTAGGGGTCATAAATACGTGCTAACATGCATTGATATTATCTTGGCAGCAATATAGACAAAGTTGGAGGGACAGTCAGTGATATCAAATTAAAAATACAAAAAAGCAAGAGGAGCTTTCATTGCATTCGGAAATATATGAAGATCAAGAGAAATCGGATCCAACACGAAAATAAGAATCTTCAACTCAAATGTGAAGTCAGTCCTATTCTATGGCTCTGAGACATGGAGGACAACAAAGACAACTACCAAAAAGCTACAGACTTTCATAAATGGGTGTTTGGGTAGAATAGAGGGATTTAAATGATATGATAATGTTACCAACGTGGAACTGATGACAGGAACTAGACAAGTGCAAGTGAAACAAGAGATGAGAAGACGACGATGGCGATGGATAGGACATACGCTGAGGAAACCTGTTGATAGCATTACAAGGCAGTCCTTGTTCTGGAATCCCCAATGCAAGATAGGCAGAGGTAGACCATGAAGCACATGGAGAATGGAGCTGGAAACAGAGGTGAAAATGATGAGGAGAACGTGGAAAGAACTTGAGGTGATGGCACGTGATAAGAGGACTTGGCATGTGTTTGTTGAAGGCCTGTGCTCCTTTGGGAGTGGAGGTTTTTTGAATGATGAAATATGATGCATCATTGATATGTGTACACGTTGTCCCGAGGCAATTCCATTGAAAACGATTTAAACTGTTGACATAGCGGATGCGCTATTGTTAGTATTCAGCAGATTGTGTCTGCCCGAAAACATACAGTCTGATCAGGGACCCCAGTTCGTTTTTGATGCTATGAAGGAAGTGATGAAGATGTTTGGGATTGAAAGATGTCTTAGTTCATTGTAGCACGCGCAATCCAATGGTAAAATTGAAAGACTAAATAGGAGCTTGAAACAGATGCTAGACAGGGTTACGGCTAAGTATCCACAAGATTGAGATCGAATCTTGCCTGCCATCCTGTTCGCTTATAGAGAAATTCCCAACCAAAGTACGGGATTTTCTCATTTTGAGTTGGTATACGGTGCAAAGCCTAGAGGTACAATGTCTATCTTAAAACAATTACTTATTGGTACTAACATGGATGAGGAGGTTCAAACGTCGTATTAATATGTTGTAAATTTAAGACAAAAGATTATTGACGCATGCCAGATAGCAGTACAGTCGTTAGAAAAAGCAAAATTAAAGGCTCGATTGTTTTTCAATCAATACAGGAAACTGCGCCAATTATGGCCAGGTGATGAAGCCTACGTATTACTTCCAAACAAGGACAATAGAATACTTGTATCGTGGAACGGTCCTTACACAATTTTGGATAAAATATCAGATGTTGACTATGTTGTAGATGTTAAAGGAAAGGAAATAATTTTCCATATTAATATGTTACAACATTTTCATACTCGACCGCCACATCTGCATCCTATCTTTGAAGCTATTGACGAATCTGTTGATCGTCGCTCCTCTTTAGCTGTTATTCAGGAGGACACTTCTGATTTTTCTGATGGTGGTGAATCAATACTATCTTTACCTGATGTCCATCTGTTGGCTACTGAAAGTTGGAAAGATATTTCCATTGCTCCTATTCTTTCTTCTGATTAGAAAGAGCAGATTGCTAACTTACTGCAATCTTTTTCTGATGTGCTCACGGATATTCCTGGGCATACAGATATCATTCAACATGATATCGTGTTAACTGATTTCAGACCTATCAAACTGAAACTTTACCCTATCACAATTCATTTGCAATCTCGGGTACAGGAAGAAATAAAACAAATGATTAGGTTAAACATAATTGAACCTTCTAATTCTCCATATAGTTTTACCGTGGTGTTGATCAGGAAAAAGACAAATCTATTAGAATTTGTATAGATTTCAGACGTTTAAATGCTGTCACGATCCAAGACGCGTAACCTTTGCCCGTGCTTGAATCACTTCTGGATAGATTATCTACTGCTACATTCTTTAGAAAGTTTGATCTATCCAAGGGATATTGGCAGGTGCCATTATCTGACAATTCTAAACCTTCTACAGCTTTCGCTACACCTTTAGGTTTGTTCCAGTTTAATTGCATGTCTTTCGGTCTTGTGAACGCTCCTGCTACCTTTGTTCACATGATGCGTAGACAATTTTCTGATCGTGGGGATTTGATTACTTACATAGATGATTTTTGTCTGTTCCATCCTACTTGGAATGATCATGTCCATGGAATCCAATCTTTGTTGAACACCTTACACTGTCACAATATTACTGCTAGACCATCCAAAACCAGAAAAGGGTATAAAGAAATTACCTTTCTGTGTTACAAAGTAGGAGGTGGATTCTTAAAACCTGAAGATTCTACTGTCCAAAATTCTGAATCTTGATATTCCTCGAACAAAAAAAAAAAAACAAGTTCGGAGTCTGTTAGGTCTCATAAACTTCTATAGACGATTTCTACCCAGTTTTTCAGATATGACTTCAGTTCTGTCTGCGTTAGTGAAAAAAAAAACGTTCCAAATAAAATAACATGGTCGCATGCGTGTCATGTAGCCTTAAACGTGATCAAACTTGCCTTCTCAAAATCTCATATATTAAGATTACCTGACATTCTATATCCTTTTGTTCTCAGAGTCGATCAAGTAATTCAGCGATCGGGGGAACATTAATGCAGGAATTTGAAGGCCACATGCACCCGACTATGTACGTTAGCAGAAAATTATCGCCTACGGAGCAACGATATCCAATCGTCGAGAGGGAGTTACTGGCTATAGTTTTTGTTTTCAACAAACTCCAGAAGTATTTGATGGGAGCCCACTTCACTCTGGAGACAGACCAGAATGCTTTGTCATATCTCCAGACAGCATGATTCACGAATCAAAGAGCAGCGAGAGCCTTGTTAGCTCTCCAGCCATATGACTAGAGCATCAAGGCTATAAAGGGTCGTCTCAATGTGGTGGCTGACGTTCTTTCGAGATGTGTCAAAGACACTACGTCATCTATCAACTCAACAAGTCCAGATGATGCACGTGTTCAATCTAGTTCATATATGTACATTGGGAGGTCCTGTTCAAGAACTTGCCGCTTCAATAACCATGTATTCTAAGGACACTGTGGGATGGTATAGTTATTAAATAGTTTTTTTTGTCAAAGCGACCCACACAGCCACATGATGATGTTGAATCCTGGATCACTCCATGTCGTGAAGTATATCGTTGGACGTGTTACTCTTTATAGAGACATCATGCAGTCATGTCCATACTCACAGTCCAGCTGCAGACTATCAAACATAACATATGTGCAAGGATGTCAATTAGATCATTTCGAAACGATTTCGATACACACACGTTTTGTGGTAAAAGGCTTTATGCTATGCTTTCAAGGGACATAATGGGAAAATGAACGTCACACAATTATTCAAGGGAAGTAACAAGAATATTTGCAATGGAACTTTTTCGGATAATTCACTACGAAGTTTGATGACATGGATTTTTCGTGTTACATTATTGATTGGACGACAATCATGGACAAATTCAAGGATGGATTTCTACATTCAACTTATAACAGTATATGATCATTTAGAGATGATTGAAATGACATTACCTTAAATACTGTCATTTCTCCATACAAGATTCATCATCTCATCATCTCAACCCGTAACCCGTCATGGGTCGTAGGGGTGCCATAGTGGAAGCATCAGCAGACAGGGTCCTCCACTGCTCTCTATCCTAAGAAATGCGTACAAGTGTGGAAAAACCGTGTCCTGCCCATTCTTTGATGTTATCAGCCCAGGATTTTCGTTGTCTTCCTCTTCTCCGTTTATCTTCGACTGTTCCCTAGAGGATCGTTTTCGAAAGGGAGTCATGACGAGTTACATGCCCAAACCAGGCAAGCTTTCGACGTTTCACTACTGATAAAAGTGGTTCTTGGTGGCCTGCATAGGTGTTTATTTTCTCTCTAACATAGACATTTGTTTTGTGCTCTTTATAGCAATTGCGCAAAATTCTTCTATAACATTTATACTCGAAAGCCTGAATCCTTCGCTCCGTATCTGCAGTGAGTGTCCAGCCCTCACACCCATACAAGACAATAGATAATACAAGTGATTTGTATAATTTGCTCTTCACAGGAAAACTGATGTTACTTTTCCAGATCACATTCAGCCTTGTCATGGCAGCTGAGGCCATCTCAAGTCTTGTCTTGATTTCTTTACTTGATCTTCCATCACTACATGTAGTGGACCCGAGATATTTAAAGGTGTTAACTTCTTCTAACGTTTGCCCATTTAACGTAATGTTGGTCGGAACATTTTCTTATGGTTATTCACCAATATCTAGCTTTTTTTCTATATTAATTTCCATCCCATACGTTCTCGTTACTTTCTCCAGTCTAGAGGTAAGGTCTTGAAGTTCTGATTCTGGTCCAGCTATAAGGTCAATATCATCAGCAAAACGTAGATTGCAAAGAGGTCGGCCTCCAATCGATATGGTTGTTTTATAATCGTAGAGAGCCTCCTGCATAATATGTTCTAGATATATATTAAAGAGCACTGGGGACAGGATACATCCCTGGCGAACTCCTACAGTTGTTTTGAAAAATTCTCCAATGTCATTGCTTGCAAAAACAGCACTGCTTGCGTCCTTGTATAGTGCTTCAATGATATCTATGATGTTGGTATCAAAATTGAATTTTCTCATTATTTGTCATAAGCCATCATGCCAGACTCGATCGAAGGCTTTTGCGAAATCGATGAAGTTATGGTATAAATCGTGTTAATGCTGGAGAAGTTTTTCGATCAGTAATCTAATATTGAAGATTTGTTCTGAGGTACTTCTTTTTTGGTCTAAAGCCAGCCTGTTCCTCAGACAAGATTTCTTCTGATTTCATTCAGTTCAAATTATTCTTCTGGATTTAATGCTAATTTCTGTAGTTCTTTTTTTAGTTCAAAAGCGGTATCCTTAACTCTTTTGGCCATCACATCTTATGATTTTTACTATATCTGGTTGGTGCGGGTAAATTTAAGAGAATATTATTATTTCAGAAAATCCTGTGGTAATGCATTAATTGACACTCCTTATTACAGTGGCCTGCTGAATACCCTCCAGGGTTCTCCTTGTATCTTCCATTTGAGGAATTATAGTATATATTTAAGATATGCCAGTCATTTCAGGTACTTTCCTTTCTTTGGAAGCGGTATAACTTTTTGGCACGCGTCACACTTTTGGCCATTTTTTTTACTCCACTATTCTGGCAAATCGTAGTTTTACATGTCTTACTTTTTGCTTTATACTCTCAGTTTTAATGGAACAGTCCAACTTATTTCATAGCTAAGACTAATCTGACATTATACAGTTAATGAATGCATAAGGCAGTGATGGTAATCGATCTTGCAGGTGCAATATAAAGATGCCCAAAGGCAATTAACACAAGCTAGAATTAGGTCCTACTGGACACATTCCATGCATACTGGTCAAACGACACAAGCAGACTCCCGGTTAGAGACGCTAGCTTGTCCCAAATCAAAACTCACGTCTGCTGTCATCGAACATATAGCCTCTTCCACTTTTTCCCGTAATATTGCTGCATTTCCGAGTTCCCTGTTTTCACACTGAAGGTTGTTTAATATGCTATAGTCAGTGTCGAGTTTACAGTTATATAATTCTTTACAATATTCTGTCCACCTTCTCATTACAGCTGTTTTTTCATTGTGCAGAGCCCCATTGCTATCTTCTATGACAGTTACCTTGGACTGTTGGGGTTGTGATAGTCTTCTTAATGTGTCAAAAGCTGCCTTGCTGTTACCTTTTCTTAGCCCTGTATTAATGGACTCACATTGATCAGCTACCCATTTTTCTTTGGCCTGTTTCATTTTCTTTCTAATATTTTTATTTACCATACTGTATTGCCACGCTGCTTCAGGAACCTCTTTCTTAACCTTTTTCATTTCCCGCCGTGTATCACATAACTTTAGAATGTTATCTGTAACCCATGGTTTGTTTATTTTTTCTTTTACCAAGTATTTCTGCTGCTGATTCAATGAGCACGTCTTTCATGTTCTCTGTGATTGAGTTGATATCATCCTCCAAAAAGTTGAGAGCTGCGAATTTTCCTCCAACAGTTGCCTCAAAGATTCCGGCGATTTCTGGATCTTTCAGTTTGTCTAAATTGAATCTTAACTGAGAACATCTGTTTTGATTATAGTTCTTTTTGAGTTTAAGCTTGAGCGTCATCAATATCATGTCGTGATCACTACCAATGTCGGCGCCAGGAAAAGATTACAAGATTAGAAAGTGATAAATGTAATGACACTTTAAATTGACTTGTTGACAAAATTTATGTCACACTCACACTAGTCTTTGAGTCATTGATGTGTTTTTACTCCATTATATAATTCATGATTTCAACACATTGGCATAGTGTTACTATTTGCCCACATTCATGTGTTACTTACATAACTTCTTCACTGATCAAGTTGTGTATATGATACAGTATTGACATATCATTCACAATCACACAAAACTTTACGCATTTGACAATGTGTAGCAGTCAACAACTTAGTGGTTAATTGTCTGCCTCACTTCATCTTTTATTGAATTATATTATTATTAATGCTTTGCATTGGAATGTTACAATGAGATGACAGTATGTGACTAAGTTACGTGACGAGACAATAGGTGTTTCAGACTGAATGAAGTATGAGAATGCATGATATGATATGGTTATTTCTTTGTTACATGTTGACTGACTTTCATTTAGTTACCTCACTCTCATGTGATTTGGGTCCTTCGTAGACATTGGTATTAACATTATGTGCTATATTCCACACTTCGTGTGTTAAATTGCCTACCTTGTGGCACAAACATAGGTTCTATGCAATGTCATACCAGCATTGACATTTGATGTTACCATCTGGTCATGTTGGTGGTGTTTACCCACAACAGTAAATAATGAAAACTACGTTTTCATTATTTGACGGGGCGGGGGGGGGGGCGGGGGGTAGTTGTTATGAGTAAAATCATAACATATCTATCGATATCAACAAGGCTTGTTTATAGACCAGTTTGTTGATATACGTTTCGTGGGTTACTCCCGGAAGTAAGTCATGGTCTTTTGGACAAATATTGCAGACGATTTTGCCGGCTTCACTTAGCAGAAGTGAGCGATACTTCGAGGCCTTTCTTATGTGTTCCTGAGTGTGAACGGACGCAGATTTGTCCAGCTCCTATATGTGTGCTCTTAATACAGAGTTCTGAAGTTTTACTACCGCTAGATCGTCCATATGCATCATTGGATCTATGCTGGATTAATTTATATTAGGACAAGTGAATGCTGTATGATGAGGAACGTGATTGGAAATATTAATTAAAGTATGCAGCAACATGTCGAAGACATCTTGTCCATAGTCGACTGAATAGCGACGTTTTTCAAGACTAGCTAAGTCATGCCATTGTCTTACATTGAACTTGGATGCATGTTAATTGGAGCTTGTTCAAGTAAATAAATTGGTATTCGTCTTCATGTCAACCTGGTCTTGAGGACTTCTTTATTGTTGAAGACTAAAAAAAGCATTTTAAAAGTCTACATAAAAAATCTGTTACCGGCATGATGGAATGCCGTTTTGAGTTCACAGAAGTAAATGAAGTGTTATGGGAGGAACCTCTCCGAAGTTGAATACCTCTACAGATACAAAAAAATTTATATAACACCCGTAACAGTCATCTATAATAAAGGTAATAAAGGTAGACTTTATTATTACACAAACCATAAAATAACAACGTCACGGTGTAAACAGTACAGTCACATTTTCCTTTGTCGAACGTTCCTCCTACCTGTCTTAAACAGTAACATCATTGTACCAGGATTGGCTGTAGAACACACAGGCACTAAAAAAACACATTTAACCGTCTTAAATACCACAGTCCTCAAACTAACCAATATCTAAATAGTTCAAGTCCAGTGACCTAGAACATACGATCACTGAATTCTAAACTCGCAGGTCTTCAGTATTAAACACGTTGGGGAGACAACATAAATAATTATCCAACTGAAACATTTCTTCTCTCACTGACAACATTAGTCCCAGCTTGTGAACATAGCCCATTTCAGTTTTAACATCTCTAATGAATATAGCACAACATAGCCATACGTGGCAGTAAGAGCTATTGGGGATTATCAAGGTTTGTACACATAATTACATTACATTATACTGATGAAGAACGCTTTTTTGTAATGCTACTTCTCTCTTTGCCTAGGGTATCTTTACTGGGTTCAAACACAACATTCGTGCTTTTTCTTCTGTCCTTAATCAGCTCTTCCGTGATGACCTTTTCATTACCGAAAAAAACTGACAGGAGACTTGCCCGGAAATTTCTGTTCAAGGTCACATAGATGATTGGATCAAATATACATTTGCTTGCTACAATGAGGGAAACTAGTGTCTCCGTCAGTGGTGAGACGTCGAACTGAAGACCGATAACTAAGGGTAAATGTATCATACTGTACGGTCCCCAAGTCAGGAAATGCATCACTGAAACATAAACAAAAAGTGCAAGTTGAATGTGAAATAACCTGGTACATTTGGCCCACTGACCTCATTACTAATATAGTTATTCCAAGACTGGGGGCTCAGTCATGGAAGCAAAAACTATCCAAGTGAATTTAGCGCAGATGCGAACTGCTTACACAGCCATGTGAAACTGATATTCATTCTAGACAAACGCAAGTGTTTATGTAATCTGTGTATATCAACGTTTTTCTGTTATATGTGTATATTAAAAAGCCTATGTTACATGTGAACAGTACACTTCTGAAAATTTAATGAAACCAGCAATAACCCGTCAAAATTGACAGCTTTCTAATTATAGTGTGTTGTTTCTGTTACTTGTATTACAGACGGTAATATTACTACTGTGGTCATTTCATTGCAGGCGACCGTCATTAGATATTTGTAGTGAAAATGATATGGCTGTATTAAATATGAAGACATGGAGTAACCTTCCTAAATGACATGTGGAGAAGTGATAATGATCTAATGGACCGGAAATTGACTAAATAACTAACATTTCTTTTACGACAACATGTCTTGCAATTGTTCGTGCAGCTTTGATCGTCTCTTCCTTTTAGCATTTTCAGATCGTTTGGAACCATCTTATTATTTTGATCCATAATAATGTCTGCAATACTTTAAATTAATAGTTTGTCTTGAAGAAACAATCAAAAACTTACATTTTTAGGTTATTTTTAAGAAAATGATGAGTTAAATCAGTTTCTCGAAATGAAACTGGACAGAAGAGAATCTTGATTGTCTGTTGATTGAATGTGCATCTCCGCACCTTCCTGTCTGCAGTTCATGTACTGCTTATCAATTGTGTTTTTGGCTTCTTTCCATAGTCAAACTGTTCATGCACACCGTCATTTGCGTACTTTTCTATTTTCGGGAGAGCACATATAAAGGAAACAATACAATTATTGTCTAACTTTCAACCCCAGTTGCACCCCTTAGCTGTGGTTGAAAGTTAATATACTCTCTCGAAAATTGAAAAGTGCGCAAATGACGGTCTGCATGATGTGACCAACCGACGTACTTACGGCGGTAATTATGGTATTGGATAGTTATAAACTGTAAATAATTATTCTTGCCTTAGTACATGTGAATTAAGCAATCATTATTACATGTGCAAATATTTTTGTAAGTGAATTTTTGACAATGAACAAAGTGCGCACCCACAAATTATATGCAACTATAAAGAGGCGCTTCGGAAAAAAGTATACCTACCAAAACTAAAAGGATAAGGTAGTCCGACAGCAGAAACTGCAATAGAGGAGTGATACAAACTGAACTATACTATGGTGGGGTGACAAGTTCCCTTCCTTCCAGTCTTTCAAGCATCTAGTACCAACAACGAAGAGGGGTCGTGTGAGTTAAAGCTGCTCCAGTTCGATCACTTCAGGCATTGTCTTGAGATAGCGGTGCTTGCCGCTATCCAACATCGCTTTCCGCGTGCCACGGGATGCTTCCCCTGCTTTGCAGTAGTGGTCCAACAATGGCAAAAACTCAAAGTATCTAATGTGGGTCTTCGAAGGTGTCTACCTTCTCTCAAGATCACTCTTGGCAGATTGGTAAATAGAAGGATGATGATGTTTTTGTCTTGAGGCTGTCTTTACAAGATATTCAGAAGTCAAGAACAATGCTGAATGTGTCTTAGCAAAGTTAACTTATTACATGCCCGTCGCCTTTTGTAAAGAGATATATTGTGTATTTTATTTAGCTCATTCAAGCCCCCAACTGATTTAACAGTAAAATGCTACTTTATTAGCTCGTTTATCTATTGAAAATCCTGGTTCATATGTGTGCACTCCTCTCTGTAATAATTAAATCAACTACGAATTTTTAGAAACAAATAACAAATTTAATGATCAATTATCTTTTAACAAAGGTAGAGTAAATAAAAGATTGGTAATGTCATGGAGCAGTCTATCCTTTCTTTTTCACATTCTTTTACTCAGTCCATCCTGTCACTGTTTCATAGTCTTCCATATAAGACCCCTGTAGTATCGTTTTGTTTTAGGATCCAGAATTGCAGTAGTTACTTCTTGACCTTTCGTCGATACGACAGTTATTTCTTGTAAATATTGGTTATGTCTATTACTAATAGTTCATCAGGCCACTGACTAGGAATGCTGTCAGTTTGGTCGGGCTTACAGATGGCCGACTAATATGATGTAATTGATGGACGCTGAATTCGGGGCTTGATTGACAGTTTATATAACATGTTTATTAGACGATATATAGACGTCATCATTATGAAGACATACTGGTACATCAGGCATGGTAATACGAATTCGGCATGTAGATAAATTCAATGTCAAACTTGACTGACCTCAATGGCCGTTGGACAACCCGCAAACGGCAAAGTATTGAGGTTAAGATTATTCACTTCTTTTCCATATCCAATCTTTTATCAAAGATACTTATGTATTATTTTCTGGCCGGACATCTTGTCTTGAGACTTCATAAAATTATCGACGTGACTATTACTTCGCAAAAGGGATTCTGAACTCACTAGCAGTACGTCATGATGCCTGTCAAAATCTTGTAAAGTACTTACATCAAGTATCACATGGGGATACTGAAGAGTATGAGTCAAACTTAGCTGTGGCTAACGCTTCGCCGTGGAAGGTAGCTAAGATATCTAATCACAATTAACTATTCCCGCAATATGGGACTCAAAGACCAGAACAACGTCTGTTTTGTAAAACCAGCATCTTGTCTCTTTGCTCTCTGACGTGTCTCTCACGTCATCAGCGCTCTTAGGCAACCAACGAATATATCGCACCGAATTTGTGCACTTTGGGGCATAATAAATTTAAGTTATTATCACAAACATAGATGCGTACCTAAGTACGTCTAACATAGTTAGATTTTGGCATCTGGTAATCTGTTAAGTCTCGCATCATAACTGGTTGTGCGAAAATGGACGTAACAACCCCTTTCTTTTTTTCTCCGAGATCGCTAGTTCAGTTTACGTTTGTACTAAATTTCGTTAAGCGGGCAATTTAGATTCAGCGAGGTAGGGTTTTTGTGAAGACACGTTGGTAATGGTGGGTTTTTCTTGGAGACATCAATTAACCCGTGACTCACAAACGACCACCTATTTCCGGTCTAACAATGTATTTATCGGAGAAAATGTAACTTTCCATTACTCTTGATGATCACCGTGAAACCAGTCGAAACTAAAATTTAAGTACCTAAGACTTTTAAAGAATATACACACGTATATATATATATATACCCAGGACATCACAGAGAGTCTGAACTTGTCTTTGGCTGATGCAAGTCGACTTGCCCAAAATCGTGATGCGTTCAGAGCAGCTGTAATGGAGACAACGTTCTAGAAAGAATACGTCACATGATGATGATGATGATATATATATATATATATATATATATATATATATATATATATATATATATATAGAGAGAGAGAGAGAGAGAGAGAGAGAGAGAGAAAGAAAGAGACAGCCGATGGGATAGTCTGGCGCTCTCTCTTCCAAACCTCTACACCTCACGGTAGAAGGGGAACGACTAAGTAAGTAAGTATATATATATATATAGAGAGAGAGACATAGTACACAGCTGTGATATATATATATATATATATATATATATATATATATATATATATATATATATATATATATATATATATATATATATATATATATATATATATTCACAACGGGCTGATCACCCGTTTGCCAGTCACTTCAATTAAGGAAACAACAGCAAATGGGTTGGTTTGCCGTTGCCCTAAAGACGCCACTAGGCGTGATGGGAAACAATGGCAAAGAAAACCTATCTGCTGTTGCCCTAAGACGCCACTAGGCGTAATGGCCACTGACTGCTTTGACGGTCGGTGGCTAAGGACGGAAGAAGAAGAAGAAGATATATATATATATATATATGTATATATATATATATATATATATATATATATATATATATATATATATATATATATATATATAGATAGAGAGAGAGAGAGAGAGAGAGAGAGAGAGAGAGAGAGAGACATAGTACACAACTGTGTGTAAAGGCAAGTACGTGCTTACGAATATATTCAAATATTCAAGTTCGGACTGTATTATCCTGTGCGGTGAGTTATCTCCCAAAATTATTTGTTTAATTATTGCTTAATGATACAAGTGTAATTTGCAGAAGAAGTATGCGGTTGACTATGATAAGAAACATATGTTATGCTATTGGATGTAGTTTTCTTCCATATCCATTATGAACCTGTATAAAATATTATTAATTTTCTTATATGATTTGCTTATAGTATTTTATTACTGTGCATTATTGCTTGTCTTATTAGAACACAACTCTGTTATAAGTATACATTATGAAAGCTGTTGTTCCTTGCTGAAAGATAATTAAGACGTAATTATTAACTTAAGATACACCAGACTACAAGACACTGTTGATTGTGGAAAATAGTAAGACATGTTAAGTGTAGAGGAGAGACACTTGACGTGGAAGGATGAGGACGGAGCCTGTTAGACGATAGTCACTGAGACATCTTTTACATACAGTGTACTGGACAATCAAAGTCTTCAGTGGTAAGTGTGCCTATACTCTGAGACCAAAAGTCTTTTATGGAGGAACTTAATATATATAAAATCTCTTTAGACAAGAGATTAATGGTCCCCTTACTTTGTTCTCCAGTGCAGAGTGTCAGTAACATAGGACCTGGCTTCGCCCTCCCTCAATTTTGCTGAGCTCAAAAATCAAGAAGGGACAGGGACTGAATCTTCACCCCTGAGTGTGAACCAGACATCCTTGAAGACACTAGTGCCACACAGGGCAATCAGTCACCACCACGTGCCCTCATCAAGAAGTCACAGCAGAGTGTCCTCACTGCCTACATCCTACAAGAACTTTACGATAAGCATAATAAAAAGAAAGAAGATCACCACACATACCCATCAAACGCTCAGACTTAGTCAGTGAAGAAAATAAGGCATCTCACTGGGACCTAGATTCCTTTTTTTCAGATTTAAACGTGATTCTTTTCCATATTTCTTTTTCATCAGATGTAAAATAACCCTCTGTAAATGTGATTCCCTTAATAAATAGCAAATTGCTTATTTACTTACTACACGTCTGAGTCAATTTGATAAAATAACATAAGCCTGTCCAGAGCTCTCTTTTTTGTTATTACTTCCCTTCCTTGTTTACAGTACTCTTTATTGTCGAATTGTCAACATCGTGTGGTGTATGTTAGTTGTGGAACAAAGTCACGTGGGAGAACAACTTGTCTGATATTCTTACATGGTATTTAATTACCCTTGATTCCAGACAGTAAACCTCTTGGTTTCATAACAAATAACATCACTATTACAGTATTTCAGAGTAAATCAATCTACATTCTTACTGTTATCCAGAGCAGTTGACCTGTGTCGACCTTGTTCTCTCACTATGCGTGAAAGGTTAAGTTAATATACTACTCGTCAAAAGTCAAGAGCTACTTAGAAAAACCTTGGTTGAATCCATAAAACAAATCTGATATAAACATAATTGGTATCAGTCAAAACGGCCTTTATTGAATACCAAATTGACATGTCACGTAAAGAAATGGAAACACACATTCAAACGCAATGAAGCTGTGAAGTGTGTCACCCACCTTTTCAGAAATCACACAATGGATATTGGACAAATAGACATTTCAAAGTCGGGAATGACCACCGTTTGCAGCAAGGCATTCAAGACAGCGTAGACGCATCGAGTCCACAAGGGTCCGAAGAGTATCCTGAGGAACAGCTTGCCATTCCTGAAGCTGAAATGCAGTCAGCTGTGCAACATCCATTGGCAGGGGGTGATGTGTTGACAATCTTCGACCAAGGACATCCAAGAGGTGCTCAATCGGAGAAAGGTCAGGTGAATGAGCTGGCCACGCCATCTTGATGATCCCATGTTGCTGAATAAACTCATTCACCACACGAGCTCGATGGGGTCGAGCGTTATCATCTTGGAGGATGGCATTACCACCTATGACCTCCAGAGTAGGCTGAACAATTGGTCTCAAGATTTTGTTCTGGTATCTTGGGCCGGTCAAGTTGCCTTGGATGATGTAGAATGGGGTCCTGCCGTGTCTGTAGAAGCCTCCCCAGACAATGACAGAACCCCTACCATAACGATCCACCTCTCGAATTGTGTCATCAGTAAATCGCTCTCCTGGTCGTCTCCAAACTCGAATCCTGCCATCATTGAATGACACAGTGAAGCGAGATTCATCAGTGAAGAGAACTTGACTCCATTGTTGCCTTGTCCATCGGATGTGCTCGCGACACAGAGCAACACGGGCTCTGCGATGAGCAGGAGTAAGAGGGATTCTGACTGCAGGACGTCGAGCAGCCAGTCCAAATTCATGTAAACGTCTGCGAATGGTGCTTTGACTGACATTAACGTTTACAGTTTGTCTCAGCTGACATCTTAGAGTGGAGCAAGTCACTGTTCGATGGCGCAGGGCTGACAACAAGAGGTACCGGTCATCATGTCTATTGGTGCATCTAGGGCGACCTGGCCGGTGGCGATCCTCCACACTTCCTGTGGCCTGAAATCTCTCCAAAATTCTTTGGATAGTAGAGTGTGACACTGCAAGCCGTCTAGCAGCCTCACGGACAGATAAACCACGTTCAACCCACGCTATAGCCCTCATTCTTTGTAAGGTGTCAAGACTTCTTCTCGGTGGCATGGTTTTTGCAAGTGATGAAACTACCCTACGTCTGCTGATTGTAAAACAAATTAAGAGTGAACTCTGTTCACGAAAAGTCGCCATTGCACGTGGAATGTCAATCAATTACTTCACCTGTTTGGTTCTACGGAAGTTTGATAAAACAGATTAAAATGGGAATTTATGGTCAGCAAACCAAATTGCACGTGATCACCATGGTTGTCGGTGAGTTGTTTTTATGCGTAACGTGCATAGACGACTGTCAGAGGAAGATATTGCACCCATTTTTACTAAAAACTTCCTTCATTTAATCATTCTATGCGCTTATATAAAAGTGTATTGAAAATAATAGGGTGGCCCTTGACTTTTGACGAGTAGTATAGTTGTTTCTTTACTGAAACTGGAAATGTATTATAAAGTGTTCATTTGGTTCTGCCCTGATAAGTTTGGACTTCGCTGTCAGATTAATGAAATGTTGTTGACTTCTCACTCAATTGACGATTTCTGTGGTGAGGGCACGCCCTAAAACGTGAGTGCAAGGGGTAACCGCTACTGGTCAATGAGAGTATCTTCACCGCCGGTTGAAGGTAGGCGTCTCGTGTCGACTACAAGCTCTGAACCACAGGTTCATCTTCCAATCTGGTATCGTAGCCTCGTATCACAAATTTCAGAGTAAAACAAAGGCCTCTGCTAAGTTTTACGTTCTCTGATACTAATCAGGCGCCTTCCCGCTGTCTCTTCCAACGACTATTTTTCTCATCAATTTTATCCCCTCTGAGTATACAGTATAGCTAAGTGAGTATGATAAAAATTCACCATTACTTTCAATTGGTCTGAGCGAAAAGTATGTCTTGACAGCAGAGAATGCAATGGCTTGTAACTAGGTGAACATGTCTAAGTATACATATAACTTATTACCCATGATAATAAATATATACATAGGATATCATCATCATCCACTCTTTGCTCCATTTGTAACTTGGGACTACCTCTGCTTTTGGTTCTCTAATGAGAAACCCGCATAAAGCAGTCACCAGCTCTTTGCTGTGCTAAGACACATTCAGCATTGTTCTTGACTTCTGGTTTCAAATTCAAAATATAAAATATATGTTGTTCCAATAGTTGGAAAATCTAGACTTCTTTTTCAGTTAAATAGTCTTGGCAACTTGATGAAGATGCGTCGAACACGCATCTGGGATATTATTTCTATTTAGAATCCCTGTGTAACTTGTGGGTGGTCCTGTAGAATCCGGTTTAGATATTAATATTTACGAGTTATTCTACTGATGCTTCAGAAGATGCTCTAATACGTTTTTGTATCCGGTCCTTTAATTAAGAATCCTTACATGCTCTTTCTTCGCTTTGTCTGGGCTGTCTTTTTTGACGATCTTGGAATGCAGTTCCGTACTGCTCGAATTGTACTACGTTATATCGCAGTTTTCCTGCCCACGCGTCCAAATTGTTTTCTGACCGGCTTCTAGTCAGAACGAATGTACATTTCTTGCTTTCATTTGATCTAATGCATGAACAAGACATGGAGTGGGTTGGGGCTTTAGTGTTTCAAAATATCATTTTTTAATTTGAATACATGACCTCCTCATTGTATGGCATGGCTTCTGCCGTTACACTTAGGTAAACTTTCAAATAAGATTTGTAAACTTACCTGCAAGATAGTGGTCTCGCTAATTTGTCTCTCCAGATGGGTTTATCTGTAACAATTATTACAGAGGCTTCTGGACGGAAGTGCTTATGCAATTATCACGCGTAATTTCACGATTCCCAGAAGGATAAGCAGCGACATATCGCTGCATACAGACATTTTTTCACAGACAACATCTGGTCTTCCTTTTGTGCTCTCAGCCACATTTTCTGAACACCTTTGGAGCGAACAATGCCCCCAGACGGGCATGTGTCTGGCGGAAAAGAATTACATGGAAAGTCAACAATTACTTTCACGTTTACCGTATGAAGTCAATCTGGTTCAACAACTTAAGCGATTACAATTAATCCTTAAAGATGGTCAATTAGCCGTGAAATGACACGATCGCAGTATAAACAGAGAAATAAAATCTAACGAGTGGTGCGGCACAATTTCATTTGTGGAAAAATGAAGAAATAAATATATAGTGGCAGAGAAAAAGAGAGAGAAAATGAGAAAAGAAGAACGACCAATTATGTGACACCGCGGCTGACGTCAGTTGTCCTATTACTGCTTTTATGGCTAACCCTGATTCATCAGCTATTCGCCATACATAGATGACTTTTCCTATCTGCCATCTGCGACATGCTGGGCTGAGGTGCAGCCTTTAATAATGTAGAAACCGTAATAACAACGAATGAAACAATTAGTTATAGGTTTTTGTATGCTGCTGTTAAGATGTATAAAAGAAACACCACGATAATGTTACAACTTACCAATAATACAAATTATAAACCTGACGGTCCTGTGTTCTAGATGACTCTTTTTTGACTGCAGATTTCGAGATGAATTCTTTCCGATTTGCCGTACCTGCAAAATAAAGGCAAATGAAAATTATGTAGGAACATATCACGTGAGGAAATGGCAAAACATTTGTGAAAATGACATTGGTGTATTATGTCTTGTTGAAATTAGTAATAATAAACACAGCACTTCTCATATTTGAAAGTGACATCTCATATGTGAAAGTGACATCTCATATTTAAAAGTGACATCTCATTTTGAAAGTGACATCTCATATTTCAAAGCGACATTTCAAGTCATTTCTATTAAGTCCTCCAACTAATATTCCTGTCATGTCCTCTATAGGTATAATATTTTTACTGAGAATACGAGGTAACTGCACACGGCCTAGTCTGCCACCATTTTTTTACGAGCTGACAAGTTTCTATTTGGCTGCTAGTTCTTATAGCTGCTGTTTGTTGCCAGTACATATTCTTTATTATTCTCAAGTCTTCGCCATCGCTGTTTATGCTGTCCACTATTTTAATAATTTCCCTATGTTACAATTTGTCAAATGCCTTAGTGTAGTCCATAAAGCATTTGTGTATTTATGTTGTTACTACTTGACTGGATATCTATGAATTCTCTTTCATCAGCTCCGGTTTGACGTTTTATGTCCTTGTTCAGCTGGCTGTGCTGTTCACTATATATTTCCTTCAGTCTGGGGGACTTTGCTTACAGTTTCTTTCTTTTGATTTCCTTTTCGTCCCAATAGTTTTCAACGTTTCTGGTGATGTCCAATCTATTTTGTGTTCCAGCATTAGCACTGAGATATCCAATTACTATGATAAGATCATACATTGGTGTACATACCATTTTTTTAAAATTGTTGATAAAACACATCCTTGTTACTGTCATTTGTTGATGCATAGCATTGTTTTATGGTTGTTATGGTGATGTTAGTAAATCTCCCTCTCAGTTTCACTCTTATCAATCTATTGTTGATTAGCTTCCATTCCAGTAATGACCTTTCTACGCCCTTCTTCTGGATAATGACATCACCTTCATTGTGTTGGCCATTCTCTCTTCCTAAATAAAATACTGTTTTCTCTGTTGCTGTTTTACTCTTCCTGTCCTACTCCATCTTCTATCACTTATTCCTAGTATTTATATTCTGTAGTTTGTTTTATTTCCATTATAATCTGTTTCACTTTCTCTCTGTTCATGCTTTTTAAATATTTATGGTGGTGTTTGTGCCTTTAGGTAAAGGTAGTCCCATCGTAGATAGTGCTGTTATGGAGTGAAGTGTTAGAGACTTCACATTACGAGGTCCATCTCTATGAGGTGGAGTAACGTTACTTTCCTTGTTGATTTTGCCTTCTCTTTAATTAAGAGCAGAGTCAGTTACGCATTAACATATGGGTAGACTGGTGTGTGACGCTACCAGGATTCAAACCAGGAACCTGATAATATTGCCGTGAGAAGCAAACACTCTAAGCACTCTGCCACTATGTGCATATGCCCTGTACAAATCCACATTAAGTATTGTCAGTTTCTAGCTTTATTTTACTTATTACTCTACTTATGATAATTTTAATCAATATTTTGGTCACATGAATCAGAAGTTTAATTGTTCGGTATTCTTCGCGTTCCATGGCTCCAAGTTTGTTTGGTGAAGTTATGAGTATGAATGTTAGTAGGTCATCAGGTATGTGGCCAATGTTGTTGATGTCAGTTAACAGTTTTTTGTTATCACGTCTGCTTTAAACTCTCACAACGCAACACTCAGTTTCCTCTGCTGTTATATTATCTGCTCTTGCCCCTTAGACTTTCATTGTGTGGCGCATGGCATTCTCTACTTCTGCTAGAAACAGTGTTGGTCCTTCACTGCGGCCTTAGATGTTTAATTCTCATCTTCCATCATCACTGAGATACCATCTATTCAACAAGCTAAAGATAGGAACTACCGATCAATGTAACTGTGGCACTGATAAAATAACTGCTGAACATCTGCTTCAAAGTTGCCCCTTATATGCGGTACAGAGAAAGCGCATATGGCCGACGCCAGCTCCTTTCGTGGAAAAGCTTTACGGGGATTCAAATAGACTCAAACTGACTACTGCTTTCTTTGAGAACATTCAAGTCGACGTCTGAGAGTGTACGAAGAAGAAGAACTCATTCACGTGTTCTGCCACTCTTTCAGTTTGTTCTTTTGACCCATTAATAATGTTCTTTATTTTGATTTCCAGCAGCCAATGTCTGTTTGTGCCATTCTACCTGTTAACTCAATAATTTGCTTGTCTATGCTGACAAGCCATGATGCCAGCTCTCTTCACTTCTGGGTTAGCTATACTTCTTTTGCTGTTTTACATGTTTCCTTTTTTTAATTAGTCTTTGGTATTCTTATTTGTCTTTCTTCGTCTTCCGTCTTGCATCGTCAGTTGTAAAATGTCATCTGTCATCCATTTCTTCATTCTTTATTGCTGGTATGCTTTCTTTTGATGTTTCATGTTTTGACTCCTTGAGCAATTTTTCCCGGCTCAGTTTTAAAATATTGTTAACGTTTTAATATAGCCTCGTGAGCGTTATTATTTCATGATGAAACACAAAGTGAAGGAGAAATCATTTTCATATCAAAATACTAAACAACAATTTCATTATGCCATCTTTACCCTTCAGCCCCTTATGGAAGCTTTGATTACATACACGTAAAGTTTTCCTCTCCTGTGCCATCTTTTCAAGGTCTATCTGTGTTTTATTCATGCCATTCACGTCTGTCCCTAGTTCTCTTCTCCATATGTTTTCCCTCTAGTTCTCTACTCTGCGGTTTTCATAACAAGTACTGCCCTGTAATGCTGTCAACTAGATTTATCAATGTGTGTTGTGTCCAACGACATTATCTTCACTCATTGGCGGATCCAAGGGGGTGGTGACTAGGCGATCGCTCCTCCCTTGGGACTTTGAATACTTTTATTTCATATCAACCGCTCCACTATTTCCCTCTCTACCATTTGGGACTTAATTGTAAGTAGTCGTTAGGTCGGACGATGGACGAATTAAAACATGTCTTGTTCTGGACATTGGTAAGTACCCTTAAGGTTACGAACGTAGTTTGCAAGTAATTCTACGTGGCGGGACAATGAAAGACAATAAAGGGAACCTCCAGACAACAATGAGACAAAGTACGGAGCCAGGCAGGCCACACAAGTGGACTTCACTAAAGTCGCACAAAGAGCGGCCTTTATGACAAAAGGCAGATAATTTCTGTATTGGGCTGCCAATCCCAATTAAAAAAACGTTATGTTATAATATACTGAAGCACATTAAAAATGCACCACCTGTATAATCCAGGAACAGAGTGTGAAATGTAAATATAAGTGTTTACAAGTTTACATATTTGGAATCTTTATTCATTTTCCTATGAATCCATGCTAGTCATTAATTTGTATATTTGATTGTTATGAAATTCATTGCATTCTGTGCAGGCAAGGGAGAAAACCAAAAATGCAACCAATAAAAAATTCATTTACACTATCCTCAGTATCTGGTACGTCCACCGTGTGCTTGGCAGAGTCTCAGCATGGAACGCACAAGTCTCTGAAGGAAATTCCGGGGAATCAAGTCCCATTCACGTGTAAGAGCAGCTTCGAGCTGTTGCAGATTAGCTGGAGAACCTTGCCTGTAGACTCTGCGTCCAAGGTCGTCCCACAGATGTTCTATAGGGGACATGTCTGGTGATAGGGCAGGCCAGTCAATCGTCACAATGTTCTGCTGCTGTAGATATTGCTGCGTAATGCATGCGGTGTGCGCACGTGCGTTATCCTGCTGGAGAAGCTGCAAGTCTGGATAATTTGTGAACGCAGGAGCAACCAATGCATCCAGAACCTCATCTCGATATGTCACAGCATTAACATTTCCACGGAAGACATGAAGAGGCAGGCGATGGTGAAAACTGAATGTTCCTCAAATGTGAATACTGCCACCTCCAAATCGGTTGTGCTGACGAACACAGCAATCTGCAAAGCGCTCTCCACACCGTCGCCAAATCCGCATACGTCCATCAGCAAAGGATATGTTATATCTGCTCTCATCTGTGAATAGGACAGCATTCCACTGCAGTCTAGTCCATCTGACATGTTGCTCTGCCCATTGCAGGCGCTGCTGACGATGTCTGTGAGTCAAGTTTGGCCCAACATAAGGTCGTCTTGCAGTAAGGCCTATATCTCTGAGTCGTCGTATGACTGTCATTCGAGAGACTTGCCCACGTCTACCCACTATTGGTCTTGCTGTTTGACTTGCTGGGAGAGAACGATTCCTTAGGTGACTCAGCACAATATGACAATCTTGTGCAGGGGTAGTAACTCGTGGTTGGCCACTCCGAAGTCTATCCCGGGCACTGCCAGTGGTTCCGTAACGTTCATTGAGACGTACAATAGTGCTGTGGTGGCAATTCATCCTTCTGGCAATGGCCCTCGAGCTCATTCCGGTCTCCAACATACCAATGGCTAGTTGGCGGTCGTTTTCAGATAGTCGTGGCATTTCAACCACATGTACTGGGTGTTTTGTCTCAACGGCCTTTTTATACCGAGTATACTGCCACAACGCGTACACATTTTCATGGTCATAGCTGTTGGGAATCGTGTTGCACGTGTAACTTTCATTGTTTTCATGTAGATAGTCTGTACACAAACCCGTGAGTTGAATCATGCACTTTCCATTCCAGCAGCCATTCGCTCTCTACCTCATGACAAACACGGGGAAAATCCATTCCCACACCTTTTTTTTCCAGCTTTTCGGCATCAGTATATATCAGAGGTTTTCAAACTTTTTTGGTCCGCGGCTCCCTTGACCTGTGCATAAATCACCGCGGCTCCTCTCTATACTGGGAGCCGCGACGCACAGTTTGAAAACCTCTGGTATATATAATAGTGGTGCGTTTTTAATGTGCTTCAGTATATAAAATACGTAGGAATTTCTATAAAATTGTGTCTATTTATGGTTGTACCTTACTTTCATGTAATTATGTTATAAATAGATTGTTTAAATAAAAAATGAATCTGTTTGAGTTACTGTATAATAAAACTATCAAGTTTTTCAAAATTCGTTAATTTGTTTTTTAAATGTCTAAAATGTAAATAATGAGGAAAGGAGGGGGGAGAAGAGCCTTATCATCTAATGTATTGCCCCTCCCTTGTACAATTCCTTGATCCGCCAGTGTTCACCTCACATCTTGTCTCACTACTATTTTCTGGTTCTTTCTATATGTTATGTACAGTTGGCACACAATTTTACTGAGATAACTGTTGGGATCCAAAAAAAGTTTAGCCAACAGGTGGGCTTGAACATCAATTTAAAGAAGTCAGAGGTCATGACGCTCAATGTGAGCAACCCTGAGCCCATATCAGTAAGGAATCAGCAACTGGTACAGACAGACACATTCACATATCTAGGATGCATAGTAACACCAGACGGCGGGGCAGGCAAAGACATCAACATCAGAATGAATAAGGCAAGAACAGCCTTTTTTAGCCTAAACAACATCTGGAAGTTCTCTCAATACAGCACAAGCACAAAATTAAGATTATATCAGAGCTGTGTGCTTTCTGTGCTTCTCTATGGTGCGGAATGCTGGAGAGTTACAGAGAAGGAAATGTCGAAATTGTCCTCTTTTCACACAACATGCCTAAGACAAATTCACTGAATCTTTTGGCCGAATACCATCACCAACCAAGATCTGCTTATTCGGAGCAAGCAAGAGGACATGCACACCATCATAGCTGGCAGACGCTGGAGCTGGGTTGGCCATGTCCTCAGAAGAGACCCCGATGCCATCACAAGAACAGCTATGCTTTGGACCCCTGAAAGAAAACGAAAGAGAGGCCGACCAAAAACAACTTGGCGGAGGACTGTGGAGGCTGAGATGCAAAGAAAGAACCAGAGTTGAGGCACTGTACGAAGGATGGTCACCGACCGAGTAAAGTGGAACCAATTTGTTGTTGCCCTACAAGACGCCACTAGGCGTGATGGCCACTGACTGCTTTGACGGTCGGTGACTAAGGATCAAAGAAGAAGAAGTCGCTGAGATGTCAGTTCTATATAGTTGTCACACCATTTCAAAGAGATAACTGTTGGGCAGATGCAACTTCTGTTAGTTCTAAACAGTTGTCACACCATGTCAGTCCTTCTATTCTCCACAAGCACCTGTTTTTACAATTTTAAATCAGTAACTATTTGGTTGTTTTTTTTACACAAGGACTTACTTTTTTATAGATGCGGTGGTAGCAGAATGTCATAATACTTATTGGAATCATAAAACAGCATATTAAGTTCATGATGGTGAAACTGAAGTATAGAGGGTCTTTTCTGTGCCAATCTATGGTACACATTATTCCTAGATAGAGAAATGATGAAGAAGTCAATTTGCTTTACCGTCACTAAATCAATCTTTACGATCTCAATCATTCTATCATTTAGTCATGCAGTAAATCACATACATACACATACATCTACACAGTCTTTCCTCTTCTACCCTGGGGTGTAAAGGTTTACCAGAGAGAGCGTCATACCATCCTATCGGCTGTCTTCCTCTTGGCCTGGTTCCAATCTAGACCTCGGTCCTTCAGAGACTTTTTAATGTTGTCCTGGAGGTCTGGATCCTTGGTTCTTAGTTTCCATACTTGTCTTGCTAGCCGTTCTTCTCCCATTCTGCAGACATGTCCGTTGGGATATGGCAGTTGGGACTGGTCGACATGGATCTGAAAGGGCTGAACCAGCGGTATAGAAAAAGACAGGTTGACATATGAATGCGATTACTGCGATTATCTGCTGCTCCGATAATAGAAGCTCGTGATTGCTGCTTGGACTATATTGTCATTAACATTTTTCGTACGCCATATACGATTTTGGGCCGAAGGACTCTGTCTTCATTACCAGGATTATATCTCCTATTACGGTGGACATTTTACCAGAGGAGTGGTATTTTGCTCTGGACTGTGCCGAGTTACACGTTGTAACGGCACCTGTTGGAACTTCGTCGTATGTTTGTGTTTGACTTGTTCGTGACGTCTTCATCATACTTCATCTGTGTCCGAGGAGCTTCACGGATCTGCATCGTTGTGGCCAGTGCTGGATCATCAGTTAAGTTTATGTTTTGTTGTATTTTGTATTGTAATTTGTTATATTTTCTATGTTTCATTATATTTCTGTTCTTCATCTCCTTTTCTCTGTCTGTCCATCTCATTCAAATCTCTTCACATTCTGTCTTGTAATATAGTGAGACTTTTCTGCTGTGGTCGTGCTAGTCTATCATTTTGGAGTAGGTGTCCTTCATCGGGTACTACTTCTTCTTCCAGGAAAATCTTCGTAGTTAGTTAGCCTCTTGCCTTTAGTTAGAGTTAGTGGGTTCCTTAGGGTCTTATCTTCTTCTATTTTCTATTCCTGGATATGTTGATATTTATATTTCTTGCGTATTGCATTAGTTAGTATTGTTTGCTTTAATTTTGCAACTATACGATCTGTTTGATCAGGTTGGTGGCTAGTTTGTGCTCAAGCTCTCAGCACTTCATTGTTTACGTGTAGTTGTCGTTTCGTCCGTGGTCATTATTATTATATTGTTATGTCAAGGGTGAACGGGTGGCGAATTTAATTCTTTCTTTTTTCCTCGTGGGAAAAGGTTGGATTAGACTGATTTCTTTCTAGGGCATGGTGGTGTTTGTTTAATGGTGGAGTCGAGCAGACGTGTATTCCTGCGGCTGCCCTGCTTAACATACCGAGCACAGTATTCGTTAGTTCTGCTAGTTTCGTTTGTATATACGGTGTCGTATATATTGAGTAATTCTGACCGCTTTGTTTCAGTGATATATCCTTACTTGTCCTACTTACTATCTTGTACATACGTTCAGCGAGTATCCCTTGTTTTCGTATGTTTACAGTCACGTAGTGTACATATCATGCTACGTCTGGTCTAGCTTAGTCTATCGTCCTATCCCTCGCGACTTGGAGTTTTCGTGGTATCATAGTGTGTGTTTATTCATCTTTCCATTGTTCTGGTTTGCCACATATAAACATATTAGTGAACAATTTTGATATTGCTACACTAAAGCACTAATGTGAGTGAGGTAATGATCAGTTTGTAGAACAGTGGCCTTAGCTAGTGTGGACTGGTACAGTACCAGTGGTTATAATAGCGTTGGTGAGATACGATTCAGTTACTATTATTAAGATTAGCGAACCAGATACGGTGAGTTGCTATTTGGGGACAAAGTATTGTCACCTTCGATTAAGTATTTAGTGTGATACATCCTAATGAGTAGGTATTCATAAGCCATAAGGCAAGATGTTTGCATATTGGTGAGTGGGGTGTAGTGAATAGCGGATAATAGATATATATTGAGACTTTTGACTGGAATTTTGCCTTAGCGAAATCCAAGAAGCTCTAGAGAAGAAGAAGATAGAGCAACAAAATCGGGAAAGAGATGTGTGCGCTGAGGAAAGAGAGCGTCAGAAAGCAGAGTTAGAATTACAAGAGAAGAAGATGAAAGAAGATAGAGAATTGAAAAAAGAAGATTAACGAAGATAAAGAATTATAAGACATGAAGAGAAAAGAAGAGTTGCAGCTAAAAGAGAGATAGAGGGAGTCCCATCGTTTCTTTAGGCTGCGGCTACCGATTTTCAACGATAAAATAGATAGTTTAGATTTCTTCCTCGAGAGATTCGAGGCAGAATGTGTGGCCTGGCAGGCTAACAGAGACGAGTGGCCATCTCTGTTCTTCACATTATTGGTCGGGACAGCGATGGAGACTTTTTACAGCCTCCTGCGGGAAGATATAGCTGATTACGAGAAGTGTTGTCGTCATGCTCATCAGAGCTAGTAGCGTTTTTTCAAGAACTCCAGCCAAAAGTCATTGATTGCACGTCGCAGTTGGGCTACCATTACGTCCTGGCCCATCCGGGCAAACCCGTTCATCGATCCGGGCTGTCAGATTCTGTATTTGCACGGGTCGGGAAAGATCAAACACAACCGTGATAACATCGGTCAGGCTGTGCAGATAGCTTCCAAGAGCAGAAGCACGATAGGCCCTTGCGTCCCTATCAGCAATGCAGAGGGAACTATGATAACTTCCGATCTCATTGGAGTGGCCGGTCGAACTGTAATAACCGGCAGTGGATAAATGATAGTGACGGAGAGGAGAGCCAAATGCGTAAGCAGGTGCGTTTTGATGAGTCTCGCGGGGAAGATAGGTTTTACTACAAAGGGAAACCGTCCAAGCGGAGGAATGGATCCGCGGATAGCCAATCATCCGACTCCGATGCATGACCTTCACCGGCTTAGCAGCCCTAGCAAGAGCCTACGCGTGGAATCAAAAAGGGAACGCCAATGTTCCACCTGCAATGGCAAAGGGCATTATGCGGAAGTGTGTGCTACGCCAATCAAACACGCGAAATGCGCGTATGTGTTGGATACAGTCAACGAGGACTGTGTAAGGTGCCGACCCCTGTTCCATTCGGACGAGAGGGTGGTGTTGCGGTGCGGACTACCGTGCTTGTCTGCGGTCCATGAGACTGGCGAGTCAGTGCTCCACAAGGTGTAGTAGAGAAGAGACCAGTCTCGCTGATGAGAGACTCTGGATGTACCACAGTCGTAGATCGTCGTTCCTGCATTGACGAATCCTGCCACACGGGCAAAACTGTAAAGTGTATCACATTAGGGGGCAAAGTCGAGTCTTACCCCAGGCGTGCATTATCGTGGACTCCCCGTTCCTATCAGATAAAGTGAACGCTTTCGTCCTCGAACATTTGGTCTCCGATTTGATCGTCGGCAATGTACCAGGCGTATGTGACGTTACGGGAGATGTTAGTGCGGTGTCCCAGCAACACCGCTGTCCCGTGGCTGACGACCATGTGCAGCAGCCATTGGGTGCAGGGAAAACAGTCTCGGATACTCAGAGTCCTGGGCCGTGGGGCAAGAATAGGAACCGTAGAGGTGTGTCTGTAAGCCTGATGTCTACTGACCGCACTGTATGGGCCCGCAATGTCCCCGCGAGTGCTAGTTGGCGTTTAATGAGGTCGCACGGTTAAGTTCGTTGAGGTATTGTTGTTGCGATACAATGCTAAGGTAGCACGAGTTACTTTCGCGAATAGGTGGGGTGCGTGCGAGGCAGTCAGGTGGAAGCACATGTCATTGCTTAATAACCACCTGCTGACAGTCCAGCAGTAGGAATGGCTGGATATCGAGGTCCGCGTAATAGTCCACAGTGTTTCGGTTAACACGAACCGAACGTAAGAGTCTGATCCACTCCACCAGCGCTATTCTACTGTATAAATGTACAGCAGATATTATAAGTTGGAGCATATGTAGGTTTCAGATGTTCATGTTACGATTCACTGTAAATCATCTGTATATCTGAATGACTTGCTTGGGTCAAGAATGTTATGTTCATCTTTTTCATAAAGGCAGTTTGTGGTTTTGTGTTTGAAAGGATGAGTATGGGAGTAGGTGAATCTAGTCATTCAGATACTTACTTCCCCATACGGGGATTATTTCAAAGTTACTCAGGTGAGGTAACCTTTGTCATTTTTATGGTTGCCTTTACCTTGGGTGATTTATCATGTACACATGTTTTGGTCCCGATTGATGTTGCACACATGAAAGGGATATTTGCTAGGACGGCACGAACGAACGAACGAACTGTATTTTCGAAGGGTTAAGAATTGGGCGTGAAGGCCCGTCTAACAATCTACCCTTTCACTCTCATTAATCTTGCATACTATATCCTTTTATTCCCACATATTACTTTAAGCATTAATTTAAAGGCATGCAACATTATATATACTAGCCGCCATTAAAAACGCATCGCATTAGTTTATGAACCGCAACTCGTGCTAAATTTAAAATACATGAAACCACTGATTTTACATTTCTGATCCATTTACTAACCCAAATTTGCTGTATTATTAAACATGAGACAATTCAGAACCGGCTCCTAAGCAGTTGTCAACCCTAGGCATAAAAACAAAAGTCGCACCCACTGTCATTCAGTCACAGCCATCATTAATACCTTCATTACAGAGGGACCGTCATTGGTGGTACCTGTCGCCCGAAATCGCTGGTTCAGCCTCACTATAGTAGACTGGTCACAATTGAAATGTCTGGCAACTTCTCTGGTCGCCATTCTACTGCTGAGCATACCAACAGCTTGCCATCGCTCTTGTGACAACAGTCGAGGCATGACAAAAACATTAACAGACTTTCTTTCGATGAAAACAGATAATGGCTTTTTACTCGCTGAAACTTGACTAATGCGTGTGCCAAACTTCAATGTGATTCGACTTTTAATAAAGCCAGAATTTATCAAAAACCTTGTTTTGCACGCAAAATTTGAAGTAAACATCACATCGACAGTAACGTGGGAATACATGAACTTCATCACTTGCACACTTTCGGGGTTTGAAAATCGCTCACATGCATAAACATTTCAACAGTGAAAACATGTCACGATTTCGATGCGTTTTTAATGGCGGCTAGTATAGTTAACATATTAGCATTTATTTACAGTATACAATCATAATAAAAAATGAGTAGGTTTTTAAAAAATAAAAAAAAACAAGATAATGACTGAAGAAAAAAAATAATAATAAATATAAAATAAAATAATACAAACAAAACAATAAATAAATAAATTATATATACCGACACTCACTTATGCGGTCAAAACGTCTACAAGTAATCTGTATTTTTGAATGTGTCATCAATCGTCAATACAAAAATTACAAAAACACATTCTCGCTTACACCCATAGGTGAGGGGGTTGGGGCCCAGCACCCTCCGGATGGAAGAAAACTTCGTTTTATTTCTTAAGGTGGGGGGGGGGGGGGGGGGAGAGTTGATGTCACAACGCTATTTTGTGGTTGCTTGTTTGTTAGTGACAAGGCGAGTCGGTCGGAACCGACGGAAATAGCCGAACGACCGGGTCATGTGACTATCGGAAATTCGGGCGCCAAGGGGTTGAGCGCTAAAGATTCATTAGTGATTGGACTTCCGTCCCGTTTGAATGATATTCTATACGAGCTTGATGATGTCCATATTTCATTGAATATCTTGATACAGTGTCCGCCAGAGTAGTCTTATGTTGGTGATATTTATTCTAGGGAAGGGATTATTTGGTCAGTGATGATTTTTGTGTAAGCTGAGAATTGGTTATACGTACTTTTGACAGTCGTTAGGTCATTAGTACCATGTTGGTTCGCCGCTACATTGAGTAGAGTTCACCGTAGAAGTTAGGTAGCCATATTGCCTGTTCTTGCGTATTGATATTATTTGTTCATTCCTTGTGGCGGCATTGTTATATGTATTTGCATTTCATTAGGCAGTGTGTGGCCAAGTTATGTTCTTGCTAATAAAGGGATATTAGCTGTTTAGAAGCGTTCGTTCCTTGTGTCACCTGTAAAAAATGATAATTTAGGTGTTATATCAACTATACATTTATGACACCTGTGCTCTACATGTAGCTATATTATTATGATGTTTGCATCAGATGGAGATGGATGAATGAGATTGCACGGACTGATTTATTTATTACAGCTCGATTTTGAGCAAATGCAGAGTAATGATATTAGTGGTTGTTTGTGTGAAAATGGTGCGCAACTTGTGTGCATGTGCCGTCACCGAGTTTTGTAGAGCACCGTGTGGTGCGAAAGAAAAGGAAAGAAGCTAATATGGAGGAAACCAGTGCTATGTTATATTTGGCAGTTTATATAAATAGACCTGGAATGCGGGTCTGAAGAATGTTCTGCCATGATTGTTGACCTGATCTGGAATTTTGGGTCTGAGACATATTATACCACGAATATTGTATGCAGGAACATTCATTGCTGAACATTCATTGTTATGTTAATATTAAATCGTTACAAATTTTCGAGGTGACTGGCAGTTGTATGTGTTACCTCTAGAGAACGAGACAAAGGACAGAGTGTAAAAGACACTGTCTACACGTGTGTCCTTGATATTCTGGGCTGCTTGTCCGGTGAACCTGTACTGTTTTATCACCTCTCAGCTGCCAAATAGAAGACAAATGAATTCGAATGCTTTTGCATATAGAAAGCTCATTTCATAGATAGTTCACCGGCTGTTAATATGACATTCTGCACATCATTTTTTGGGTCCCATGACACTGGCTTCACGTAGCAATTGGATTTTATTGAACGAGCACAGTTTCACATACTGGTACAGCTTCCCTGTATTTGCTACACCGATGAATGTTTTCTAACAGCTACAATTTGCAGACTTGTGGTGCTTTACCAATTGCTGGATCGTTACGTTTACTGACCGATTTTGCAAGCATCGCGTTTTGAAGACTGGTTGCATAGCATCGTACACTATGTACACATTTCGATGATAGACTGTGGAATTTTATTGGTCATATTGGCCCATACACACGAGCGGACTTTTGCATTTCTTCGTTGTGATCTGTGACATTTGTGGACTGTAGATCTTTATTTTTTCTTTTTTGAAAAGTCTTCTGTGTATTACACGAAATATGTGTGACAAATATTATAATAATATATATTGCAGTGTGCATTCCAACACTATTACATTAGGCTAATTGATTCTTCAGTTTGCATATGCGATATACAGGGATTTTGTCATGTTTGCAACTATCTACGCAAGCTTGCTGATAAAACAGCACGATTAGCATGACATTTCTTGTAGAATATTTTCAAGGGGGGTTTCGATAAATCTATCCTGCTGTGTTGTCTCTCTATAACCTTCTGAACATTCCGTTAATTCTCATTTCTGTTTTGTTCGTGGTCGTGTGTTATAGTCGGTGAGTAATTTGTTGATGTATTATTGCCGGTTACTTTTTGTAGTGACGGGCGGTAATTACAGTTTATAGACTTGTTGATATATTCATATGAGAATGACGCGATTTCGTCTGGAATTAATTTGTGTCTCATGTGAATAGGTTGAACATAATTTATGTTAGTTGTAGTTGACTTGTTTGTAATATTGTGCTTTGTACAGAAATTCGTTTATATATATATACACAATTATATGTTGTCTTGTCTTTGATGTATATGCTCGAGTCTCATTATTGTTGTGTATTTTATATGCTGGATTGTGCTCTTGGTATTTACCCTTTTCTTTTGTTCTTTTCCTGATTTCATAGTATTTATTCGTATCATTATTTGTTCATCTTTATCACATTTCTTCTGTTTGTTCTGGGCATTTTGGTAACCCCTGGTGCAGAGGTCAAGGATGAATTCTATCAACAACTGCAAAAAGAAACGGAAGACACATCTAGACATGATCTTATCGTAGTAATGGGGGACCTCAATGCGAAAGTTGGAACACACATTACATATAATGAAAGAGTAATGGGGAAATGCGGAAGCGGAACAGCAAACGAAAACGGGGATAAATTAATACGTTTCTTTAGCATTAACAACATGATCATTAAAGGAACACTTTTTCCCACACAAATTAACAAGGGAATCACCAAATGGTGGGGACTGAAACCAGATAGACCACATTATGATTAATGATAGATGGAGACATGCATTAAAAGATGTGAAGGTAAGAAGAAGTGCGGATGTGTGAAGTGATCACCATTTAGTAGTAGCAAAACTGAAAGTGAAACTCAGAACGGCTGGACCAACTGTAACTACACAGAAAAGGTTTGACATCAGCAAATTGAAGGACCCCCTTACCAGAAAAGCTTTTGCGGCTGACATAAAGAAACGATATCAATTTGTCAAAAGTCAGGAAAAGACATTTACTGATGATATAGACCAGATATTAAACATCATTTCAACAATATATAGGGAGAGCAGCAAGTCATGTTTGGGATTCCAGGAAAGGAAGAAGCAAGACTGAATAACACCAGAAACATTAAACACCATAACGACGAGAAAAGAAATGAAAAGAAAGAGAACAGAAGCGAAGTCCCCCAGGTTAAAGCAACTATATAGCGAACAGTACAGTCAGCTGGACAAGGAAGTTAAACGTCAAACCCGAGCCAACAAAAGGCATTTCCTAGACGATCTTGCAAGACAGGCAGAAGAGGCAGCATTGAGAAATGAACAAAGCACAGTATACAAAATAACTAAAATCATCAACGGAAAACGAGGTGCAAAAAACATAACATTAGTAAGAGATAAGCAAGAAAATCTCATCACTACAGCAGAGAGACAGGAATCAAGATGGGCAGAGCATTTCAGATGATTGTTCCTGAGGCTGAAAACAATCTAGATGTTAATACAGACATTCCACGAAAAGAAGAAATCATCACAGCAATCAAAGGTTTAAAGAATGGAAAAGCTCCTGGCAATGATAACTTAAATGCAGAGCTATTTAAGACAGACCCTGAGCTAGCAGTAAAACTATTAGAACCACTATTTTCACAACTCTGGAAAACAGGGACAACACCAACGGAGTGGAACAAAGGAATAATTGTCAAATTGCCCACAAATGGAGATCTTGCAGACAGCAATAGTTGGAGAGGAATCACTCAGTTCCCAGCAAAATACAAGGCAGGATAATTATACAGAGAATTTCAAAAGCAGTAGACCACATACTGACGAAAGAACAAGCAAGATTTAAAAAGAACAGAGGATGTGCAGATCATATATTTACCCTCAAGAACATTATATAGCCGTGCTCAGAATGGCAGAAACAGCTGTACACTAATTTCGTTGATTTTGAAAAGGCTTTTGACAGTATACATAGGGACAGTCTATGGAAAATACTGAGAGCTCATGGAATTCCAAGCTGCATAGTGTCAATAATAAAAAGCCTTTATGCCAACTTTACGTGTAGCGTTGGGCAGAGCAACCTAACCTATGAGGTAAAGACAGGAGTACGACAGAAATGCCCCTTATCAACCACTTTACTTTTAACAGTAATAGACTGGGTGATGCGCCAGACATCAGAGGGCAGTCCAGGAGGAATAAGATGAAATACATTTTCTGCATTAGAAGATCTAAAATATGCATATGACATATGACATTGCACTACTAGCACATTCACATCAACACATGCAGGAAAAAACGGATAGACTTAATAAGTATAGCCAGCAGGTGGGCCTGAACATCAATCTAAAGAAGACAGAGGTCATGACGCTCAATGTGAGCAACACTGAGCCCATAACAGTAAGGAATCAGCAACTGGAACAGACAGACGCCTTCACATACCTAGGATGCATAGTAACGCCAGACAACGGAGCAAGCAAAGACATCAACAATAGAATGAACAAAGCTAGAACAGCCTTTTTTAGTCTAAACAACATCTGGAAGTCCTCTCAGTACAGCACGTACACAAAATTAAGACTATATGAGAGCTGTGTACTTTCTGTGCTTCTCTATGGTGCGCATTGCTGGAGAGTAACAGAGAAGGTAATGTCGAAATTGTCCTCTTTCCACACAACCTGCCTAAGAAAATTTTTCCGAATGTTTTTGCCGAATACCATCACCAACCAAAAACTGCTTCCTCGGAGCAAGCAAGAGGACATGCACACCATCATAACTGGCAGACAATGGAATTGGGTTATCCATGTCCTCAGAAGAGACCCCGATGCCATCACAAGAACAGCTATTCTATGGATCCCGGAAGGACACCGAAAGAGAGGCCGACCGAAAACAACTTGGCGGAGGACTGTGGAGGCTGAGATGCAAAAATGAACCAGAGCTAGGGCAGTGTACGAAGGATGGCCACCGACAGAGCAAAGTGGAATCAATTTGTTGCTGCCCCACAAGACGACGCCAGTCGTAATGGCCACTGACTGCTTTGACGGTCGGTGACTAAGGATAAAAGAAAAGAAGAAGAACAAGTGGTCCAGTTGTTGTATTAACAATCACATACTGTATAGGTGGCGATAATTGCTACTTCTCATTGATCTATTTATCTTTTTTTACATTTTACTGGATTGCGAGGATTATTTTTTGCTTATCATGGCCAACCTTATGCACTTCATTACTATGGGTAAGGAACTTGGATTGACGGGAGATTCATTGCGAGATTCGTCTGCGATCAAATTTGATGAAGCTCGAAAAGAGATGGAAATCAGACGCAGACAGGATGAAGACAGAAAAGAAAGATATGAAGAATGAGTGCTCACAAAACTTAAATTAGAAATGGATAAAGAATTTAAGAAATTAGAAGCGGAAATGGAACGGCAGAAATTAGAAGCAGAAAGGGAACCGCAGAAATTAGAAGTGGACAGGCAACTGCAGAAATTAGAAACAGACATGAAAAAATAGGAGATGGAAAAAGAAATTGCGATTCGCAAGCTTGAATTGGAGGCTTCTGGAGCAGACTCGACTAGTAAGGAAAATTTTCGACTATTCAGGATGCGGCTTCCCTCCTTCAATCCCGATATAGATTTTATGGACTTCTTTTTTGAACGCTTTGAATCTAAAGCGCTTTCCATGAAGCTTGAGAAGGAGAATGGAATATGGCTTTATGCGACTTTTTAACTGGCTCCTCTTTACAAACTTTCAACTCTTTCCCCGTTGGCGATCGTTTAAATTATGACGTGGTGAAAGAGACTCTTCTGAGGAAGTTTCATCTTACTGCAGAAGGTTATAGCACCGGGATGCATTACCCAAGAAAGACCAAGATTTTGGTTGCTTCACCGCTCAGATTAAGTTAATTCTGAATCGGTGGATAGAATTGTCCGGTATCACTAGGGATTTCAATGGCCTAGTCAACTTAATTTTGAGGGATAAAGTGCTGTCTTTCCAAGAACTTCAACCGAAAGATATTCAGGTTATGACGCAATTGGGCCAGCAATATGTTACAGCTCATCCGGGAAAATCAATCCATAGACAAGGATTATCTGACAACTGTGCTGCTTGTATAGCTCAACGTGATATTTATAGAAAACCTTATGGTAGACCGGAATCCCGCAGTCTGGATCGGACAAATGACTGGTTGTCTGGTGTTATGAGAGGAAATGCCATCTGTCGAAAAATTTATTCACGTGATACTAAAAGCCATAAGGATTGGTTCCCGAGGAAACCAATCAGACAACAGAGTGTGAGCAGCATTAGGAGTGGATGCAGATACTGTGGACCATGGCTTCATGCTACCAGGTTTTGTGATACTTCTAAGTCGAATGCTACGAGTAGTCCGGAAAAAAGTGGCCAACCGGGTTTTCGTTGCTACTTATGCAATGAAACAGGTCACTTCTGGAAAGATTTCCAAAGAGGAAAGTGAACCACGCTAATGCAGTATGCATCCTTGAAACTATTAAAAATGAAGATTGTGAAGGTTTCAGGCCGCTGTTTGAACCTGATGGGAAACCACTTTTGATTTGCGATCATGCTTTCCCATTCTTGTCGGTGTTACATGATAATAGTAGGTTGAAATTACATGAGGGTTGTATTGATGATAAGCCAGCGATTGTGTTACATGATACTTGCTGCACAGCTATCGGTGTGCGCCGTTCATGCATTGATGAAAGTTGTTTTATTGGAAAGACATCTAAAGGTATCACATTCAGTGGTAAAGTCGAATATTACCCACTGGCTGTTGTGACAATCAATGCGCCTTTATTATCGGGAAGAGTACGTGCCTGCGTACTTGAAGCCTCTGTGGCAGATCTTATCATTGGTAATGTCCCTGATGTTAAAGAGTGTACTTCAGATGACATCCAGGCGTGGTCTGTCCGACACATTGAGTGTGCTAATGCAGTGGTTACTAGAGCCATGAAGAAGGATGATGATTTGGTAATCCAACACAATACCATTAAACCACTGAACACTGTGGTTGCACTATCTCTCCCTGTTGTTCAACAACCAACTTTAGATCTTCAGATCCAACAACGTTCAGATATTACACTTCAACGATTCTTCATCTTTGCTGATAACAAAGATGTCAGACATACTAAATCGGCTAAATATTGGTTTGAAGTTAAAAATGACATTCTGGCTAGATGTTTCTTGCAACATCCTTATTTCCGTCGTCAGACAGTTTTGCCACAACCACACAGATCCACTGTTCTACGGATCGCACATTAGTCACCGTTTGCGGGACATATGGGAATGACCCGAACGCGCTACAGGGTGTTAGCCGAATTTAATAGGCCAGGCTACAATAAAGATGTCAAGCTTTATTGCAGATCTTGTTGCATAATGCCAGAGCATGAGTTATAAAGGTAAATCTCCAAAGGCTTCTTTACTAAGTAACTGACCTATTAGTTCGGCCTTTTCAAAAGGTAGCCATAGCTATTTGGGGCCTACTTTCGGTCAGGTCCGATAGGGTATCCCTATTTTATGTTAAAAATGATTGACCTGTGCACTCGATGGCCGGAGGCAGTTACGATGAGGAAAATTACATCAGAGGTCATTGCTGAGGCTCTGCTGGAGATATTTAGTCGACTTGGTTTCCCGGAAAAAATCATGTCCGATAATGAGACAGATTACTAACATTTTGGGCATTTCACAATCTTTTACAACACCGTACCATCCTGAAAGCAACGGTACTTGTGAGAGATTCAACGGTACATTGAAACAAATGCTCGCGAAAGTGAAATCTGATTTTCCCCGGGAGTGGGATAAATATTTACCGGCTGTTTTGTTTGCCTACCGGGAGGTACTGGAAAGTACTGGATTTTCCCCCTTCGAGCTTCTTGATGGGGCTAATCCACGAGGACCCTTGTCGGTTTTGAAAGATCTTATTTTAGGAAGATATCCGGATGTTGATGTGAGGTCGACGTATGAGTACGTTACGAATCTGCGAGAGCGTATCATTTTCTGCTGCACCACAGCTCGCGAATCTTTAAAGCTTGCTGGAGCAAAATACCGCTCATATGCGAGTCGTAATAAAAAGCTTATTTCATTCTCTCCAGGCGAAGACTTTGTTGTTGTTGTTGCCTTCAAGGGTTGACCGACTTCTAATTGGTTGGCAAGGTCCCTTCCATGTTGTCCGTAGGGTCACTGATGTGGACTACATGATTCAGATGGGAAATAAAGATAACTTATTTCATGTAAACATTCTGAAGCCCTATATTGGGCGTCCAGCGATAACACCAGAGTTTCATGTTTGACGGTTGGTGAAGAAAATATCTTGGAAGGAGAAGATATTCAGCTCCAAATTAGTCTTCCTTTACGTCCTGCTGAGTCATGGAGGGACGTTGATGTCTGTTCTTTGCTTCATGTGAGCAAACTTAAAAACTGTAAACTCCTTTAGGAATTTTCTGATGTATTGTCCGACATTCCTGGTAGGACGGATCTGGTTAGTCACGACATCAAGCTCACTAATCGTTGCCCTATTAAGCTCCGTCCATACTCTATACCATTACATTATAGGGATAGGTCGATAAAGAAATGTTGGACATGCTCCGCTTGGGAATAATATCATGTTCTGCGTCCCCAGTTCTTGGCCCTATGTGATAGTTCGGAAGAAAGATAACTCCCTGCAGAATGTCAGACGGGCCTGCGTGCCCAATTCTCAACCCTTTGAAAATAAAGTTCGTTCGTTCGTTCGTTCGTTCTGTATAAATTTTCGAAAATTGAATGCGGTAACGGTGGTTGATGCTGAACCTATGCCCAATCAGGAGGAACTGTTGACCCGCCTGTCTTCCGCTACGTATTTTAGCAAGCTCGATCTATCCCAGGGTTATTGGCAGATTCATCTGTCAGAATCGGCAAAGCCATTAACTGCTTTTGCGACACCATAGGGTATGTATCAATGGAATTGTATGTGCTTTGGGCTAATAAAGGCACCTGCGACGTTTGTTTGCATGATGAGAAAGTTGTTAGGTGGTCGAATAGTTATACTCACTTCCATTGATGATATCTGCGTGTTCCACGACTAATGGACCGATAATGTTCAGGGTTTAATGTCACTGTTTTCTGTTTTGCGATTGCATAATCTGATTGTCAGACCTAATAAAGTTAAGATTGGATTCCATGAGCTGGATTTTCTGGGGCACAGAGTTAGTAGGGGTGTGGTTCAACCTCAGGATGACACTATTCGTCGCATACTGAACCTCCAGGTTTCTCGAAGAAAAAAGCAGGTTCGAAGTTTGATTGGCTTAGTTAATTATTACCATAATTTTATGCCTAATTTTTCCTCCATGTCAACTGTCCTCACGTCGCTTACTCGAAAAGGTATGCCAAACAGAGTGATCTGGACGCAAGATCTGCCCTGCAGAAAATAAAACGTATTTTTCTGGTCGTCCTATTTTACTGCTGCCTGACCTCAGCAAAGCTTTTGTACTCCGGACTGATGCGTCCTCAGTAGGTACTGGGGTGCCTTATGCAGGAAAATAATATCATGTTGCACCCGGTATTATATGTGAGTCGGCAATTGTTGCTGGCTGTGACAAGATACTCCACCATTGAGCGGGAGTGTCTCGCTATTGTATGATCTGTTGGTAAGTTGAACCGATATCTCCTGGGTGCCCATTTTTTCATTTACACAGATCATCGTCCACTTACTTTCTTACATTCTTCCTGGTCCGTAAATGGTCGTTTGGCACGTTGGGCATTACTCCTGCAACAATATCATTTTTCGGTATTGCCCATTGAGGGCTCCTCAAATGTCATTGCTGACTCTCTGTTTAGGCTTTAGCTACTAATAACATTACCCTGTACTTACGTCTATTATGTTGCTAAGGTGGTACTGGTTTTATGCTCTACACAGCACTGATTATTTGAAATTTTTATTTAGCCATGCTTTATTTTACACATAGCGTACATTCTATGGTTCTTTTACAATTGAATATGATTGTTTCACGAGTTTACCTGTCTTTGGGTGAAAAACTCAGTTTTTCCTCTGCAGAGGGAGGTAGGTGTCAAGAATGATAATTTAGGTTTTGTATGAACTATACATTTATGACACCTGTGCTACACATAGAGCTTTATTATTATGATGTTTGCATCAGATGGATGGATGAATGAGATTGCACGGACTGATTTATTTATTACAGCTCGATGTAGCGAAATCTGTGAAACAATCGCTAAATTCAGTAAGATTTTACTCCTATGATAATAAATAAACCCGCCCGTGTGTGTTTGCCTATCGTCGTCCTCTACGCCAGTAGAGCGCTAAATTGTATACCGTAGTAAAGCTAAGACAATAATCCCGCCGTCAAATATTACACGCTTTCCTAGTTTCGTCCTTGAGACTTACAATTAACATGTGCCAGAACTGCGACACCAAACTGCCGTTCTGAATTAACGTAAGGTTTTAACTTTAACGCCACTAATAGTAGCAATTCGGAAATTTTCCAGAAGTGTAGAGCGAAACTGCAGCAAGAATTAACGCAAATATTAACGCCGCCTTGCAAAACCCCTCTTCGCTCGACACGCAGTTCTATGCCTATATCCACGCTGTTGGACACGCCAGAATATATAAACACACACACCAGTGTATTTCGGGCTAAAAAGTAACTATAAGGTAACATACGGCCAACGCGTTGTCGAATTGTGTGACGTACTACAAAAGCGTTGTTTCGTTCTGAATGAGAACGACAGTTAAAGAAAAAATTACGATTTAACGTGGAAATTTTTTGAAAATATAGTACTAGAGGGGGAGAAAAGGGGCATAGTTGGTAGTGTCTCAATTTTGTTGTTTACAAGCGGGGCATAGAAGGTTAGATAGAAGAAAAACTTAGATAATTTTCTTATATGCTAAATTAAAAGACAGTGACGAATACAATGACATTAATTGGGTAATAGAAAAGTAAAGTGTTGATGTATCTTACCGTAGATAAAAAAATATGTTATTTGAAGAATTGAAGAAGAAAAACGATAATAGTAAATATAATAAATAAACGTATAAAAATATAAGCACTGTGTGACAGACAGCAATGGGATCAATAATTATTTATCAGAATTTGAACCACTCAATAAATAAAGGAGATATTGACAGAAAACAGGTGGACTAACAGACTACATCTTTCTCAGCTTGACAGATATTGGGGAAGGGTAGGGTAGTCCAAGATTTGAAATTTGAGTTCAGTTTTGAAAAAAAGGACGCTAGAAGTCTAACAGTCCCTGATTGGCTGGAGTCTAATATACTAACGGAGGGATAAAACTGGTTTGAAGGTAGTGATAGTCGCCACTTGAAAAAAATTTGTATTACACTAAAGTTGTGTGAAGACAAGATATTAGTACGATCTTGTTTTGCTGATCTGCACCAGCAAGCGATCTGGATTTGACCATATTTATCGCAAATCAAACTTATTAATGTTAATATTTCTCTGATGCGGTAAGAAAGAAAACATTTATATCATTATTATTATTATTATTATTATTATTATTATGTATGTATTATTGAATATGTATGAAAATTATGTGGGTAGAAGTTTATCTAGAGGAAAGTCAACATCAAACTTTGTGTTGTTTCACAGAATTGTTAGGAAATATATTAACATGTTGTAGAAAAGCCAGACAGTCTTTATGACACTTTGGGAGAAAGTAAAATTAAATATTAATGGGGAAATTGTTGTACAGTATTATGACATAAGACCAGGAAAACCACTGGCCGTCTTCTTCAGCAAGTCACCGTGATTGTACATGACTTGATATTAGTAACTTCAAACGTTTCCTTTGTCAAGGAAAGTGTCAAACTATAGTTTGAAGTTTATTTGACCATGAATGGGGTAACAAACCAATTAAAAACGTTAACTAATTGTTTAGTTACCATGCTGAGTCTGAATATGATTGAAAATGCTTATTAGTTAGGGAAAGAGAGAGTATATTAGAGGTTGAGTAGGTCGCATTTATATCGTTCCAGGGTTTCATCTATGACTCAAAGTGAGCCCAGGTCAACCTATACCTGTATATACTTCTGCATCTAAAGAAGTGAGGCAGTATCGTATGTGTGCCTCCTTGTTATATTTCAAGAGCAGAATCCTGACTTGGCAGTGGAAGCTGGTGATGTGAACATAATTCATCCTGTAAACCAGAAAATACTAAGATAAGAAATTGTCTCCGGGCACTTGATATAGCAAACTCAACTACTCTCATTTCCCAAATGTGTATTAGATCATTCAGATTATGATAAAGACTGACGTTCTTTCAATCAATACCCATTCATAGGAGCAAGAGTAAATTGACACTGTTTCAGCTTGACATATTTAATTAAAGTTGTGAATAATAATATATTCAGTTATAAATCGAACCACTTTGATGTAAATACTTTGAATTATCATTTTGAGTATCAATATTCCAGTATACACAAAATTGTGATACTGTAACAATAAATTGTAAAAAAAGATTTCACATTTAAAACTTAACTCTGGGTGTTGTTAATTACTTATCATAGAGTTCTTAGGTGTATTTGTTGTCACTTTATTACAGCACATTTCACATTACCCTAGACACTAGCCAGATAACATACTGTAAAATTTCTTTCCCACTGTAAAGTTGTTTTGTCCAACACACACAAAATGTCAGTCTATAAAGAAGTGTCAGTTGTATACTGTAAACCTTCTGTAAAGTGTGGTGTGTTATCTTTCTTCTGTAAAGCTCCACTATCAATCACTGTAGCATGTTGTTTGTGGTGCCACTACTGTATGTGTCCATTGTAGTGTACAGAGTTGTTGAGATCAGGCATGCTCCAGTCTACCCAGCTGTAAATGGGTAACTCACCCTAGTCCTAAGTTAGGGAAGGCAAAGGCAGCTGTAAACAGTAGTTTCCCTCTAAGGCTCCAGGGGAAGCAGGCCCTAAACTTGGTCACTTCAACCGACGCAGGATGGTGTATATATGGGTAGAAGGGTGGAGTGTGATTAACGCGAATGGTGTACTGTTCGTGTTCTGACCAATCTAAACACTCATTCACTTGTGTCTACAAGGCACCAATGCAGACTGCTGGAATCTTTGTTTACACAGTTTATTTGGACGCTCACATTGGGACATAACGAGTAAATCATGGGTATGTTGACATATCAATTTGCAGGCATACATAGTAGATCCTATGTCATGGCACATTCATAAATAATAGGTAGTACATCAATGGCCGCATCCCCTATCTGACTAAGCGCGTCAGTGAAGGCGGATCGGTAAGTAACTAAAGTTGCTTTATATTCACAGTTTATCATATTGTGAAACCACGATAAGGGGTTTCTATCAAAATTGAGATCTCCTTGCCACTGTCCGAATAATAAGATACATGCCCCGTTCTTTGGACAGTGATTCAAAAATACGATGACAGGAATGTAACATGGCCGCCTACCTGAGTTGTCGCTCACTCGCTCACAGGAGGATATATATATAAGCCAAAGTTAATTTGCGATCTATTTTCTGGCCCTAAGAAATAGGTACGGACAAGGGTGTCATATCCATGCGCCGAATTAATATCAAGAACGATTACTCCTATAATCAACAGGGTAAAACAATTATGGATTATCTAGCCTTCCCCATAGACAGCATTTTCATTCACAAATGAATGAATGTCTATATTTTTTCCAAATTAAATAGCCATATCGATTTTTGTAATATGTGCGTCAAAATATGCACGCAACACATACATACACCATTATTATACTTAGGATAAAATACGTCGCAGGTTGAGGTCGTAGGGTGGTAGCAGAAAGGTCCCCTGAGAACACAAACCCTATTATCTATTAGACTCAGGGGCCTTCAAAGCTTGACCTTACATCTGCATAAATTCACATTTTACCAATTAACATCAAATCCACCACACTCGATCATGAGCATATGCAGAGTAATGATATTAGTGGTTGTTTGTTTGAAAATGGTGCGCAACTTGTATGCCTGTGAGGTCACCGAGTTTCGTGGAGCACCGTGCGGTGCGAAAGAAAATAAAGGAAGCAAATATGGAGGAAACCAGTGCTATGTGTATATTTGGCAGTTTAAAGAAATAGACCTGGAATGGGGGGTCTGAGGAATGTTATGCCACGATTGTTGACCTGATCTGGAATTATGGGTCTGAGACATGTTATACCACGAATATTGTATGCCAGGAACATTCATTGCTGAACATTCATTGTTATGTTAATATTAAATCGTTACAAATTTTCGAGGTGACTGTCTTTTTGATTCCCTTTCATGAAAGCTGGCAGTTGTATGTGTTACCTCTAGACATTTATTAATCCTATGAACCTTAACACTAAGTCATAAGGGGAGTCCATTGTAAATGAATATCCAGACTACGTGTAAGAGGCATATTACTAAAGTTGCCGAAACTATTTCTCTGAACCAGAAGTCAATATTCCCAAAGATATTTTGGGGTAAGTTGTACATTTAATCATTCTTTATTTTGCATCTGAAAACTGCTTGTGAATGTCCAAGTCATACGAGCCTGGCAACCTCAGTGTATAGAATGATGGTTTTATGAACCACCACTGCAAGAGCTTTGGCTGCTTAATACGGGTTTCTCATAGACTACCAAAAGCAGAGGTAGTCCCAAGGTCTATGTGGAACAAGGAATGGATGATGATGTCACAGAATGGATTGGGCGACCCCTTCTTCTTCCTAATCTCTGTTTCACTACGGTGTGGTGAAGTGGGATGTTATAAATATTTATAGGGGACTTAGTGTACTGACTGAGATCAGCTGTGAAGGTATCTATATCTAATAAGAGTAGTGTATTATAGATAACCTTACTTGCTGCCACATATGTATACCTCAGTCAGAATTATTCTGGAATAGTGTGATGACTACGTTATATGTCTAGGGTATGTGTATGATGAAGTGTAAGTCATAACAACAACAGACAGATAAACAATTTAATTTATTCCACCACACTTGACACCACTGTGACACTCACATACATAAAACACTCTACGAGGATATCTTAAAGGAGTCACTGATAACTTTTCAAATAACAATATGTATTCAGTGCTGTCATGAATGTATATGTGTCCTGATTCAAATACAAAGGGAACCAGGAATCACAATCAATTTTAATTACAAGTTATATGTACAGAATTTATTAATATGAATCTTGTAGTGACATATATTATTAGTAGTATCCTATGTGTGTCAGTTGTGTAGTAGTAATATGAGGTAATACTGGTTTTGTTTTGTTCAAGCTCTGTTGGTATTTGTCATCATGACTTCAATAGTTTGTTTCTATTGGAACTAGTATTGGAGATGTTCTCAGTTCCTGGTATGAAAACAATTAAATTCCCCTCTTAATTTTATTTTACAATGTCATTTTAAGATGGGGGTACATAATGTTGAGCTCCATGGCCACACTCTCTTATCTTTCGTGATGACTGCAGTAAAAGACTCCTCTGCTCGATTACTTTAATGAGTTCTGGAGCCACCCCACTGGTTGCTATATGGACCAAGGAGTATGCTGTCCACCTCTGGCTTCAGCAAAGCTCTGACCAGGTGCTGCTCAATAACTTTAAGACCACGGTCCCTGAAACAAGAAGGTTGTACCTTCTACGTCAGAACTAATTTATACTCTATTTCTACACTGAGCACAATACATCACAAACATTGAGTTCAGAGCGTTAGGCCAACTGTCAGCTTCATCTGAAATACTTTATACCAGTATTTCCCTCCCTAATGGTTACCACGCCTCTGCAATTCCAGCATTATTTCTGTCTAGTCAATAATCTAGGTGTCAGTGTACTGTTTGGCCATTCCATGCAGTTTTACTTTCCTCCGACACCTTCTGTTCAGGCTGGAGCATTATAGGCTTTACATCATGTTCGCTACTGAACTACACATATATACAGACATAAATTATCAATTTACATTCAATTTTCATTAAAAGATATTGAATATTTCAAGCTTACCACAATTCATGGAAATAATAAACAGTTTCGTTGAATGGCAATGAATATAGCACAACTCCGATCTGCCGATGTCCCAGGCTTTATTTTATAAAAAATATACACTGGTGCTCAACGCACTGCTTCTTAGTAGGTTTATTACAAGATGTGGCAAGGAACAAACGCTCTGAATTGAGTATATTCGCAGCTCTACCCAATCAAACCATGTCTACACATCTTTTCAAAAAAAGTACCCCTTCTCAGGTTTCCCCTGACAACACAAGATAGTATTTATAGCCCGACCAATCGTGTTTAGTCTTACATTTGTTGCGCTCCAATCAAATAGGAGTTAACATGGTAGGCTATTTCCGTAACGTAATGTTTTTTCAAACACGTTATAAAAAAATTTTATGAGCAGAAATGATTTCATGCTGTCAGGCACCCCCACTATTTTATTTGGCCATAACTTGGTAATTCCTAGACTATTTGCGTAACGTTTTACATATTCTTTGTCAGCAAACCCTAAGGAACCCAAATATACGAATTTAATGGAGCCAATATGCATTTTCTTCTAGGATAGTCGTGCTGTTACTACCTTCTCACTTCCAAACTTGAGGGTGTCTGGGTACTGTCATGTTTTCAAACGTAAACCGGTATAATGTCATAATTCCTAATAAGCGTTTTTCAGGATTTTAAAACCTAACTCTGGTATGGGTAGGGTTTTTTTATCACTGGGACGATTTGAAAAAAAATGCCAGTGCATGTGGCCTTACACGCGTGATAGCAGCAATTGTGTATCGCGCGTCTCGTGTTTAGTGTTGCAGGTGTCCGCTACTTTCAGTATATTGTTATTGTCTGTTTATCTGACACTCCTTCTGGATGAAGATACTAAACATTTGCAGGAGCGGCTGAGAGAACATTATCGACAACCAAGTTGGTTAATCGCAGGCGAGACCGATATCAGTACATAGATTAACACGTACATTGCCCAGCGCAATCTGCTTAATCACTGATAAGGCACGGATGCGTTTCCGCCAAGGTTGTAAAGAGACGAATTTTGTGTGTGCTCAAGCAACAGATAAGACATTACTTTAGCGAAAGTAATAATTTGTTACATCTTACACACATTGTCGTGTGAGGTTACCGATATTTTGTAAGTTCGCCTGCCGGCAATCGGATGTTTACAGCCCATTTTCAGAAAAGTAATGTTTGAAATTTTGCACTAGATGAGACATGCAAAATATTCAAATCAGATTGCCTGATCACTTGAGCTCCATAACAAACCGAGCGGTGGAAGACAGTGAATATAACCCGATACGTTTCAATGTTTTTTCACTGTGAGATTCACGCTTGCCAAAGACACCAGACGTGCCAGTTAGAATTCAGAATTTCCATTTATCAGACCGGACACCTTTTATTGGAGTATTCATCAGGACTTACAATTCAGCCCAGGAAATCTCTATCATTTTAATAAGGAAAGCCGCTGTCCGAAGAAACTGAAGGAAACACGCGGAGTCAGAAAGGGAATTAAAGTTCAAATTAAGGACCCCAAGTACACGTGTAATAAGACAACTGCCAGTGCCTTTAATTCATCTGAGCAAAAAGTCTGTGAGCCAGGATTGGCATAAGTTGTGATTTTACATTCTATATTTCATAACTAACATGTGAATTTACATATATGTATATTGCTATGTAAATTTTAATACGTGCAAATCGTTAGTGGATGTCCCAGTCATTTGAGGCTGGCAACCTCAGCGTATAGAATGATAATTCACGAACCACCACTGCACGGGCTGGTGATTGCTTTATTGCTAGTTTTGTAAAGAGAACTAAAAGCATAAAGTAGTCCCGAATTCCCTAGGAGCAGGGAGGGAAAATGATGTCCATTCTAAGTATAATACTCACAGTTTCAAACCAGTGTAAATGTCGATGTTAAAATATGCACTTCAACATTAATGGAAGTTTCAAACTTTTCAAATCAATGTAAACATATAGAAAACATATTCAACTTATATTGTTGTAACGGCCAGAAATGTAAAGGCCACCAGAAATGTAACGCCCAGAAATGTAACGGCCACCAGAAATGTAACGCACTGTTTATGCGTGATGTGAAAGCTGGCAGAGTGAACGTGTCGTTTGTCACCTGGACGGTGTAATGTAGTGGTGTTGATGTAGGTCACCAGCATGAGGCGCTGCCAGGGGTAATATGGTCACTCACACAAAACAGCGTACATGTTATAGATGTGTGGTACTGGTATTATGATGTGCTGAGTGTGGGTGTAGACGAGAACGCGAATGCTTGAAGCTCTTGGTAAAGTCAATAATGCACCCATTCACTCGCATGCAGTAGTCAATGATGAATTGAAGACTGCAGTACGTTTCACACATTTATTTACGAAACTGACAGTAGCATCAACAGGGACAGTCAAATTAACAAAATCAAAGACTTCACATAAATAGAGTGACTGTTAAATGTCTGGTAATCAAAGGCTTGCATCATACTTCGGTTAGGACATACCCAATCATCATCTGTCCTTATGTTACAGTTTATAATGTAGCTTCCGTACCATTGACTCAGCACGTCAGGTACTTAATTAACTCCGTCGTCTAAAACAACGAGCTCCTAAATTGCGTAGCAATAATACATAAGGCTGTAATTCAACTGGCATAGCTCGCCAGGTATATTTCCTCTTGCTGAAAAATATTGGCCGTAATCCAAGACCTCAATATGTAGACAGCTGTGTATCCTTTGTTAGCAGGCACGATTAAACCATGCTAAACATATATACCGCTAACCTGCGGCGTCCACAATAATTTATCATCATCATTAGGCTTCTGTTCAATAGAAACACATAGTCTCATTTGGCTAGAACCAGAAGCAAAGAAGGAATTCTGTCTCTCAAGATCTGTGAGCTTCACTCGCAGATAGGTAACTTCAAATGTTCTGCAACCAAAGGCATATTAATATGAATGTCTCTTTACCTTTATACAGAATCCTCCGGATACACAATTAATAACTGTCGTCACTCTTGACGAACAAAGAATCACTGGGGAAAACATTGACATTTCAGTCATATCGAAAACTTTCCAATCCCCACGATGATCTAGAGAAAATCACAACGGACATCATGTCCGACAGCCCACAAAAAAAACAACTCTCCCTGACGGAAGTTTTCTCAGTTCGCGCTCAATACTTGCGCATGCCCAGACAGCATAAATCTGAGCATCGATAAGACAGATCAAGGACAATGATTTGAAAGAAAGGGAAGATAACCCTCAAATAACTTGTCATAGAAGTTAACCCCCAGTTCTCCAACTTTGACTCAACAAAAGTATAAAAGTATTTACCTTTTATGATTCCGTCAAAAACGACAGCAACAATTGTGAACACTTTTAAATCAGTGGAAATGTAAATGTAAACATATTCTATATGAGTTATTAACCTTTTCATTTAAATGTAATGTAAAGCTAAAGCTATTCAATTTAAATGTAATAGAAAGCTTTATCCCGAAGGATTAAATTTAATTCTCATCGAGGGTAAATTCTGAGATAAATGGGATGGTAGAATAGAAGAAAGGGGACACATAAGTATGTGTCGGGAAACGCAATACTCAGAAGAGCGTTTCGTTTCTATTCTTTATCATAGTTATTGATAGTACCAGCAGAAAGTACTATCTCTGGAACAAGAAGGGAACAGTGGCCTAAGCTTTGAGACGAGGGACCAACTGTGTAAACTCTCCTTGACATTTCTGGGAAACGAGCTACACCCGAAAACCTTGACCAGCGACGAGCGGGAGCAGTGTAAAAAGAACCAACCCATCAGAAGGAGCAGAACCATCATTGGCAGCTACGTTTTATATATAAGCTGCCAAAGTTAACTTTTTTTCATCGTCTCTATTATCCATCAATGATGAAACTTTTCTTCTAAACTAGTCAATTATTTTCAAACTGTTGAAACTTAAGTGATTATTAAATTTTGTTATTTGTAATTTTACAAATTTAACTTCGATTTAATCATTTTAAAGTTCCTGCATGTTATTCTCAGTCAATTTACTACACACACTCTAAACTGAGTGTCACGAAAGGGTTGTTGTTATTTCAAGAGTAAGGTTATCCTGGACAAAACGATGTATCTGGTGATACCAGGATAGTGCCAGGTAAGAGACTGGTCTTACAAGAAATACTCCCTTTTCTGAAAAAGAGTAAGGGTGTATTGACATCAAATGTTAGGATCAGCTGTATAAACCTCCAGGTGTGACGAGAGTGAATGTCCTGAAAGTCTATTTGCTCCCTTTCAAGATCCGCCTATGATATTATGTAGTATTATTATTATTATTTATGTTTATGTTGGCTAATTTTGCTAGGGGTATTAATTACGATCTATTTCTATAACTATAATATGTATCCAACAAAACTTGTAACTCAATGTAAATAATTTCAACAAGTCTGATGGTACATATTTACAATTTATTTAACCTATATCGGTTCTCTTTTCGGTTAGGTAATTTAAAGAAACTCAAAGATATTTACAGCATAAAATAAATAAACATAGGAATTTTAATTATCAAACAGAATCCTGTCTTGAAAGTTCTATTTTTCTTTACACTGATTAATTATTATAATTCACTATAGGTTGTCACTGAATTGAACTGTGAAGGTGGTAAAGTAATAGATACATTCTGTCCATAAGAAATCCTCCTTCACTGTGTTTTTATTTCATTATATGTTATTTTCTATACTGAATAGGCTGACCAGTGGCTATGTATCGCCACTTATCTGGTGGTTGACGAATTCAAACTCCTCCCGCCATAGACTAACACGTCTGTGAAATTTCAGGCAGTGGAACAGGGGGTGGCTGGCTACAATGACTTCACGAGCACTTGCACCTCAGAGTCCAATAGAGTTAGTTGAAAATTCTTCCAGGATAAAACCTGGAATGCAAATAATCACAACCCCTGTATGGTCCAGCACTATTCTGTCCTTACATACAATGGACATAACAAACAGTGTCAGACATTGTGCTAACATATGCACAGGACAATTTACCTCACCACCAATCACAGCCAGTTCACTGTGACTACAATTTCCTTACAAATCCAAAGTTAGATTCCGTTGTCCATGATCTGCTTCCATACAATGATTTGGTATAGTATAAATGTAATAAGTAATATCTTGATCGATTCATTAAAACAATTCCTGTCAGTCCTTCCTTTGGTTCCTGATAAATGTCAGTCCTTTAAGAAATACTCTTTCAAATACATTATCAAACTTACAGTCGTATTTTTGCCATCATTCTTAATTATTCTACACTTTTCACAATGCTGGCTTTCGTCTCTGAAAGTCAACACATGCTTGCATTTCAGCCGACAGCACATTCGTCCTGTAATATTTCTTAACACACGCTATGCACTTCCTAACACACCAGTAGATTAATCACAGCAAAAATACATATATATATATATATATATATATATATATATATATATATATATATATATATATATATATATATATATATATATATATATATATATATATATATATATATATATATATATATATATATATATATATATATATTCATTCTTACCCTCAGGCAAAACATACAAGCTGTTAATGGCATCTAATGTCTGCGCTACAGATGCTGATGGCAAAGGTACACGATGATTACACGGTTACCGCTTCTACTGTACAGCTTGAAGTTTTTGAATTTTGTGGTCTTAATTTAGCCAAGGCCAAGGTCTTATATACTACCGCATCCTCCCTCTCGGATGGCATGGAGTAAAAGCGGTGTTAAGAATCTCAAAATGAGGCATATTTTTGCCTTCTGTTCAATGAGTAAAAACTAGGTTTTCAATTATCTTCTTTATTTGTGGGGCGATTTTGGTCATCTAAAGCCTGAATTATACTGTGACTTTATCTCTACCGTTCTATATAATAGTTGGTTAGGTAGCAAAGTGCATTTTAATATATGCATGCTTTAACTAGCTAAGTTGGGACTAACCATGAAGTAAGGAAGCCGCATCCTGTTTTCATTGGCTATTGTATCAGAGAGTTCTCTACATATGGCGTGCGGAATAGTCCGATTCGAAAACTGTGTTGTCAGACAGACTAAATTACGACACTGAGCTATACCAGAAAAATAAGAATTCTCCTGAGTGAATCAGAGGTGGGGGCTTAACGAGCTAAAATTAATCATTGCTTAATTCTTCACAAACGTGGTTGGCAGATTCTAGAATTAACGTGCTCAGGCAAATGCAACATTGTTTTTGCTTAACTGAATATCTTGTGAACACTCCTTTGTAATAGAAGCGCCATTAACGTTTTATCTACATTTTTGCCAAGAGTAATCTTGTGCGAAGGTAGACACCTTTGAAGCCCATATTAGATACTCTTGAGTTTTGGCTACTGTTGGACCACTACTGCAAAGCAAGGGAGGCAATACCGTCACAGATGACAGATCAGATGTTCATAATTATTATATTAAACCTTTTCAACCAGTGCGTAAGTAAATGTAAACATATTCAATATAAATGTAATGGATGTTTTGCGCTCACTGATATTAACATTAATGCCCAGAGAGGGTAAAGTTCTGAGGCAGATGGATGGCGGAATGAAAAGGGGGGGCAACACCTGATTTTTGTGTCAGGAAACCAAATACTCAAGAGGGTATTTGTTTCTCTCTTATTTCATGATACTTGTCGGTGGTACCAATTGGTGGTGCCAGTCTGTTTTAACAACTGAGTAGTAAAAGTGGCCTCCAGTCAAAGCTAGACAACTTCAGACGCTGGACCACCTTTGCAATTACCTCACGATGCACGAGGAACGTGTTGCGGGCACCGGACTTGACCAGTGACGAGAGTGATTTGGTTTGGTTTGGTTTTTAAGGACTATCTTCATTGCACACGGACAACGCTATTAGTGCTCTGATTTCCTCCCTTGGATCACACAAGGAGGTCCCTGGTCTCATGGGTAGTGAGATCGGATGCCTAGCCTTCTCGGATAAGGGAGAAAAAATAGGAGGTCCCGTGTGCAAGTTGCGCACGTTAACAATCCCACGGTAGTTGGACGAGAGTGAACCAGTCCATAACCTGCAAAGAACAAGCATAGGCTGGAGCAGAAACAAACCGACATCTTACTGTCAGCTAAGTATCCGCGTAAATGTGATAGGAAAGGGAAAGAACTGAGATATGACTAAGTAAGAATAATTTATGAGTAGTAAGACTTAGCTCTGACGTCACCGGAGCACGAGAAATAAGTGAAGAGCAGAGATCACTCTTCAATGGTCGTCAGCTGAGAGCGGGTCAGAAATTAGACTAACCGTAACGACCATCTACCATGTTATGAACAGCTGAAGTGCCATGTTACTTATGGTACTGCTGCAGTGTGCAGAGAAGAGAAGAAGAGAAGAAGACTGATGCAAGATGTTTCCATAACCAATAGTTTTTCATGTCGAGCGGTGTCCAGCAAATAACGACAGCAGTTCATCCTGGTATGTAAACACTCGCATATTTAACGAGCGTGGATAGACAAAGAAAAGTGTTAGAACTGTAGTCCAGTGTCGGACGTGTAGACAATTTACTAGGAACAGTTTATTAGAACTGTAGTCCAGTGTCGGACGTGTAGTCAATTTACTATAGCACGTTTCACTAGCTTTGCCCTCAAACAAATGTAATTATCTGATTAACCGTCAAACGGATTAATGCCATTTTTTGCATACGATGTTATATTGGGTTAGACCCAACAAATATATACTTTATATCTGTGCATCTTGTCCAGTTCCCATAAACGGATGAAATCCTTTGATCTTTGTCGGCATACTAATTATTGTGTATCGAGAAAAGAAATTTTACCACTTCATGCACAGATTCTGTGAATTGATTAGGCATAGGCGTGTCTACTATTACAATAATGTGGCCATCACGTTTGCTTATGAATACCTGTTGAAGATGATTTCTTAAATGATCTGCATGCGAGATACTTGTGACATTGTTTGTCATTGACATTTAATGCGCTACCAAACTGGAGCTTCCTTGATCTAATTATTTCAATGGGTATCACCTCTTTGCGGTTCATAAATATCATAATGGAACGTTGCTCCTCTAATGTGCTTGTAAATAACGGTAAGGTCATCTTTAAAGAAACTAAACTTCATCCGAATCATAATCAGATGTCTCTGAGAAATTGATAATCAATCTCGGCTGAATGAAGGACAAACCATCATTCTTCCAATATTCCTCTTCCTCTTGTAACACATGGTTCTCACATTTCTTCCAATAATCCCTGGCTATATTGGAGATGGCGGCTTTTATAAGTATTTCAACATCTTTTAATTTGAACGTTCTATTTTCTGTTGCTACCTGTTCCTTAATTTTAGCCCATATTAATTCTATTGGGTTTAAGTGAGAATGGTAAGGAGGCAATCTTAAACATCTGTGACCATGTTCATGGATTGCCTTGTCTATGTGAAATATCTTTGTATGCTGTGTCTCTTTTTACAATTCCAAGTAATTCAGGCTTCAGGGACATTTCGTTGAATGGAATGTTGTTTATGGTCAGCCAAATCTTTATTACATCTTTAGTTCTTGATGAATTAGGAACTTTATCTTCTGGTGCCACAACGTTGTAATATGAAGCATTGTCCATTATCAAACACGACGGTCTATCCAAGGAAGGAAGTACATGATTCACAATCCAATCTTGAAATATCTTGCCATTCATCTCTGTATGGTAATCCCTGTTATCTGTGGATTTTGAAACAAATATGAGTTCAGTATTATTTAGAAGCCGAAGTGCAATTTCACGCAATTTCACGCTAAAAATCATGCCAATTGGTATGATAAAAACCAATTGTGTGCAAATTGTATGACGTATAACGACTGTAGACATTTCAAAATGTGTGTGTGTGATGTGTGTTGGCAAGTAGACTTTTGATATTATATCGCAAAGAAACGAAAATTGAAACCAATGGCTGCATTTTAATGAAAAATTTAATTCATAGGGTCTATACCATTTCAAAGTCACACACAAAATTTCACTTATATGCGTTATATATTCGCTGAGATATAGCATTTTGAAGTTGGGCAAAGCTAGTGAAACGCGCTATAGGAACAGTTTATAGCTAAGAATAATGTTACCAGCACTGGAGGTTTACCCAGACAATACTTCGAAGCTTACTTTAATAGATTGAGAACAGCCCATTAATCAGTGATGTGTAGTAGTGATGGGTGGATAGAATAACAAAGTAGACAGCAGAGATCCTGAGCTAATTCAAGAGATAATAACATTAGTTCCTGACTAGTGCAGTAAGTGATATAGGAGTGTCATCAATGAAGTTTCATATGTATATTTATTGATAATCAGGCTCGAAGGTAGCCAAGTTGTGAATATGTTCCTTGACAACTAATAAAGAACTTTGGTTGTCAGCTCTGAGTCGTCAAGTCCTTTCAAGTATTATAATTGGCAGTTAATTTGATCTCATTCAGTAGTTATAGGAACAAGGTAGGCCACAAAGGTACGGAGCCTACAATTACATCCAGCGAACATAAGACAGGGACATTACGGTCATCATTAAGTCGAGAACATACACAAGGGTCAACATAACAACAACCACACAAGCAAAAGAATCTGGGTTGACAATCAATTGAAACTATCACACATCTTCCTTTATGGTGCCAGTGACCACTTGTGGGAAGATTACGTGTGTAACAAGACAGTGTACTTGTCAAAACGTAGGCGATTGGAAAAAAACAACAACGTCGAGATCAACGAAGCGTGAATTCAAGTTAACAGTGAAGAAAACAAGACAGTTGCGTGCCGAGACTAATGAAGAGCAGCCGAGCGTGACAAGGTCAACGAAGGAACCCAAGTCAACGGTGACGAAGATACATTCTTTTTACAACTTAATTCCACAGTCGGGTATGGGTAACATCATCACACCAGAGTGCTCCTTCTATGAACAGTGTAGCAAGTATCAACAACAGCCGCTCATAACACAGACGACAACAAGGAAGAAAGAACGAAACAAAAACAGTGTGCACACTCAAGTCAACAGTCCAGTAAAGACACATTCATCAGGAACCAACGTCCGGATACAGTGTAGTTAGTTAGTTATAATTAAGTAGTATTATTGTTTGTATACAACTTTGAACCTATTCGTGTATTATAATTTCCTTTATATTTTTAGTATAGAGATTTGCTATGAATAGCAATTATTTTGTTACAATACCAAGATAATTAACCAGAGAATTTTTTTTCAGAACCCCAAGAAGTCCCACTAACATAAATTCTTTTGGTTTTCAGGGCTAAAATGGAACAAGGAACAGAAATATTAGCAGGCGTCTTACGCCAGCTATCTGAGACATTGAATAAGTTAGATAAAAATAGCAAACTGACCAATGTAAAAGGTAATGATGACACGTTTTCAGGTAAATGTACTGAATGTAAGGCCTGGCTCTTACAAATAGAGAGATATTCTTTATCTGTTCAGGCCTCAGACAATGAAAAGAGATTGTTAGCTTTTCTTACCAGCACACATTTAGTAGCCGATTTCATCAGAAGAAGGTTAGATATAGTGCCACAGGAAACATGGCAAGACTTCAAACAGGAATTGGTGAAGAGATATGGAGAATTACAAGATGTACACCTGGGATGGCAGAAACTTAGAAAGATAAAACAAAGTAAAGAGGAAACAATACAGATGTACACTGATAGAATGTTTAACATCATTGAAGATGTATTTCCAGCTGAAACGATAGATAGACAAAGAATAGAAGACCAATTGATCGGTATTTTCGTAGACGGATTATATAGCGAGGCCATCAAACTCCACTTAATAAGGAAAGATCATAAGACGTTAAAAGACACTATGGCTTCTGCCATTGCAGAAGAAAACATAAGGAGAAGGTTTGAGTTGAGAGTAGAACAGGCAAGGTTTGATGAAGAAGAACCTATGGAGATAGATAATGTTCGTCGAGTAAACGGTGATGGAAGGAGACAACAAACAGGTAGCAGACTGTTGCAGGACAAGGTATGTTACAATTGCCACCAGCGGGGACACAGAGCTAGCGTGTGTACATGGAGACCACCACGCAGGTATCAAAGCAGTAGGGCTATACATATGGGTAGTTATCATGGTCCGCGACAGGCTATGTGTAGGGACAGGGACGACACTTAGTGTCAACCTCAATACACACACACAAGGAGCACACTCATGCACGCACCGTACGAGGGTTTTCGAGACACCTCGGTACGGTAGATACAGTTGTCAGGGAAAAGGCAGACCTACTCACATGAGAGAGAGTGACAGGAATAGGGGGATAAATAGGTCACAGGAGAATAGGCAGGTACAGATAGAAAGAAAACCAAGGATATGGAAACGAAATAGAGATATATCAACAGTGAACGAAACGTACCATACAGATCCGAGTTCGTGTTTGATAACAATAGGTGACAGAAAAATCAGAAGTCTCTTGGATTTAGGCGCTAGTGTTAGCTTATTAAGATTTGGGTTGTATAAACAGCTACGTCAGCCACCCAAATTGGAAAAAACAAGCATGCAACTCGCGTCAGTGTCAGGTGAAAGGTTAAAGGTGATGGGAATGTCAACGCTACGGTTTAACATTGGAACGAAGTCATTGATGCAAACTTTTGTTATAGTGAAAGGTATGTCACGGAATTGCATATTAGGCAGGGATTTTATGAAGAAATACAGCGTAAGATTGTATTTTGACATACAAAAGTTAAGGATTCAAGACGAATACATTGACATGCAGGATGATATGCATATCGCATCAGTGATAAGATTACAGAAACAGATTACTTTACGTCCGAATACGGTGAACATAGTCACAGGAAAAATTAAGAGGTCACCATATTATAAAATTGGACAGACGGTCAGAACAGTGGAATTCCAGGATGCAGACATAGCTGATGAACCGTGCATAAACATGACGGAGGGCATAGTAGTGATAGGAAACAAGTCTCAATTTCCAGTTATGCTACTCAACACAGCAGCAAAGCATGTCACGATACCAAGAGGATTCATTGTGGGGAGAGTACAACACATGTCACACACTGAAGGCAGCAGACAAAGACAGGAGAAATACAACGAAAGGAAAGATAGACATAGTGGTATCCGAGATAGGAAAACATACACTAGGAGGGGTAGGCAACAGTTAAGACGGGATTATATGAATACCAGTAATTGTCTAGCGTGTAGAGAACAGGAACGCATGTGGAGGGAAAGAAGATGGAGCCATAGAAACAACAATCGCATAGAATATAGAGAAAGAGACACAAGATGGAGAAACAATTGTCACAGACCGTACTACATATCCGATCGAGTACATAGGATAGAAATGGTTCAAGGAAGGGGGCGACAACCTTACTTCGGAGATAGACATACCAATAGGACGTTACATGAGACTGGAACCGGTCAACAAAGAGATAGAATGCAGGGACGAAATACACAACAAATTAGCATGAAGGATAGGATGAAAGAAATCAAGTCACACATACGGACAGAAAAAGAAAACAAAAGAATATTTCAGGACTTTATCACGAAACATCATGACGTATTTGCGCTAAATGACATGGAAATACTAGTCCGGGAAAAGCACAGAGCACACACCTTAGCACAAAGGAACAACAAGAAAGATTTTGACAGGAGGCAAAGGAATGCGAATAAAAATGCAGTTGCACAGGAATTCAAGCCGGGAGACATAGTGTTCTATAGGAAACACGTTAGGAGTGGAAAATTAGACCAGAACTGGATTCCGAATTGGCAGGTGTTACGACGCCTTTCAGAAACAACATATCAAATATGGAAACAAGATCACAATAAAACCATCAAGGCGCATGTACAACATCTAAGGTTACAAACACAGAAACCTATAGACATACCACCGCAGGAACAGAACAAGAGGAAGGCCCATTATGTAGTGGTACCAGAAAACACATATGAGGCTAAATCAGAAGAAAGTTCTCCAGAAGAGTCATACACACCAAGAGCAGGTGGAAGTCGTATAGTCACTAGAGCGGAGATACATACACAACCTAAAAACCCAAACCAAAGATCTGGAATTTTTAACGATTCACAAAACAAACAGGAGACAGGAAGAAAGAAAGATGGGGAGGAAAAACAGGATACAGAGAGGAATAGACAGAGAAAGCAGACAGAGGTGGAAATAGAGGAAGAAGAGGAAGAGGTACAGCGTGATCAGGCGAGAACGTCGGAGAGAGGAAAAGGTGACGGAACATTACCAGAAGAATTAAGGAGGTTAAGAAATGTAAGAGATAACTCAGGGAGCAAAGAGGACATTCCGCTCATGGAATATGTACAGAGATTGCAAGAGAGAGAAAATAGATTAGCAGAGCAAGAGAAACAATTACGTCAGATGCAGGAAGCGGAGAGGCAACAAGAAAATCAGCAGGAAGAAGAGGAGATGGAACAAAATACACAAACAGACGATCAGGAGGACAGGACAAGAGACATTAGACGTGGGAAGAAGAGATATTATACGTCATCCGACGATTCGTCAGAATACAATATGCCACTCGCGAAGATAAGAAATACAGCACAAATGCAAGTACGTCCGAAGTGGAGAGGCAGACACAGGGAGATACAAGAGGACGATAGACCGACACGAGGAAAGGGTCGGAAAACGATTAATTATGTACAAAATAGGAGCAGACAGAGAAGGACTCCAGAAGAGGTATCGATGTCAAGTGACTCAGACAGTACGTCGTCTGAGGAGAGTGACGTGCGTCACAGACATAGCAAACGGAGATTCCATAGAAGAGAGATAGTGGAAGGGAGTACACAAAAGACGAAGAGATGTTGGTCGTCTTCAGACAATTCATCAGATTATAGAAGACGCCTCGAAAAGTTGAGACAAGTAGAACAGGTGGATGTGAGATCGAAGAGTAGAGATACTATGGAGGCAAGTAGGAGACGGGTCGAAGAGAATACCGACCCAAGACTAGAGCTAGCAAGGAAAATAGGAGAGATAATGGTATAGAAAGAAGAGGTAAAACAGATCGAGGGGTATTCCGATCTAAGAGCCGAGATAGGCTGAGACATAGAAGGGATGATAGAAGAAGGAATACGGATCGAAGGGATTACCGATCCAACAGTCGAGAAGCTAAGGAGGAGAAGACAAATAGAAGCAGTAGTAGAAGTAGAGAAACTACTAAGGATCGAAGGAGATACCGATCTAGTAGTAGAGAGGAGTCAAAGACGAGAAATAAGGATGGAGAAGGTACAAGTAGAGGTCGAGGTAGCGACAAATTAAAGAGTAAAGAAACTGAAAGAAACTCAGAGAGCACGAAAAAGGAAGAAATGGAACATAGAGAAAAATCAATGCAAACGATTGAAGGAGTAAGGAGTGGAGAGATTGAGAGAAGTTGTGGAGATGCGGGACATAGAGAAGTAGAGAACAAGCAAAGTGTTGAGGAAGTCACAAGAGGGCAGGAAACACAAGATATAGATAAACAGATAGCGTTGGAGACGCTCAGAACCAAGGAAGCCACAATGATGAAGATATTAGAGTTTATGAGTAAGTAAGGAGAGAGGAGGAGGAGGCTATGTGAGCAAAGGCATAGCATAACGTATACGGTATAAGATGGCGGCAGTTGCTAGTCTTAAGGAGACAAGTATGATTGGTCTATACCGCAGAAATAATGTAAACTGAGTACACCTGACCAATAGGGTACTGCAGTATAGGAGAAGATGAGTAAGAGAGAGGTAAGAGGTAGAGTTGAAGCCATGGTAGTATGGGCGAAATGATAGGAAAAACCGAGGTGACGACGGCAGGAATAATGAAGATAGAGATAAGGAGAAGCCGTAGAGTTAGACGGCAGTATTATGGAGAAATATGGAGATTGAAATTTTGAGGAGCCGTAGAGCATGACGGCAGAAATATAGAGAAATATGAAGTATGGAGAAATAAATGGAGATAAACAGAATTATAATTGAGAAGTTGGAGAGCACAGTTCCAGACAGGGAGCGAGAGGTAGAGGAGATAAGGGTGAAAAGGAGAGAAGAAGAAAATTGTTGCAGGAGTATAGTTGTGGGGAAACTAGATGCAATCAGTTTACACTGAACATATTAAGAAGCTGAGTAGATCTGAATGATAGACTGCTGCAGTAGACAGAATAATTAAGACTCGAGTGTAGAGAGGTCAGAGTAGAGGCCATGGGAAATGGACGATAATAGTAGAGAAAGAAAAGACATGGGAAATGTCAGAAGAGATGAGGAGTAGAGGAAAATGGTGAAGACAAGCCATGAGGAAAATGGAATATGGGAGAATTGAGAAGCTTAGAGAATAGGAATAATTAAGAAGCCAGGGTGACGGTGGAAAAAAAGTTGGAGATCGGAGAAGTCATAGAGGGATGACAGACAAGAGTATTTAGGGATACTGTTCCAGATGGAACGAATACAGTGGATAAGGGAGGAGGAGATGGTAGAGATAATGAAGTTTGCGAAACCATAGAGAAATAACAGAGAGATACATGGAGAGTACACATAAGTATGTTGGGAGAAGCCATGTGTAAATGGCAGAGATATAGAGAAAGGTTCTAGAAGGAAAACAAATAAATATAACGAACATAAAATGGAGGAATTATAAATGAGACAACAAGAGGTGAATGTGAGTTCTGGATTGAACAAATATAGTAAGAGAAGGTTTACAAAAAAAGGGCAGAAGGTAATGAGGAACAGAAGAAAAGGGAAAAAAGAGATTGAAATACACGAATACGGAAAGCGGGACAGATGAGTGCAGAGACACGTGAAAATAAAAGTAATAGCAGATGAGTTAAGATATTGGGGACCACATAATTTTTTTTTTTAGGTCCAACAGATAGGTGGAAGTTGGCCAAGGGGGATAGCAAGAATAAAGAATCAGTGACACCATGATGTTTAAATGGGTCACAAACGATGGTATATATTATAAATTAAGTGTAACAGGCAGTTACAGTAGTGAAAACGTGTTAACTACAGGAAAAGTAAATAAGAAAGTGAGTATGGGTAGGATGATGTTCGGTAGGTTATGATGGAATGACTTACAATGGTAGACAAATAGATTAGGATATGACAGCTAATGTAAAAACAATGCTGAGCTCAGAAACAAAGTAGGGAATGGTGAGGTTCAGAGTGAAAATGGAGTGTGAAAGATATAATAAATTGTGGATGAAAGAAGTGTACAAGGTATAAATAGGTCACAGTTAGTAGTGATTACAGATTTTTTTTGTGGTCAGCATTATATGATTACAGTAGGATGAGGTAGTAAGAAGATGATGAGGAATACATAATGGATTACTCCATGTGAGTAGAATGATGATATATATTTGATTTAAATGTTTATGTATTGTAGTACTGGTCAAGGAAGTAGACATATTAAGATTTAGCGTAGAGGTAGGTGTAGTAATTAAGGGGAGAGAAAAATTTGTCCTCAGGGACAAATCTTTATTTAGGATAGGGAAGGTAATGTGATAGGAAAGGGAAAGAACTGAGATATGACTAAGTAAGAATAATTTATGAGTAGTAAGACTTAGCTCTGACGTCACCAGAGCACGAGAAATAAGTGAAGAGCAGAGATCACTCTTCAATGGTCGTCAGCTGAGAGCGGGTCAGAAATTAGACTAACCGTAACGACCATCTACCATGTTATGAACAGCTGAAGTGCCATGTTACTTATGGTACTGCTGCAGTGTGCAGAGAAGAGAAGAAGAGAAGAAGACTGATGCAAGATATTTCCATAACCAATAGTTTTTCATGTCGAGCGGTGTCCAGCAAATAACGACAGCAGTTCATCCTGGTAGGTAAACACTCGCATATTTAACGAGCGTGGATAGACAAAGAAAAGTGTTAGAACTGTAGTCCAGTGTCGGACGTGTAGACAATTTACTAGGAACAGTTTATTAGAACTGTAGTCCAGTGTCGGACGTGTAGACAATTTACTAGGAACAGTTTATAGCTAAGAATAATGTTACCAGCACTGGAGGTTTACCCAGATAATACTTCGAAGCTTACTTTAATAGATTGAGAACAGCCCATTAATCAGTGATGTGTAGTAGTGATGGGTGGATAGAATAACAAAGTAGACAGCAGAGATCCTGAGCTAATTCAAGAGATAATAACATTAGTTCCTGACTAGTGCAGTAAGTGATGTAGGAGTGTCATCAATGAAGTTTCATATGTATATTTATTGATAATCAGGCTCGAAGGTAGCCAAGTTGTGAATATGTTCCTTGACAACTAATAAAGAACTTTGGTTGTCAGCTCTGAGTCGTCAAGTCCTTTCAAGTATTATAATTGGCAGTTAATTTGATCTCATTCAGTAGTTATAAGAACAAGGTAGACCACAAAGGTACGGAGCCTACAATTACATCCAGCGAACATAAGACAGGGACATTACGGTCATCATTAAGTCGAGAACATACACAAGGGTCAACATAACAACAATTACACAAGCAACAGAATCTGGGGTGACAATCAATTGAAACTATCACACATCGCTGCCAACTGAACTTTGGTTTTATTTAAATTCAAAAGAGAAAACACTCTATCCAGATTATCCACCGTGATGAAATTTTAAAAGACTATCTAAATCACCCCACCCTTTTTTATTTTTCAATTGTTGGCGATAATTTACTATTAAATGTTGTTACTTTTGAAATATACAAATTTATAGTTTATTTAGTCATTTTGAGTGAACTGCACCCGTATGTCTCAGCCAGTTTAGCCTTTAGCACGCTGCATTCTTTTTCACAACCCCCCGTTTTTATAGTGGGCGACTTGTAATGTCTATAGTTTTTGTGTTTCTTGGTCAATTGCTATCATTTTTGGAATTTATGTAAATAAATGAATGGTGAATCTGATGATATAAAATTTGTTTGTGTACATGTTAGATGTGATAGGAAGAGAGGAAAGGAAAGATGAAAAAAACGAAAAAAATTAAAAAAAAATTAAAAAAAATTTTTTTTTTAATTTTAAAATTAAAAAAAAAAATTAAAAAAATGACCAACGAACGAAGAGTCCATATCCCTTGCATCTCAATGAAAGTCATTTGACCAATAGAGCAATACAAATCAAATGACGATCTTTTCGTTACACCCATCATCAGTAGCAAAGCAACAAACTCCCTAGCCAGCCGTGACATTCGGCCGTAATCCTATTTTTTTCCGATATTCCTAATCCTAACCCCGAAAATTATACATACTTGAAAGGCCATTTTACTTTCGTTTCCATCTCAGCCATCAAACATATTCTGAGAACCGATTTCAGCTCTTATAAAGACAAAAATTTCATCCCCACCGCATGGCGTCAGAATACAATAAAATTAGAGCAAAATGGCCGACAATCTGATGCCGATTCATTTCGATTTAAAAAATTTACAAAAAATAAACGCAGATACACCCATCACTTTTTTAAGATCGGAAACGGAAGCTAACTCTCTTGCAATTAAAATTACTACTTAACATCCGGGGCTGAAAATCACGTGTACACAAGTCATGTGCTAGAAACGATGACAGCCGCAAGGCGAGATATCTCGCCTGCAGCGTGCTACAGGTATACCTATAACTGAGCTATTAAAGTAATGTTTTACTGAGTTGGGAGCTCATCAGAACGAGCAAAATTCTTACTCATAGACGGTCTGGGAAGATATAAAGTTTGCACGGCCTGGATCCTATCATCCGCAGTACTTGATTTCTTAAATTCCTAAAAGGTTCCTTAGGATTGAAGCACCATTCTTCAATTCACATCTCTACCAAGAGTAATCTTTTGTAGACACCTTTGAAGACCCTCAATAGATACTCTGAATTTTGGCCACTGCTGGAATATCATTGGAGAGCAACAGGAGTAATTCGCGTGACAAATACAGAATAGGTACAAAGAAATAAAGCAAATACAGAGTATTAATGAACAGTGGGTAATGCTAATGGAATTACCATATCAAACATCAATAGAAATCGTACCAGAAGTAAAGAGGACTGCAAATAAGCAGCGGATGACAGATCTCATCTCATAATCGGAACCTCTTCTACCCCGGTAAAACGAGGTGTAGAGGGGACACTAGGCCCCTGGGCAAGACGTGTAATCAAAGTTACTGGCAAACAGGTGATTAGCCCATTGTGTCTGGCAAACAGGTGATTAGCCCATTGTATCTGGCAAACAGGTGATTAGCTCATTGTGTCTGGCAAAGAGGTGATTATCCCATTGTGTCTGGCAAACAGGTGATTAGCCCATTGTGTCTGGCAAACAGGTGATTAGCCCATTGTGCCCGAACTTGCCCTCATGTGTACTCTCAATCGCTATAAAACCACAAAACCTTCGAGACGTCACTCCAGCCAAAATGGACAGAGCCTCATATACCCGAAGGTGTCGAGGATGACAGATGCAATTTTAAAACTTATGGAGGCAAGAAGGAAGAAGAAGCAAGACAACCAAGAATATGTCATACTAAATAAGAAAATAGTAAACGAATGCAAAACAGCAAAAGAAGCATGGCTAAACCAGAAGTGCATAGAGCTTGAAATGCAGAACAGAAGAGACACAAAATCTATGTACAAGCAAAAAAATGAGATAACAGGCCAAAGGACTCAAACAGTTACTGGCTGTTTAAAATCAATAGAAGAAGCATCGTTAATGAGTCATGAGAACATGATAGACAGGGGGACAGAACAGATCAAGAAGCTGTATGATGATGAAATACCAGATTTAAAAGATCAGGACAGCTGTAAAGAACTTCCAATACGTGTGGCAGAAGTAGAGGATGTTATGCGCCATATGAAGAAAGACAAAGCGCCTGGACCAGATAATGTAACAGTAGGGGAAATGTAGACAGACATACTGGGCATTTCGGAACATAGATGGGCCAGACAAGGTCATTTTATAACTCAAACATGAGAGATCTTCATATACTCAGGAAAGGAAAGGGCGGTCATAGTGGGGTTGGTTTCCTCCTGACAAAGAAAGCATCTATATACAATCCAATTAGTGATCGACTTCTCATGATTAGACTCAAGAGAAAGAAAAGGAACATCACAATTTTACAAGTTTATGCACCCACATCTGCAGCAGATGATGATGAAATTGAGGGATTTTACAACAGTTTACAAGAGACTTTAGGGAAAGTGGAAAAAAGGGATATGATGATAATCATGGGCGACTTTAACGCGAAAGTTGGCATCGAAAGAACAGAGGAAGAGAAAAGGGCGCGTGGTCCATTCGGTATAGGACATAGAAACGAAAGAGGAGAAAAACTAATCGAATTCTGCTTAGAAAACAACCTCTCCATTACAAATACCATATTTAGACAATATCCCAGAAGGCTTTATACATGGACCTCACCAGATGCCAACAGCAGGAATCAAATAGATTACATCTTGATACAACAAAGATGGAGGTCAGGTATATCATCTACAAAGACACTCCCAGGAGCAGATTGTGATTCAGATCATGAGCTACTAATTGCAGATTTTAAGTTAAAATTGAAAAAAGTGACGAAAGGTGCTCGACCTCTCCGTCTCGATGTAAGCGCCATACCACCTGAATATAACATAGAAGTACAAAACAAATTCGAAGCACTGATGGCTGTACAAGTGGATATGACACCGGATGAGCTAGCTACACATGCGACAGATATTCTCATCACATCAGCAGAAAACATGATACCTAGAAAAGTGCATAAGAAGCAGATATACATCACGGAGGAAACATTGAGGCTCATGGAGGAAAGAAGAAAATTGAAGCAAACAGGGGTAGAACGGAACAGTGACAAATACAAAAACTGCACAAGAAACATCAGGGGAGAGATTAGGAAAGACAAGAAACAGTACATAACGAATACCTGCAATAGAATAGAAGAGCTGCAATTTCAGGGAAAGGATAGGGATATGTTCAAGGAAATCAGAACGCTAACAGATGATTTTAGACCATCATTATATGTAATCTGTGATAAAAATGGTAACATATTAACAGAAAGTAAGGATATATTGGAGAGATGGAAGGAGTACTGTAGAGAAATGTAAGAAGATAGTACACAGACTCCAGACATGACGATTGAAAATGAAGAGAGAGAGAGAGCCAGAACCCATATTAGATGACGTACGTGCAGCAATCAAAAGCCTGAAGAAAGGGAAATCACCAGGATGCGATGATATACCAATTGAACTACTCCAAGCAGGAGGAGAGGCCAGTCTCCTCGTTTATCATGCACTATGTGTGAAGATCTGGAACAGTGCAATCTGGTCCAAAGAATAGAAAAGATCTGTTTATATCCCTCTCCCAAAGAAAGGCAATTTAAAACTGTGTACCAACTATCGCACTATTGCTTTAATAAGTCATGCCAGCAAAATCTTCTTGCGGATTATCATGAAGAGGATAGAAAAAAAGTTAGAACATGAAATACATGAAGTACAGGCGGGTTTTAGACAAAGCAGAGGTACGAGAGATCACATCTTTAATATGAGAAACATCCTCGAGAAATGTAGAGAATACAATGTAGATCTTCATGCCTGTTTTGTAGATTACACCAAGGCCTTCAACTGCATACAACATCAGAAATTGTGGAACATCATGAGAGACATGGGGTTTCCAGCGCATTTGATCCATCTAATTGAAACATTATACCATGAACGACAATCAGCTGTCAGAGTAGCGGGAGAAACATCAGGATGGTTTGAGGTGAAAAGGGGAGTAAGACAGGGTGTTGAGGACTGTTTCGCGGCTTGCAAACATGTGAATGGTTGCAAACATTCGCATGCGTGCACCACGAGACTCCTCAATTGAATTAATACTGGAAATCGCGCAGATCAAGATATGACGCGTCAAGCCTAGTTACATTAGTCTATGTATGGCCATTGAGCCGAATGGCAGTGTTGGAATGTGTGGTAAAGCCACTTAAGGATTGTGTTTCAATATGTGGCACAGCCACTGACTAAGTATATATGTGGAACGGTAGATCCACTGGAAAGTGTAAAATAGCGTAAGAATCCGTATCAAATTAAATATAGGACCAGATAAAGTTCAGAGTAGAATCGCGAATAAAGCAGATTACGTTCACCTTGAACTTATATACATGGCAGTTAAAGCCTGGCGATGCAAGACAAAGATGTTGAATAATGATACATAGACAGGATCTATAGATTTACGGATAATGTACTCACTAGCATTGTGAAGGGATAATAATTCCAAGGATCGGATTCAGTAGGAGTTGGTTGCACACTCTATTACGCTATAGACTTAACGGTTAACCCAGACGAGCTAAGTCTGTGAGAGGAACATTGTGTAGAGCTTAGTACTATGTTAAAGCCAAGTTGATGTGTGAGAAATGTGTTACGCTCATTGTGTAAAAGGATATATATAATAAATTGTTCAGTCGTCAATGGAACTTGTCAATTGCCTGAATTATTCAAGTTCTCACTCTGTGCTGTGACTGTTATTAATCCTTGCAAGGTCAGTCCAGATTATCACAGGTATTTATAAGACTAACTATAATATAACCAGCACTGCTGGGAATTTTGATACAATAACGACACTGAATATAAGAATAATTAAAATCACGCAATTATGGCTTAAAACTGCAGATCGAACCAGAAGATGGAATTAGAATAGATGAAGCATAATATCTGAAATATTGACAAGCAACCCAATAACTTACGTCCAACGGTGCTGAATCTTTTAATAACAACTAGCAAGAAAAGATACAGCGGGACCGTAACATACTGGTGTCAGAAGTGTTCGGACAATTTTCAGAATTCATCTTTTCCGTTACCCAATTGAACGAACTATTGTTCATGAATCAGGCTTCAAGTTGGGAAGATTCTAGTGGAAACAACTTCAAGATCAATTCAGTTCGTCACATACAAATTGACAGTGGAAATTGAACAGTTCAAGAAGGTCTCATTCAAGGCGCAGCTCCAATCTGGCAACTCGAATTTACACATCAAGTTACGAAGGTCAAGGTCGAGTCCGTACTCCGATCAACGGTCGCCGAGTTCGCTGAATCAAATCGATCGTATGTCATTCAATCTTTGATCCTGAACCATCACAGAGAACCAGAAAGACAATCCATACACTTGTTAAACGTCCAGAGCAACCGGGGAAGTATTTCGATAGAATTTCTTTCAATATCAATTTCGAAAGAATCATCTTCAATCAACCGGTCACGTCTGCTTCTCAATGGGAACAAGTCAAACAGCTGGGAGCATCTTGTTGTGATTTTCTTGTATCACAATGGCATGATCACATGAAGATAAGTTCTTGTCTAAATTAGAGCTTTTGACTAGTGTGTGTTGTCCAGTTGGCTAGCTTTGGCCTTCAATTTTCCCTCCACTGTCACTTGTCTGTCCTATTTTGCAGTTCTAGTACTTATCATTATGTGTTTACTATCGATGTACTTTATGTAACTTCGCGGAACGGTTGGTTAGGGCTTATAGTTGCTTGATTATTCTTTTGGAAGATTTAACTAATTTTAACGACTTTTAGGGATAATTGCTTATATTAGCTGACTGAGGATCTAACTGATTATTAATTTTTCTTTTGATTTAGGATATAAAGAGATATGAGGGCACTGGACATGGATCCAGCAACATGGGAGGATGAAGCTGCCGATCGCACTAAGTGGCGATGCTATTTACGGCGCCACCTCAGATTGGGCGAAGAGAGGCTCACACAAGAAGCAGAGGTGAGGAGAAAACGTCGAAAGGAGCACCAGGAAAATAAGCAGCTGAGGGCTGTCACCTCAGGGGCGCATTCCCATAGTCAGTTATGACTGAAGGGGCTATTATTATCAGTTAGCAATATAATCACTTTGCTTGTGCTAGTTGTGACGTCACGTGCCTACGTTATTTAATTTGCATATCCTAGTTTCCGTTTCGTCTCACGATTTTATTCGTTTGTGATCTAAATCTCTCTATCTCATTGTTAGTTTAAGACGACTTGTATCGTACAATTTTTGTAATGTTACTTTAAACATTTTATTTCTCTTATTATTATGTCTAGTACCTACTTAGTTTCTTTTTATCTGTTTCATAGCGTCGTATGATTGAATATATCATTTCATTTGCTTGTTCCATCCATTGTTTATCGTCACCTGTTTTGTCTCTGGCTATAGTAAATATCATAGTTACTTTGAATTAATGAAGCTTATATGTTCATAGTATATTTATTGACAATTAATATACTTATATAAATTATTGAGATACTTAGAACCATGTCTACGTTAGAAGATTTTATTAAAATTGGACAAAGTCTAGGTAAATCAGGTTCTGATCTTCAGACATATACTGAAACGAGATATCAAAAGCATTTATCTCAACAGGAAAGAATTGAGCAACGTGAACTTAAAAAGTTGGAATTGGCTCAAAAAGAAAAAGAGATAGAATTACAGAAAGAACTTAAAGAGAAGGAATTAGCTCAAAAAGATAAAGAAATGGCTCAACAAGAAAAAGAGAGAGAATTACAAAAAGAACTTAAGGAGAAAGAATTAGCTCAAAAAGATAAAGAAATGGCTCAAAAAGATAAAGAAATGGCTCAACAAGAAAAGGAAAGAGAATTAGATAGGGAGAAAATGCAAATAAGAAGAATGGAACTACTTCAATTAGACAAAGAACATAAACATGCTATTGAGCTTGAGACTTTAAGATTAAATGCTGAGAAGGAAAAGGCTGTTTAATTGGCGAGGGTGCAATCAGAACAGTCCCGACCTTCGGCTAATTCAAATGTATTTTATCCAAAATTGAAGATGCCACATTTCGATCAATCTAGAGATTGCGTCGATTCATTTTTATCAAGATTTATTATGAAAGTTACAGGTTTAAACATACCTAAAGAAAGATGGAGTAGTCTTTTGGTTGATTTTTTGACCGGGGACTCACTCAAGGTTTTCATGAATCTGGATGAGAAAAGCAGAAACGATTTTGATGTCGTAAAAGAAGTACTTCTTAGACGGTTCCAGTTAACTGAATCTAGATTCCGAGAACGTTTCCATACGGCTAAGCCTAGTAAGGACACTGACTTTGGGGAATTTATTGCTTCCATTAAACATTATTTCAATAGATGGATAGAATTATCAGGTATTACCAAATCATATGAGGGGTTAATGGATCTCATGCTACGTGATAAAGTGCTCTCCTCATGTAGTCATGATTTAGAATCCTTCTTACAAGAGAGACACCCTAACTCTATTGAACAATTCGAAAAATTCGGTAGACAGTTTGTCACGGCACATCCGAATAAGGATGTCCATCGATCTTTTCCTCGAGATCCTATGCCTACGTGTGCAGCACTCCATGATCATAGATCTTATGATCACCGACCTAGATCACAGAGCACGGACGGTCGATATCGTACACAATTTCGTCAAGAATATCGGGGTTCTTACAACTTCCCTCGGTATCGCTCACCGTCAAGATTCTATCGTCGGAGTTATCGAGGTTATTCACCTCATGATCGTGGAGGCCACAAAGGCAGGGGTCGTGATGATTATCACAAAGACTATTACAGGGATTACAATAATCATGGATCATCATATAAAAGGAATGATGATAATGATGATTCAACTGATTTTTATTATAAGACAAAATCAGGCAAAAAGAAAACAAATCATTTTAGGTCATCTTCAAAGAATAATGACAAACATAGTCATGCTAATGCATGTACTACCAAAAGAGATCATGATAGTGATGATAACAAACATGCTAATTCATGCAACATTTTAGATGACTCTTGTTATGTTTGTCAATCACATCTGATATCAGAGAGGAAAAATACACTTCGTTGTGGTCATACAATGTCTTCTATGTCTGCTTGTGAGAATTTGGGACGTCTCACTGTTGCTGTCATTTTCGACGGAGTCATCTGTCAAGTTATTTGCTTATGTTTGTATCATAAGTATAATTGTGTCTTTACCTGCGATGTCAGGTTGATTAGGGGTTGTCTTCCCTTGTTTATTCATTCATTGTGTTTGACCTTTAGGGTCAGAGGTTGACAGTTCGGCGTAGGCCTATGGGAAGGTTTTTTAAGCGGGAGTGAGATATACTTCCGGGAAGCCGGGAAGGTCCTGTTTTTTCTGAAGGGACCAAGAGTCCATTGTTTTTCGGGGAGAATCTTCGAAGTAACTGCTATGGCAGTTTTCCCCAGTGAATCTCTGTGCGTCGGGATGACGACAGAATTCCTTGTGATGTTCTGAGGATTCATTTGCCAGGTAATACCGACCTTTATGCATTATTACGCTTTTCGGTGGCAGAACATGTAAAGGATTACCTAGGGTGAACAGCAGCTCACTGATCCGCCATTTCAGAACTTATATATTTGTGCTCGAGGTAGCCATTCAAGACTGTTAGTCTTATATTGTCCAGAAATCCAGTGACGAAGATATATTGTGGGAGCCGCAGATTGGCGGAACTTCTATCTACAATAAGTATTACTGCAGGGTTGATGATAACCTATTTAACAGAAGTACACGGCCGACGTCAGAACGAGGCCTGTGCTTTCGGCTATTATACTACAGCCTGATATGTGCAATTGGCGGGGAGTGCCAAGTTGCACCTATGTGTCATAGTAACTAAGGCATCTGACGCGTTTAGTCAGAGACGCCAAGGGCGACGTTACGAACTGTCATTATTGAAGAACTTTGCTATTGACCATGCACGTCTATTCTGATGTTTACCTTTTTGAATGCCAAATGTATACCTATCGATGTCAGGTCAGCATGACCTTGTTACACTGACTGTTCCTGTTGATACTATGTGTGTTCCCGTCAATAAATGTCTTGAAACATGCCTGCAGTGTCAAAGCATCCTTGATTACTGCATGTGAGAGTATGGGTTGCAGGATCTACATCTATACGAGCCTAAACACATTCGCGCCTTCATTCGCACCCACACTCAATTCATCATACGCTCGCACTACACATCTAACAACATGTATACTGTCTTGGGCCAGTGATCACATCAACAAGAAAAAAAAAGACAGTTACATTTCTGGTGGGCCAGTTACGTGGGCTCTTATGATACATTTCTTGTCGCCAATGTGGCCTAGAAACTTACATTTCGGATGGACCAGATCTGTGGGTTTAAAAAGAACAGAGCGAGCATTTGACATTATTGTTGACATTTATGGATCCAGAAATTTACATTCCTGGTTGGCTGTTACATGTATGATGTCTCCAGTTTTGTCGAGAAAGTTACAAGAAGGACAAGTACACATTACACTTCTGATCTGTGGGTCTAAGCTACACACGGGACAGCCGTAACACACAGCGCTAATTCTACACTTGCAAGTTTTGGCTACAACAGGACAGATATAGGTCATCAACGGTTGACCCAAATAAACAGTACGAGCATTTATATTATAATGCTACATAAAGCATAACAAGACATGTACTGAAGTTAACTACTAGGCATTTGCTACGTGGACCATAACTGCATAGAAGGCGGGTTCCTATTGTAAACAGTACTGCTGGTTGTTACACGTTTCATTCAACAACAGACTTTTCTAGGTCAGAGCATTCAAGCTACATTGTTGGAGGTCAAGTGTCTGTAAACAGTACGTGAAAATAGTAAACATTCAATGTGCAAGCCCTAATTTGAGAAGGTCATAGTAACTTTGGTTCGTGAATACCACTTTATGTTACAGTGGATTTGACGTTCAGTGCGCGTTTGACATTTCGTTTCTGTGTTCGCAAGGAGCAAGGAATTTATTTTAGTTTCAGCTGTGACTGAACTTGTTCTGCAACACATTGAAATTGATTGCTATATGTTTATGTTATTTCTACTGTTTTGTGTATTTTTTCTGCGGGTTTTTCGGTTGGTGGGTCTTACGGTAAATATGCCACTTGATCGAGGCTTACTGTAAGCGTTCTGTAGGTGCAAATTTTCTTAATTTGGAAATTTGCTAGTGACAATTGGTCGCTATTGATGTTAGCTGTGATGTAATTGTACTTAACGTTGTTTTTGTAATATTTTGTCTGTTTTTCAGTTTTGATTGTCGATTTGTTTTGTTTGTATTCTGTAGGTCTCTCCTTTCTTGTGTATTTCTCTACACATTTTTGGTTAAAACAGTGTTGCCATTTGTATTGTTTTGTATCTTTGTCTTTGTATTTTTTTTTTTGTTTGTACTACATTACTGTCATACACAGTCTACATACACATACTTGGTCATGTTTTGATATTATTGATAAGGTAGACTCTTCATATAGAGTTTCTTAATAAAATATTATTATTATATAAGATATTTATACAAGTTCTTTGATAAAAGACTTGTTATCTACAAAGATTGAGACAAGGTGAAATACATATTCAAGTTCTTTATAAAAAAGACTTGTGCCCATAGTGAGTGGGATATAAGGGAATTTTTTTTTTCCACAGGTACTCAGGTGATTTTTTGGGTACATTATAAACAAGAGGAACATACAAAGTCTTTGTCTAAGACTAAGACAGTAAAATAAAGTGAAGTGAGTATACAAGTCTATCATTTCAGACTTGTCTCCCATTAAAGTGGGATAATTTAATATATTTGCTTCTGCAAGTTACTGATCTCAGTAGACAAGATGTCTACATTGGACTACTTTATTACACAAGGGAGAGCCCTTGATAAGACTGGTCAACAGTTAGAACAGTGGGCTGTTGCTCAGTATGACAAAGCATTAGCTGCTGAAGAGAGAAGGGCTGCTGCAGAGGAAAAAAAAACTATGGCTGAAGAGAAGAGATTAGAAAGAGAAGCAGCTGCTGAACAAAAAAGGCTAGACAGAGAAGCTGATATTGCTGCTGAACAAAAGAAATTGCAGATGCAGGTGGAGGAAAGGAGATTTGAAGCTGAACAAAAGAGATTAGACAAAGAGGCTGCTGCAGAGGAGAGGAAAGCTCAAGCTGCTGCAGAGGAGAGGAAAGCTCAAGCTGCTGCAGAGGAGAGGAAAGCTCAAGCTGCTGCAGAGGAGAGGAAAGCTCAAGCTGCTGCAGAGGAGAGGAAAGCTCAAGCTGCTGCAGAGGAGAGGAAAGCTCAAGCTGCTGCAGAGGAGAGGAAAGTTCAAGCTGCTACAGAGGAGAGGAAAGCTCAAGCCGAGGCTGAAATTAGGAAAATGGAACACGAGGAAAGACTCGCAACTTTGGAGTTAGAGAAATTGAAATTGGCGAGTACGGGTGCTCAGCAAACAACTTCGAGTACGACAAAGGAGTTTGTTAGTAGGATTAAATTGCCTCATTTCAATCCTTTAAAGGATGACGTAGCAGATTATCTAGATAGATTCCAATTTTTGTGCGATACGCATAACATAAAAAAGGAAAAATATGTTGAACAACTGATGCCATTTTTTACAGGTGACACAGTGACTACTCTTATGACAATAGACGAACATGAGAGGACTAATTATGATGTTGTCAGGGCAGCATTGCTAAAAAAATATCAACTAAAACAAGAAGACTATCGTCTTCGTTTTAGGACAATGTTGCCAGAAAATGGAGTAGATTTCTCTGATTTTGTTACAAAGATACGTCGTACATTTACACGATGGGTTGAGTTGTCTCAGATTGAGAAAACATATGAAGGTCTAATGGACTTATTATTGCGAGATAAGGTTTTGTCATCTGTTAATGATTCTTTTCTTGCATTCCTTCATGAGCGTAAGCCTAAAAACTTAAAAGAAATGGAGGAATACTGTTGTCAGTATGCCACAGCACATCCCCATGCTACAGTTAGCAATTCTAAAGTGAAAGAAGGGTTGCCAGCTGCTTCGGCAACACCATATGGCCCTAATTTCAGAAAAAAATTTCAGGGTGCTCAACAAAATTGGAATAGGGGAAGTAATCAAAATTACACTCAGAAGCGGAGTAATCCAACACATGATGGTTCTTCGTCTATGCAGTGGAGACAAGATGGTAGTTCTCGTAATTTTAGTGGTAATAATTTGAGACACTTTCGCAAAGGCTATCCAAATAATAACTATTCAAATTTTCGAGGTAATCATTCTCGACGTCAAGATTATGACGATGGTGAATTTAGAAACCGGGATTCAAACCGGAATGATGATTACAATAGGCAATATGATAACAATTACAGGGGAAATGATAGTCGAAATAATTACAGGGGAAATGATAATCGAGGTAGACCTAGGTTTAACAAGAAAAGACCTTACCAACAGGCAAACTCTGCGCAACAAGAGTTTGATGGAGCCTGTAATACAGTAAATGATAGTGGTAACTCTAGGGCTATCACTGGTTGTGCTTTCGATTTTGGGAGAGCAACTGAATGCCCCCAATGCTTAACATTGTTTGACTCATCAACTGTATCTACGCTAAGTTGTGGTCACCCTCTTCCTGCTCTACCTGCTACAGTTGCGCATGATGGGAGAGGATCTCTCATCTTACATAAAGGTCTAATAAATGATAGGCTAGTCTCAGTACTTTTCGATTCGGGATGTACTACCGTCGGGGTTAAGGAGTCTCTGATAGATCCTTGCTGTGCCACTGGAAAAACAATCAAATGTGTTACATTTGGTGGTACTATGGAAAGCTATCCTACTGCTATTATTAGGATTGACACTCCTTTCTTCACAGGAAATGTCCATGCATGTCTTCTTCCTAATCCTATTGCGGATCTTATAATCGGTCGTATTCATGGGGTTAAGGAATGCACCCCGCAACAAATTTCTAGTTGGGAAGAAGAAAACATTCAAACGGTCAATGCAGTGGTGACAAGAGCTCAAGCTCTTAATCCCCCAACTTCATCTGATAATAGTAATGAAGTTGATAGCCAAGACGAGCACTTGGTGATTTCCCATGACTCGTTTGTTAAACGTCAAGAAGAGGATCCTTCTTTGAAGAAATACTTCCTTCTTGCAAAGAAAGGGGATCCCAATCAAAATACGAATCACAAATCGTATATTACTATGAAGAATGGTATATTGGTACGAATGGTACAACACTCGGACAAGTCTATGCATTCTCAAATTCTTGTGCCTAAGTGTATGAGAGCCTTAATTCTTCGGCATGCACACGATTCTCAGTGTGCTGGACACATGGGTTTTTCCAGAACTAAAACTAGAGTCCTTGCGTCATTCTTTTGGCCATTCGTGAATAAAGACATCCGAATTTATTGCCGATCTTGCAAAATTTGTCAAGAGGTCAAGTCTAGGGGTCCGAGACATGCTGCTCCTATTCAGGCTGCAGATATTCCGATTCGGCCGTTTCAGAAAATGGCTATAGACATCATTGGTCCGTTCAAAATTAAGTCAGCCAGAGGACACCAATTTATCCTCACTTGCGTGGACATGTGCACGCGTTGGCCAGAGGCTATTCCTCTGAAGAGCATATCAACTGTCGATATCGCTGATGCTCTTTGGCTCGTATTTTCTCGTCTGGGATTCCCCGGAGAAATACTGTCGGATCACGGCACTCAGTTAATTTCGGACGTTATGTCTCAGGTAATGGCTACGCTAGACATTAAAAGGTCTCTCAGTAGTATTTATCATCCAATGTCCAATGGATTGGTAGAACGTCTTAACAGGACACTAAAGAACTTACTTGGCAAGATAACGGAGGATCATCCTGAAGATTGGGACAGGGTTTTACCTGCAGTCCTCTTTGCCTATAGAGAGGTTCCCAACGAGCATACAGGGTTTTCTCCTTTCGAACTTGTCTTTGGCGCGCAACCGCGCGGGCCAATGTCCTTGTTACACGATTTGATAACTTCCGATAATATTGACGATGATACACAATCGTCATATGAATATGTTATAGCTCTTAGAGAAAAGATTATCGAATCGTGCAGGTTAGCAACTTCATCTTCCGAATTTGCGAAAGAAAAAGCTAGGCGATTTGCTAATAAGAAAAGACGCCTACGTCAACTTTGTCCTGGAGACAAAGCATATGTCTTACTGCCCTCAAGAGAGAATAGACTTCTCATTTCTTGGAAGGGTCCATACACTATAGTCTCGAAAATTTCTGATGTCGACTATATTGTCGATGTGGATGGAAGGCATAAAACCTTCCATATAAATATGCTAACAGAGTTTATTGAACGTCCAGACTATTTACAGCCTATTTTCCAGGCGACGGACGACTCTCCAGTTCAACATGGTCACATCTCATCCCTGTCCGTTATACAGGATGAGGAAACTATTTTTTCTGACGTGAACTTACCTCTTCCTGCGATTCCACTTACTTCAACGGAATCGTGGAGAGACGTTACAGTCTCTTCCAACTTGTCTTTTGAGGAACAGCGTCAAGTATCCTCTACGTTACAATCATATCAGGATGTCCTTACCGACATTCCTGGACACACAGATGTCATAGAACATGACATCATACTTACTGATCGTAATCCGATCAGAGTAAGACCATACCCAATACCTATTCATTTTCAAGCACAAGTCGAGAAAGAATTGGATGAAATGATTCAACTACAAATAATTGAACCATCCACTTCAGCTTATTCTTCGTCGATAGTTATTGTTCGAAAGAAAGACAATAACATACGTCTTTGCGTTGATTATCGCAAATTAAATCAAGTTACGAAGTTCGATGCTGAACCTATGCCGTTATTAGATGATCTACTTATTAGACTTTCTAAAGCTAAATTCTTTACTAAACTAGACTTGTCGAAAGGTTATTGGCAAGTCCCACTGACGGAACACGCCAAACCTCTCACTGCTTTTTCGACACCTAGGGGTCTGTTTCAATGGAATTTTATGCCTTTCGGGCTTATGAACGCCCCAGCGACTTTCGTGCGCATGATGCGACGAATTCTATCAGATCGTGCAGATGTCATTGCATATTTAGACGACATCTGTCTTTTCAGCGATACTTGGGAAGAACACTATGTGGGTCTAAAGGAATTGCTATCTACTCTACGTGAGCATAGATTGACTGCTAAACCCTCTAAAGCTTTTGTTGGGTTTAGTGAAATTTCCTTCCTAGGTCATCGAGTTGGTCATGGTCTGTTGAAGACAGAGGACCAAAACATTTCAAAGATATTAAATATCTCGGTTCCGAAGACAAAAAAGCAAGTGCGTAGTCTCTTGGGATTGATACAATTCTATGGAAGATTCATTGAGAATCTGTCCTCCATTATGGCACCACTTTCAACGTTATTGAAAAAAGGTTCTCCTAATATGGTGCGTTGGTCCCAAGAATGCCAATCTTCATTGGATCAGGTTAAGAATTTGTTCTCATCTCATCCTATCTTAAGACTACCGACGATTGATAAGACTTTTGTCCTTCGTAGTGATGCCTCTTCCACTGGCATTGGAGCGGCACTAATGCAGGAATATTCAGGAACTCTGCATCCTGTAATGTATATTTCTAGGAAGCTGAATGCGGCAGAAAGGAATTACTCGGTTTTGGACCGTGAATTGTTGGCTATGGTTTGGTCCATTCTTAAGCTACAAAGGTTCCTTCTGGGCGCGCATTTCTTTATGGAAACCGACCAAAAAGCTCTTACGGCTATGCAAAGTAAGGATTTGAAGAGCTCGAGATCTACTCGTTATGCTATTGCTCTTCAGCCTTTCCATTTCACGGTGCGAGCTATCCGTGGTTCGGATAATGTGATGGCGGACATATTGTCTAGATGCCCACATGATTCCAGTTAAATCTTGTGTCCTAGTTTTTCCTGATATATTTTCAGACTTAGGTCTGTCCTTAATATCATAATATGTTGTAATACAAATGTATTTGGATGATGTTTAGATAATTTAACAAATTTCATTTTGTCCATCCATCAGTGATATGTTGCTAAAATAGCATTGACATTTGTATATTGCTATGATTATATTATTTAGTAATGTTTGATATATGATTGGTATTGCCAGCAACTTAGGTTTCTTGAATGGTATCCCTTAGTTTGTTTGGCTTAAAGGAAATATTTTCTCCTATGTTTGGAGATGATTTGTACCCTCTTCTATTGTACCTGATATTAGGTTCATTGTTTGCATGAGCACAGAAGTGATACTGGTGCTATCTTGCTCATGAACATATTAAAAAAAAAAAAAAATTGCATTTTTTTTTTTACAGGGGGGTGGTAGTAATGTTGCTGTCATTTTCGACGGAGTCATCTGTCAAGTTATTTGCTTATGTTTGTATCATAAGTATAATTGTGTCTTTACCTGCGATGTCAGGTTGATTAGGGGTTGTCTTCCCTTGTTTATTCATTCATTGTGTTTGACCTTTAGGGTCAGAGGTTGACAGTTCGGCGTAGGCCTATGGGAAGGTTTTTTAAGCGGGAGTGAGATATACTTCCGGGAAGCCGGGAAGGTCCTGTTTTTTCTGAAGGGACCAAGAGTCCATTGTTTTTTCGGGGAGAATCTTCGAAGTAACTGCTATGGCAGTTTTCCCCAGTGAATCTCTGTGCGTCGGGATGACGACAGAATTCCTTGTGATGTTCTGAGGATTCATTTGCCAGGTAATACCGACCTTTATGCATTATTACGCTTTTCGGTGGCAGAACATGTAAAGGATTACCTAGGGTGAACAGCAGCTCACTGATCCGCCATTTCAGAACTTATATATTTGTGCTCGAGGTAGCCATCCAAGACTGTTAGTCTTATATTGTCCAGAAATCCAGTGACGAAGATATATTGTGGGAGCCGCAGATTGGCGGAACTTCTATCTACAATAAGTATTACTGCAGGGTTGATGATAACCTATTTAACAGAAGTACACGGCCGACGTCAGAACGAGGCCTGTGCTTTCGGCTATTATACTACAGCCTGATATGTGCAATTGGCGGGGAGTGCCAAGTTGCACCTATGTGTCATAGTAACTAAGGCATCTGACGCGTTCAGTCAGAGACGCCAAGGGCGACGCTACGAACTGTCATTATTGAAGAACTTTGCTATTGACCATGCACGTCTATTCTGATGTTTACCTTTTTGAATGCCAAATGTATACCTATCGATGTCAGGTCAGCATGACCTTGTTACACTGACTGTTCCTGTTGATACTATGTGTGTTCCCGTCAATAAATGTCTTGAAACATGCCTGCAGTGTCAAAGCATCCTTGATTACTGCATGTGAGAGTATGGGTTGCAGGATCTACATCTATACGAGCCTAAACACATTCGCGCCTTCATTCGCACCCACACTCAATTCATCATACGCTCGCACTACACATCTAACAACATGTATACTGTCTTGGGCCAGTGATCACATCAACCAGGAAAAAAAGACAGTTACACTCACATACCACAAGGCATACTTATACGGAAGAGAAGTAAGAGTTTTACGTGACTCCGGCTGTTCTACTGTCGGCATACAACACTCGCTTATCGAGCCCTCTGCATTTACGGGTAAAACTGTTAAATGTATCACATTTGGTGGGAATATAGAAGAATATCCAATAGCACATGTCTATATCGATACACCGTTTTATACAGGTATGGTGTATGCTTGCGGGTTAAGAGCTCCCGTGGCTGAGATAATCTTAGGTAACATACCTGGAGTTAGAAATTGCACTCCACGTGATATTACGAAATGGGTTGAATCTCACCCATTGGTGGCAAATGCTGTTGTCACAAGAGCACAACAGTTGGCTACAGATATGGCCACCCCACCTACACCTATAATAGAGACAATTATATCTCCCGACGTCGTTGCTGAAGCACCAGCGGCGTTTGCGGAAAAACAAAAAAATGATCCAAGTTTACAGCGTTTATTTGCGCTAGCAGAAAAAAAAGTTAGTAAACATACGAAATCAGCACAACATTGGTTTCAAATTAAGAAATCCATACTAACTAGATACTATGATAATGGTATCTCAATTATTCATCAGATAGTCGTTCCAAAACAATTTAGACCTTTGGTGTTACAAACAGGGCATGACTCTCCCATGGCAGGGCACATGGGTATTAAAAGAACGTTATTTAGAGTCACATCGCAATTCTATTGGCCTGGTGTCAATAAGGACACAAAATTGTATTGTAGGTCATGTACGACATGTCAGAGCATATCACGTAAGGGCAGATTCCATACGGCACCCTTACAGATCACTGATGTACCAGAAAGACCATTTAAGAAGATAGCCATAGATATTATTGGTCCGTTATCAATTCCATCTAATAATGGGTTCCGATATATCTTAACCTGTGTAGATCTTTGTACACGGTGGCCTGAGGCCATACCTCTGAAAACCATCACTACTGCGTCGGTATCAGATGCATTATTTTCAATTTTTTGTCGTATTGGTTTTCCGGAGGAAATTTTATCAGACAGAGGTTCACAATTCACTTCAAATATTATGAAAGAAGTGGAGTCGATGCTCTCCATTCACCATTCGTTTTCTAGTGCATATCACGCCCAAACGAACGGAGTTTGTGAGCGTCTTAACGGTTCACTCAAACAGATTCTTCACAAGATCACTGAGGGATGTCCTCGTGACTGGGACAGGCTACTTTGTGCCGCATTATTTGCATATCGAGAGGTCCCCCACGAAAGCACTGGATTTAGTCCATTCGAGCTCGTCTACGGCTCTAATCCTCGTGGCCCAATGATGATCTTGAAAAATTTATTGGTCGGATCATCAGTGGATGAATCCACTCGTACTAGTTACGAGCTGGTGATTGACCTTAGACAAAGAATCATTGATGCGTGTACATATGCATCCGAGAGCATTAAATCAGCAACACAAAAATCTAGATTATTCCACAATCAAGGGAGAAGATTGCGATATTTTAATCCTGGGGAAAAAGTCTGGTTACTTCTACCTCATGAGGATAATAAACTGTTGGTTTCATGGCAGGGTCCATTTGTGATTATTAAACGAGTCACGGATGTTGACTATGCTATAAACGTAAGAGGAAAAATTAAAACATTCCATGTCAATATGTTGAAATTGGCAGTGGAAAAACCACAAGAGTTAATTCCTATTATTAACTCTGTGTCTGTGTCTGAGTCTTCACCTCATATTTCTTCTTTTGCATTAGTGAATGAGGAAGACACTACGTCTTCAATTCCTCTACAGTTTGCTTTACTGTCTTTACAAGCTTCCGAATCTTGGAAGGATGTCACAATTTCTTCGACTTTGTCATCGTCACAACAAAGTCAAGTTAAGGAAATTCTTCTTTCTTTTAACGATATACTTACTGACCTTCCAGGTCGTACGTCTTTAATCTCTCATGACATCATTCTAACAGACGATCATCCTATTAAGTTAAGACCTTACCCTATTACTTTACATCATAAAGACAGGGTTGAAAGGGAGCTAAAGGATATGATAAAATTGGGAGTTATATCTCCATCAGAATCTCCTTATGCTTTTCCGATGGTTATTGTGAAAAAGAGAGATGGGTCGCTCTGTATTTGTATTGACTTCAGACGTCTTAACCGTATCACAATTACTGACGCTGAACCAATGCATTTGTTGGACGACCTACTTTCTCAAGTTTCACAGGCCACTTACTTTAGTAAACTAGATCTGTCTAAAGGCTATTGGCAGATACCACTTACTGAACATGCCAAGCCTTTCACTGCCTTCACTACTCCATTTGGGTTATTCCAATGGAATTACATGTGCTTCGGCCTTGTAAACGCGCCTGCGACATTTGTGCGCATGATGCGCCGCCTTCTGGGCGATAGAAAAGATGTCATCACATACATCGATGACATCTGTCTATTTCACAACACATGGGAAGACCATATTACTGGTTTGTCGTCTCTTCTCTTTACACTACGACAACATGGTTTGACTGTAAGACCTTCTAAGGCCCAGATAGGTTGTCAGGAGATTACTTTTCTGGGTCACCGCATAGGTAACCATAGATTACACCCTGATGACAATACAGTCAAGCGCATACTGGAGATTGCCACTCCATCATCTAAGAAACAAGAAAAAAGTTTACTTGGGCTGGTTAACTATTACCATAAATTTATACCACGCTTCGCACAGATTTCTGCTCCTTTGTCCGGATTGTTGGCCAAAGGTAGTCCAAAAAAAATATTATGGACACCGCAGTGCGAAGAGGCTCTGATTATGATAAAGAATTTATTTAAGAATCCTCCTATCCTGTTATTGCCAAACATACATTTACCATTCTTGATTCAAACAGATGCATCCAGTTCCGGAATTGCAGGATGTTTGCTTCAATGCTATGAAGGGATACTCCATCCATGCTTGTTTGTTTCACGCAAGCTTACTCCTGCGGAACAAAAATACGCAACAGGAGAGCGCGAACTGCTCGCGGTGGTTTGGTGCTTAGAAAAACTGTCTAAGTACTTGATAGGGAGAAAGTTCTTTATTCACACAGACCACAGTCCGCTCACGTTTATCACTTCGAGAACTATGAAAAACGCAAGAATTCATAGATGGTTCCTGTTGCTACAAGAATTCGCATTTACAATCATACCTATTTCAGGAACTGATAATAACCTCGCGGATTTGTTATCTAGAAACTTTACGTCACAGGATTGAGATAACTTTCTTGTCTTGATGTTGACAATGGACATAATTTTATAACTATCATTTCTAATTGGGAATATTAATTTCATTATATCATTTTTGACGATAGATAACATGCATAGATTATAGTCGGTCACATCTTCGCCACCACTCTCTCACGTGCCACGAGTGTCACGTTTGGGAGCGGGGGGGAAGGGGGGATGATGTTGAGGACTGTTTCGCGGCTTGCAAACATGTGAATGGTTGCAAACATTCGCATGCGTGCACCACGAGACTCCTCAATTGAATTAATACTGGAAATCGCGCAGATCAAGATATGACGCGTCAAACCTAGTTACATTAGTCTATGTATGGCCATTGAGCCGAATGGCAGTGTTGGAATGTGTGGTAAAGCCACTTAAGGATTGTGTTTCAATATGTGGCACAGCCACTGACTAAGTATATATGTGGAACGGTAGATCCACTGGAAAGTGTAAAATAGCGTAAGAATCCGTATCAAATTAAATATAGGACCAGATAGAGTCCAGAGTAGAATCGCGAATAAAGCAGATTACGTTCACCTTGAACTTATATACATGGCAGTTAAAGCCTGGCGATGCAAGCCAAAGATGTTGAATAATGATACATAGACAGGATCTATAGATTTACGGATAATGTATTCACTAGCATTGTGAAGGGATAATAATTCCAAGGATCGGATTCAGTAGGAGTTGGTTGCACACTCTATTACGCTATAGACTTAACGGTTAACCCAGACGAGCTAAGTCTGTGAGAGGAACATTGTGTAGAGCTTAGTACTATGTTAAAGCCAAGTTGATGTGTGAGAAATGTGTTACGCTCATTGTGTAAAAGGATATATATAATAAATTGTTCAGTCGTCAATGGAACTTGTCAATTGCCTGAATTATTCAAGTTCTCACTCTGTGCTGTGACTGTTATTAATCCTTGCAAGGTCAGTCCAGATTCTCACAGGTATTTATAAGACTAACTATAATATAACCAACACTGCAGGGAATTTTGATACAATAACGACACTGAATATAAGAATAATTAAAATCAAGCAATAATGGCTTAAAACTGCAGATCGAACCAGAAGCTGGAATTAGAATAGATGAATCATAATATCTGAAATATTGACAAGCAACCCAATAACTCACGTCCAACAGTGCTGAATCTTTTAATAACAACTAGCAAGAAAAGATACAGCGGGACCGTAACACAGGGTTGCATCCTCTCTCCATACTTGTTTAACATCTATGCAGAAAATATAATGAGAAATGTTCGGAGTGACCAAGAATGTGAACATTACGATCCGTTCACAATTGGTGGAAATGCGATCCCAGAACTCAGGTACGCAGATGACACAGTTATTCTTTCAAACAGTGCCAAGGGACTAGAACAGTTAATCCTGTCTGTCAAAAGACACAGTGAGGATCAGAACCTTTTTCTGAACACAAAGAAAACAAAGACAATGTCCACAGACAAAACAAGATGCCAACCAAATATTACCATCAATGATGAGGAAATTGAAAATGTTACAAATTTTGAATATCTTGGTTCCATAATTAACAACAATGGAGACTGCTAAAAAGAGGTCAGAAGGAGACTGGCCATAGCAATGCAGAGGTTAAATAAAATCAAGAACCTATGGCATAACACCAGCAAATTAATAAAAGTAAAACTTCTGAGAACGTGCATCTTTCCGGTAGCAACATATGGATGTGAATCATGGACCATTACTCGAACATTAAAGAAAAAATCGAATCATTCGAAGCAAAGAGTTACAGAAAAATTCTCAGAATATCGTGGACCAAGAAGTGGAAAAATATAGACATCCTTCACGACCTGAACATCGAGGAAAACTGGCTCATAAACAATATCAGGTCCCGGAAACTGAAATATTTTGGCCACATTAAACGTCATAGTGGCTTAGAGAGAGCAGTGATGGAGGGTATGGTACCTGGAAGGCGAGGCAGGGGCTGACCAAGACGACGGTGGACACAGGACATTGAAGACACCTTGAACATGACATTGGAGGAGGCAGGAGGGCTGGCTAGAGATCGAGAATCTTTCAGGCGGGCTGTGATGAGAGCGACGTTCTACAAAGGACATGCTACATGATGAGAGGAAATGTAAGCTTTGGGAGAATTTGGAGTATAAGTTGTAACAATACTTTTAAATTACATCTACAACAGTGGTCAAATACCGAATGATCTGCTAAAATCAATATTCATGGAATTGCCAAAGAACCTTCAACCATGGAATATAAAGAACATCGCAACATTAGTCTTATGAGTCATGTGACTATATTATTACGAATTATCATGAGAAGCGTGAGAAATAGAATTAAACCAGAAATCAGCGATGAACAGTGTAGATTTGTATAAGGTAAAGGCACAAAGAATGCTATATTGTTATACAGAATTGACATCATTGCGTTCCGCGCAAACCCATAGGTGATCAGTCTTCATCAGTAAATGTCGAAGAGTGTGAGTGTTAACTGGTCCTGTAGCTCGCTGGTTGTGAACACGACAGATGCATCCTCTCATACGTCCATCTCTACTAGCCTTAAGTTTGGTGCCAAATTCCAACAGTCTTCACCTTGATTCATCTATTGCAGTGTCATTCTCTATATATATTATAAGAACATTATTAGAAAGATCCATACAGGCAGCAGGTGAAGACAGACCTGTACTTGTGCTTTGTAGAGTACACTAAGGCATTTGAGAACGTGAATCATGAGGGAATTATCAAAATGGTTGAAAGCATCGGATTGATGGTAAAGACTAGAGGATAATAACAACATGTACTGGAGACAAACAGCAGCTGTAAGTGATAGCAGTCAAATAGGATCGTTTCAGCAAGTAAAAAACGGTGCCAGTTACTGCAGTGAAAGCATAATAAGATCACTGGAGAACATGCCAGGAATATTATTTGACGGACATAATATAAACAACTTGACATACGTTGATGATACAGTCTAAATAGCAAAAAGTGAAAAGGTGCCGCAGGAAATGGTTGATACAATAGTGATAGGAAGTGAAAATAAAGGCCTCAGCTTTAATGGCAAAAAAAAACAGAAGTAAAGGTTGTCACAAAGAAAAGGGCTTCTCCGGAATGCACTATCGAAGTAAATGGAACAGTTTTAAAACAGGTCAATAAGTTCTAATATCTGGGCACATTAATAACAACGGATGGAGGGTGCATCTTAGAAGTGAAGAGCAGAATGGCTGAGGCAAAAGCGGCATTATATAAAATGACGAGTAATTAATGCAACGATTCTTTGCCATTGGAAGTAGGAAAGAGAGTTCTTCAGTGTTATATATAACCAATCGTGCCACAGGGGAGTGAGCCATGGACAATTAGTAAACAAGTAGGGAAAGGACTAAAACCACAGAGATGTGGTTTTACAGAAGAATGTTAAAAATACCATAGACAGCCAAAAAAAAGTAATGAGGATGTCCTGAAAGAGGCCAATGCGCAAAGGAAACTTATTTCACAAGTTAGAAAATCGCGGTCCACTTTTTTCAGGCATGTTATGAGAATAGGAATGCTGGAATATATCGTAAAAACAGGTAAGATTGAAGGAAAAAAGAAAGGGGGAGACAAAGAGAGCAAATACTCGTCAGTTTGACATTGTGGCATGGAAAGAAGTCAACAGCAGAATTGATAAATTGTACTGGAGACAGGAAGTTGTGGAGAGACATGAACTCCTACGCCACTAGGCATGGCACTTGAAGAAGAAGAAGAAGCACTTGGGTTGTCATGACCTAGTGCATTTCCGTTCTTCAACCCTGTGACGACATTGGTTGCGTCCTTTTACACATCTTCTTTCTCTCCTACATTATCCATTTATTTGTTAATTTTTTTAGCACACAAAGTTGTGCCCCACCACTCCTTAGATTTGGTTTCCTTTTGCCATACTGCAATCGTGTAATTTCACGAAACGTGAAAGTACTTGTTGACTTTTACGTAATTCATTTCCGCCAAACAAGAATGTCCAACTGGGTGTATTATTCATCGCAAACGCGTTCAGACACACTGGCGGAGAATACAAAGAAAACCAGGTTGGGTGTGTCTGCATCAGCGACAAGTTTAAGATTACCTCACCAATAAACAGGGGAGAGGCGATGCATAATCACTCCCGTCCAGAGATTGTCTGTGATAATAATTACAGATAAACCTGTCTGATGAGACATTATGGGCTATGCACTATCATTAAGGGATGAGGTTACAAATCTGATTTGAATGGTTACATAGGAGTAACGGAAGGAGCCATGCCATATATGGAGGGAGTCATGTATTCACATTTTAAAAACATAATTTAAAACACGAAGGTGAAGGTAATAATTAACGCCCCGACCCACGTCATTCTTGCTCATGTATTAGATCAAATGAGAGCAAGAAATACACATTCGTTCTGATTGGAAGCCGGTCAGAAAACCAAGTGGACGCGTGAACAGGAAAACTGCGATATAACGTAGCACATTCAAGATATACGACACTGCATTCTAAAATCGCCAGAATAGACAAACCAGACAAAGCAAGAAAAGAATAGAGTTAGGATTCTGAACTTATAGAACCGGACAAAACGTACGGGAGCATCTTCAGAAACATCAGTAGAAAAACTCAACATTATTAATAAGAAAACCGGAATTCTACAGAACCGCTAACAAGTCACAGAGGGATTCTACATAAAAATTCTACTCCACACGAGTGGTTGATGCATCTTGATCAAGTTGCCAAGACTATTCAACTGAGCAAGAAGACTAGATTTCCCAACTAGCTGAGGTAAGTTGTAACATATATTTTATACTATGAATTTGACATGTTTGAACTGCTGGTGGTTGTACAGGTCCGTACGAGGCTGGCAACATCAGCTTGTGAAAATGATATATTCATGAACCACCAAGTAAAAAAATCTGGTGACTGCTTTATGCCAGTTTTTTCATAGAGAACCAAAAGCAGAGGCAGCCCCAAGTTCCAAGTGGAGCAAAGAGTGGGTGATGATGATGACATCATGTGTATACATTTATTATCATTTGTAATAAGTTATATGTATACTTAGACATGATTACACAGACACAAGCCATTGCATTCTCCGCCAGACATACTTTTTGCTCAGACTAACTGAAAGTAATGGTGAATTTGTATCATATTCATTGAGCTATAATATATACATCATCATCCTTCTATGTGCATGTCTGCCAAGAGTAATCTTGTGCGAAGGTAGATGCCTTTGAAGACCCACATTAGATACTCTAGGTTTTGGCCATTGTTTGACCATCACCGCAGAGCAAAGGGGGGCAACCTGTGAAAAACCCTTTGACAGCTGTGATTATTTCCTCCGTACGTGAACTATCTGTATTTATTTCATTTTCAGCGTCCCAAATGTTCAATTCTAACTCTTGACGTGCTATATTTAGTGTTTCTCTAAAGTGCTCTGTCCATCTTGTTTCTTGCCCCTGTTCTGTGGTGAAGAGATTTTTTTCCGTTATTGTCTCCACTAATGTAATGTTGTTTGCACTTCGTTTTTCCACTGACCGCTTTTGATACTTTGTACACCGTGGTTTGCTCATTCCCCAGTCTCGTATTTCCTTCAGCTTCTATTTTCTTTCTTTTGATTTCTTTTCTCGTTCCAGTGAATTTCAACGTTTCTGGAGTTATATAATGGATGGGTGTGAAAAAAAATCGAAAAAAGGTGATTCGTCTTACGAGGACAAAAGACAAAGAAAGTAGTCTACGTTACGGCCACAAGGCCTTCGTCAGGGAAAGGAAAGAAAGTGACGGTTAGATAGGACACATAAGAACTTAAATAAATATAAAAATAAAACCTAGGTACTTCCCTGACGGCAAGGCATCGAAATCCTACCACTATTTGCTGTCCGCTAATGGACGCGCGTGGTCGAAAAGGAAGTGACTTCCGCCACCGGATGTACACAATACATGCTAAGAAACTAAAAACTAAAAAACGAAACTGAGCAATAAACTACCCAAACGTAATAAAAGGGGGGACTGGAAATAGAAGAGGACAGAATGAGTGGGAGATAAATAAATATGTAATAAAAAATAAAAATAAATATGAAATAAAAAATCTGAAATAAAAAATCTGAAATAAAAAATCAAGACATATTAGAAACAGTGTATTATATATTCATACATATTATGGAGGACGGCATAAAAATAGAAGAAAAGGATAAGAGTGGAAAGAGTCAAAATAGAGCAAGAGAGGAAAGGGTGACCTCAGACAAAGGTGTGTAAAGTGTTAATACCAGCTGGTGGAGTTATATACGAGGGGCGTTCAGAAAGTAATGCACCACATCGTTTTTCTCAGGAGCTGTTTATTCAAAAAGCATGAAATTTATAGACAATATACATGGATATGTCATGTAAACATCGGTATTATTCAACATAATCCCAATCAACTTGTACGGCTTTATGCCAGCGCGAAACAAGTGCATGTATTCCTAGCCCGTACCAGATTTTGTCTTGATCATGTGGTCATTTCTTCGCTGCATGAATCACTCCTTCATCATCTTCAAACCTTGTCCCACGGAGTGCATCTTTAAGTGGACCAAATAGATGAAAATCAGAGGGTGCCAAATCGGGACTATAGGGTGGATGGGGTAGTACAGTCCAACCCAATTTGGTGATCGCTTCCCGTGTTGCCAGACTTGTGTGAGGGCGCGCATTGTCGTGAAGGAGAAGCAGGTCTGCTGGATTCTTGTGCTGCCGAACTATGCGAAAACGTTGATTGAGTTTTTTCAATGACTTAATGTAAGCTTGCGAATTGATTGTCTCTCCTCTTGGCATAACATCCACAAGAATCACACCTTCAATGTCCCAAAAGACAGTGATCATGACCTTTCCAGCTGAAGGAATTGTCTTGAATTGCTTTCTTCTTGGTGATTGTGGATGATGCCACTCCATTGACTGTCTTTTTGTTTCAGGTTCAAAATGATGTGCCCAGGTTTCGTCGCCTGTAACGATCTTAGCCAAAAAGTTCTCTCCATCAGCATCGAAACGCTCCCACAATTCAGAAGAAATTGCTTTCCTTTGCAATCGGTGGTCATTTGTGAGACTTCAAGGAACCCATCTTGCTCAAACCTTAGAAAATCCGAGAGTTTTTATAACTGCATTTGCACTACCAATGCTGACTGATAGCTGTAAGGCAAAATTGTTGAGCAGTGATTCGCTTATCAGTTAGAATAATGCCCTCAGCGCATTTCAACATTTCTGCGTTGGTGGCTGTGGCAGGACGTCCACAGCGCGGCCGATCAAGCAGCTCCGTATCTCCACTTCCTGATTCTTTGATTCTCTGAACCCAGCGACTGACTGTACTCCTGTCGACTGCAAAACTTCCATACACATCACATAGACGCTTGTGAATATTCACAACAGTTTCCTTCTCTGCAACGAGAAATTCTATCATAATTCGCTGTTTATAACGCAAGTTGCTAACACGCTCCATTTCAACGGTTTAGGACAGCCGTATTATTTGGCCGGTTGCGGTGCAATTTAATGCACACAATTGGCACATGCCATATTTGAAGTGTGCAAAATTTCATGCTTCTATCTTCATTATTAGCTGAGAAAAACGATGTGGTGCATTACTTTCTGAACGCCCCTCGTAATATATTTTGTTTTCCAACCATAGCATCTAGATCTCCAATTACTGTGATATGATCCTACTTTGGTGCACATTCCATTTTTTTTTTATTGTTGGTAAAACGCATCTTTGTCCTCTTTGTAATTTGTTGATGTATTGCATTTTATTATGGTGATGTTAGTAAAACTTCCTCTCAGTTTCACTCTTATCAATCTATTGTTGATTGGTTTCCTTTCCAGTATTGATCTTTCTATGCCCTTCTTCTGGATAATGGCTACCCTGTCATTGTGTTGGCCATCCTTTCTTCCTATGTAAAATACTGATCCCCTGTTGCTGTTTTAATCTTTCTGTCCTAGTCCATCTACTCTCACTTATTCCTAGTATAAGTAGTCTGTAGTTATTTTTTATTTGCATTATAATCTTTTTCAGTTTTCCCGGTCTCTCTCATCGTTCTTACATTCCAAAATTCAATTCTGGTTTCGTGTTTAGCGGTCCCTTTTCATGTCAGTGGCTTCCTTTCGGCTTTCACCACTGGCAGTCATTCGAGCCTCAGACTCCCGATGTACATCCTGCAGCAGAGCTTGTTTGTGTGTTGCCTGTTCAGTAACATGTGCAATTTTTTAACACAGACTGGGGTGTTAGCCCTGTGCTAAAATCCCCCAACATAGAAGACGTTGCACAGCTTTTGTCTGACCAGCACCTGTGCAGACGTGTCCAGCTTGATAGAACTTGCCTCCCGCTATTTTGCAGCCAATACCACGTTGAAGACTCCTTGGTATTATCTACACTGTAAATCTAGGCTTTTCCGGTGGCTTTTCTGCCATTCAGAAGCGTGTTGAGTTGAAGTCATGAGCTCCAGTTTCTCCAGCTTGACTGCATTTAAAGGATCATCATATCTGGTCACAAGCTAGGATGAAGAAGTACATGGTATACTGTGCATTTCCAGCCTTCCAAACGGGATCTCTAAATATGCAGAGCCAAAAAAACTATGCTCTGGTTCTGGGCTCTCCCAGGGAATTGTCACGTCTCACACAGAGCCACTTCTCCGTTCTACTTACCAATAATGAACCTTTAGTAAGATCCTCCCGCATGCAGCCAACCAGGTAAAACAACCCAGAGTTACGTCTGGGGCTCAAGTGACGCCTCCAAGCATCGTGTGCAATGCTGGGTTCTCAACATGTTTTGCCACAGAGAAATTACTGGAAGTGTGTGGATGATTTCAAAAGTCCATGAGGGTATGATTAGCATCACAGACAGGTTCACTTCCACGTTTGAATATTGTAGCATTGTGCTTAGCTGGTGGTCATATAAGGATGATTCCAGATATGGCTCTATGCATATGGATGAGATGTTCACTGGCCTTTGCCTTGGAGTAGATAGTAAATGCTGATGAAGTGTTTAAAAAGTGCTTTGTTGAATTAGTATTATGTAGGCAGGTTCTTTAAGCGGGGAGAAAGGCTGTTCCACAAGTTGGCCCCAGAGTAACCTAGGCTCTTTTTAAACAGGTCGATGCTAGTTTTGGGCAGACCTCTATTCTTCTGGTAAGAAACAATGATCGGATATGCGGTGGGATATAGATTGATGGAATAGCGAGAGTCAGCTTGACTTTGATGAAGAGGAGGCGTTTCTAAAGGACACAATAATTTGAGTTCTTCTTATCCTTGCGTGTGATATCGTGCCATTATCTGTGATAAGACGCATTACTCTCTAATGCACGGAGTGCAGTCTCTGTGAGTTTGAAGCAGTGCTACCATCCCATAGTGTAGATCAGTAATCTAGATGTGTCTGTAAATAGTTTCAGTACATGGGAGTTTCATGTTACACGCTAGTAATCAACCCTAGAACTTTGTGTTCTGTTACACGTTCAATTGGTTGTGGTCCTGCATGTAGCTGTAGCGACGATTTTGTGAAGTTTAGGAGTGTCTCTCTAGCGATAATCAACATAGATTTCGTTGTTGCTATGTTTACTGGCATACGATTCATATTGCCCTATTTCGTTAGGTTGCCTACGTCACTTTGAAGAGTATTTGAGAGTAACACGAAGGCACTGTCACTGGTGTAGATAGTACAGTCATATGTGAAGAGGTCACATGTTGAATGTTTTAGATGTAGCTCGAGGTCGTTGATGAATAGTGAGAAAAGTATGGGTCCAAAAACAGAAACCTTCGGTACTCCTGTATCTATCTTCGAGAAATCTGATGTCGAGTTGTTGTGGAGTACTAACTGTTGTCGATCTGCCAGGAGTAATTTTGTGAATTTTAGTGGATTAAGGCCTATTTTGAGTATTTTCAACTTCTGCACCAAGATGGAATGGTCATTCATGCTGTCGTGAAACGAGTTGTGTAAGCCCACTACTTTGTTAAATCCCTATGTCGAGAGCCCAGCCAATCAACGTACAGTCTCTGAGACAGAATAAATTACCTGAAGTTATGCCAGGAAAAACTTAAGCCCTGTTTTTTTCGGATGTGGGTCGCGGCCATCTTGTTCACGCAATATGGCGGAAGAAAACTGAATAAAATTAGGCTGTACGGGGCATGAGACGAAACTGAAGGAAACCAATCAGCTTGCTCCGCCAGGAACCAACCAAAAGCTTTGCTTAAGCATTCACCTACCTATATAATCGGGCGAGATTTTATGCTAAAACACGCAACCCGACACGAAGCCAAATACCGACCGACTGAAGAGAGGAGCTGTCAACCTTGATTTATAGCTTACCTGAGAGCATTGACCTGCAGCCTGCTTCGCTAAGTCGAGTCAAAATCTGGCCTGTTTAATCTTGGAGGGTTTTATTCGTGTCATCAAACCTGTGGTCGTATGTCCAGTCAATCCAGCTGCCTGGAATTTCACAGGAGCACAGAGGTTGTACCGGAGATATATCTTTAGTCCCCCTCAGTCTTGGGTGGGCTAACGAAACGATCAACAGCGGGTGTTTTGTGTCAACCAAACCAAGAAGGACAGAACTTTTAAGAGATGAGTACACATTAGTACCATTTCTGTCAGCATTGTGAGCAAAAGCTAGTGTCAGTGACGAGAAAGTGAATTAGCGTAGTAAGAGACAAAAATAACAGCATAGCTGATAAAGTATATATATATATATATATATTTAATTAACAGCACAGCTGATACATGTACTATAATTGAATAACAGCACAGCTGATATAATTTTTGTTCCTATAATTGGAAAACTTGTTGTAATATATTTACATATCTATATACATATAAATATTTGTAAATCATATGTAAATTTACAAATCCATTACATTCCATTTTTCAACATTCACCCTTCAGCACAAGAGTAGATAGTGTATATACTAAATAAATAATAAGGAAATTGTATTTGAAGACTTGTCAATTTTATCATTGTTAAGTAAAATCTGTTTCCTTGGTTTTTTAATATCACAGTTAGTTACACAGCGGAGGTAGCAATTTATGTCGGTCTCCTCTCTACTAATTTTTCGAGATCAGATCATTCACAGCTGTAACTAATTTGTGATACCAGTAGTTCTCTCAGACACTGGGACTTCACCATTTTCTGCAGAAATTCTATTTCTGTAATTGTTAGTACTATACTGATCCTACAGCCAAATAAAACCTCACGCCACACATGCCAAATGTTTTTTGAAGCCAACAAAAACAGCACCACACAATTTTACATAATTTACATTTGAAAGCCGGTTGTCTACCATCTTGTTGAGAGCTGTGTGATAGGAATGTTTTTGTATGAACACCTGACTGGCTCTCGATGAGCAGATCCGTTGTTGTTAAGTGTTGAAGAGTGGTGTTGTATATTTTTTTCTGTAGTAGTTTTGATATAGATGTTTGAAGGAAAGGATATTGGTATGTAATAGTTCGGATCGCAATCTGAGCCAGATTTATAGAAAGAATACACTTTGGCAGTTTAACATTGTGACGAAAGCGGTTGTGTACTTTTCAAAACTGTCGTTCTCTCCGGCAGTATCATTTATTTCTTCATTGTCCTCACCTCATAGTCGCGCCTCTTAGAGTTGTTAACCTCTATTCATACTGCAGTAATGTTATTTCACGACTGAATTGACTCTCCTGAGGATTAATTGTAATCACTTAAGTGGTCTACCCACCTTGAATGCAGAAGGTAAACGTGAAGACTAATATTGACTTTGTCATAACTCATTTCCGGTCCAGACCGAGTGAGCACCTGGAATTCGAGATTATCACAGCGCCTTCCGACATCTTTCGCGGAAAGAACAATAGGCGGCCAGGTGTGTCGTGGAATAGCGTTTGTGCGCAGTGCTGTATCAGCAATTATCTGCCTCGTGAACGATTTGAGTACGTGGTTGATAATCGGCTTATCTCTTTAGCCTAGACATTCTCTGTGTAATTAATACGGATAAAATACGCCTGAGTAGCTATTATTAGCCAGGCAATCTTTGAGGGATGAGATCCCAGATGTGTTCGCCCGTCTGTATAATAGCGACGGAAGTAAACATGCCATTTTGAGAGATAGGTCATGTGCTTAAATTTTTAAATATTTTAAACCCCGCAGGGGATACTAATGATCTAACATTCCGACCCACATGGTTCTAAAGAGCATACGATTGGTTTAATTTGAGAGACAGAATAGACATTGGATTTCATTGGCAAATTCGTCGGAATTACCATGTGAGACTTGGAGAGAAAATTGAGACTTATAATCTAATAATTTGAGACTTAGACACACTTCACTGCTTAACGTCAAAGTAAAAACTCCTGAGAGAGAGAGAGAGAGAGAGAGAGAGAGAGAGAGAGAGAGAGCAAGAAGAGAATAGGAATTAGATTCCATACGAAAGGACCAGGACAGAGTATTTGGGCAACTTTGAAACTTAAAAGTAAACCCGCATTTTTAAATACAAAGAATTCAGACTTAAGGAATCAGAATCAAGTCATAAGCGGGATTCTAAAATAACCCCAGACCAAGTATTAAAAGCCTCTAACCTAAGTTGCTGTGTCAATTCTAACTGTGCCAGGGGATTGTAGATCCCATTTGGGGTAAGTTGTGAACCTGTATTTTACAAATGTGAATTTGACATGTTTTTTCTTGCTAAGTCGTTATATATGAGGCTGGCAACCTCAACATATGAAAATAGTATATTCATAAACCACTACAGCAAACGCTGGTGATTGCTTCATGCTAGTTCATACAGAAAAGCGAAAGTAGCAGCTTCCCAAGACTTCAAATGGAGCAGTAATTAGTGATGATTATATCACATGTGCCTAAAGTGTATGGTATATGTACCTTGTTAACTGTAATTCATGCACGCCATTGCTCTCGCGCTTTCCAGACACATTTTCCTCATTAAAGTAACCAGAAGAATAACGGTGGTTTCTAATAAAATTCCATGGATTATTCTGTGTATACTCTGGAAGAATAATTATTGAGAGGGGCTAACATTGGTGGGTGGACAGAGAGACAATGCGCCTGTTAATTTGCAGCCCACAAGTGTACATAGCAGAGGCATTTGTTCTTTTTATTCTGTCTAAAGTTCGTGGTACGAAGCTGCAAGACTAAAGTTTCTACGCTACTAGTTGTGAGTCAAGAGCAGGGTTTCAACTCTACCCCCCTACATTGGACGAGGTGTGTGGAGTAGTGCCCTCATCACAAAAGAATTGACGAAACCCCGACTGCAGGACTCACTTAGACCAGCTAAATTTTTATTAAAGGAAACTGCAAAAGGAAAATTTTTTATATAAATCCTCAACCCCTGTCTCAGCGAAGACACTTTTTTGTACACATCTAAACTTCACCCCATCTCTCCATCGTTATTTTAACCTGTTAAAAACTAATTGATTATTAACTTTGTTACATGTTATTTTAAAACAAAACAATCAAAGTCGATTCAGTTAATATAGGTATGAAAGCAAACGTATGAGCAAGACTATTTTATATATATATATAAATATATATATATATATATATTTTTTTTTTCCCTCTAACCAGCGGCACTCGAGCTTTCCAGCTCTTTTGGCCCAATGACATGTCATTGCGAGGCTGGGGGGTCAGTGGACTTTCCTTCCAATCCGGTCAGGAGCTTCGCTCCTTCCCATCCACACGGGGTTTATGTGCAGGTGACGTTCAGGTTATTCAGTCAAATTTCCGGTCGTAAACATTCCTTCAAACGCTGACGCCCGGGTTTGAACCATGAAAACCTGGTCGCCAATACAACGCCGTAGTCATTACACCAGCGCGGCTTCCATATATATATATATTTATATTTATATATTTATATTTATATTTATATATTTATTTATACATTTATACATATATTTACATCTATAGAGCAAACACTAATGAAAGAATTTTGCTGGATTACACCAGCTGGTTGCGTGAACGGGCTAAAACCATTGCTTAATTCTTCCCGAAAGGCGATGGTCAGATATAAGTTAATAGTGCTCTGCCCTATGCTGAATTGTTCTTGACTTCTAAAAATATCTTGTGAAAACTCCATTGAGACAGAAGCATCATTATCCTTCTTTCTATAACTCTGCCAAGAGTAATCTTGTACGAAGGTAGAAACCTTTGAAGCCCATATTTGATACTCTTGATTGTTGACCACTGGTGGACAACTACTGCAGAGCCAAGGGGAGGAAATATGTGACAAAAATGTTGTGCAAAAGTAGCTGTGTGCTATACAATGCTCGTATATATAGGTTAGAAAGTCGCAAATGATGGAGTGCAGCGTAACGTCTATTTCTGATACCATCAAGTCTAAATTAGATGTTGTTTTATAATGTCAAGCGATTCTTGAGAACTTCGTGTAGTGTTAGAAAATGAATATCTCTTAGAGCTAGTGTGGTATGTTTGCTGTTGCAAAAGGCTGCTAATTTACTAATGTCACAGTCCATCATCGGTTTTAGTGTCGACTTAAGGAGGGTAATTTCTGTTTTACACTCGCTATTAAAGTGTTGCAGTGAGAGATCGCTGTTTTGGTAAAGAGTTTAATGACTGTGATTTGTGTGTAAGCGTTCACATGGCTGCCCAGACTTCTTTGCTGTTAGCTTTGTCTTGAATCATATTTTGTGATAGTTGATAATGCAAAGATATTATATGACATTGTAAGTGAAAAAAACTGAGTCAATCAAAACGATGATTAACAAGGAAAAGAAAATGGAGATTATGATAATGATAGTGGCGATGAAGTTAATGACAAAAGATTATAATGGATAAAGATAATAATGTAAAGTGACACTGATGGCAGCTTTAAGGCTGAAGACAAGAAAATTAAAGTTATAAAACCTATTCCTTCAAGGACGTATTCGTTCCACCCAATCAGAGGCATTGACGACCACAATATGCCGCAAGCAAAACATGCAAAAATAATGATGTTAGCAGCTCTCTGAAATATAACATCATATATAGAAACGTGTGATCAGTTTGTTTCTGAAAATGACATAACTTTTATCTGTCTGTCTGTTTGTTTCTGAAAATAACACAATTTGTATTTGAATATAACATCATATATAGAAACGTGTGATCAGTTTGTTTCTGAAAATGACATAATTTATTTCTGTCTGTCTGCCTGCCTGTCTGTTTGTTTGTCTGGCTGTCTGCTTGCCTGACTGGTTACTGCTTACCTGTATCTGCTTACCTGCCCTCCTACCAATTTACCTGTCTTTTGCAATAATTTCCTGTCTGTCTACCTACCCGAATGCCTGCCTCTCTGTCTGTATGTTTGTCTGTTTATATATCTAAAATGGGTGTTCATATCTGACTGTTTGATAGCTTGTGTGTATTATTCTACTTATCTAACCAGGGCTGGATTTAGATTTGGTGAGACCCTTATCTCTGCAAAAATTCGTGCTCTTGATTCATTACAAGAACAATTTACAGTGGTGGTTCCATACTACATAATGAGAGAAGAAGAAGCTGAGCCTGATGACTATGATGAACACTATTTAAAAAATCAGTCTCTAATACTTAGACACGACTAATTTGTTAGCTGGAATATGCATAACTGAAATTAAGAACATCATACACTTATAAAACACAGCATTTCATAAATTTATAAACTTTCTATGTATAAATACTTTTCATTGAACTCACCGAAAAGGATTCAGAAGTGTTGCCTTGAACCAGTATTATTAGTAGAAAGTAAGTCTTGAATATTGAACGAAATATTATTAATAATCTCTTAGACAGCTAAGATAACTGACATTGACGTTTAGGAATGTCTACTTTTTTGTACGGACCTGAAAAACAAAGACACAACACGGCTGCCTTGTATGTAGGCTGGAGACAGTCAAAGGCTAAAGGATAGAACCTGATAGAAATACCTGTTGAAGTCGGATGCACTGGGCCACAGGCCTAACGAAACTGGGCTTAATGATGATATCACGAGTAAAAAGTAAGCTAATTTTGCTAATCCCTTGCAGGGGTCTCCGCCTCAAAGTGGTCCACCCTATGCTACTGGTGGTTACCTTCTCCTATATTGTGGAGTCAAGGCACAGAAGATGCCCAACATATGAGGACATAGAAAGCACACATGGCCATCACCAGCACCTTTCCTGGAGAAACTCTGGAGATACAAATAGCCTCAAACTGGCCACTACTTTCTTTGAAAATATTCAAGTAGACGTCTGAGAATGTATAAAGAAGAACACAAGAAAAAGGAGTCAGAAATGTTACCTTGAACCAGTAGTACTGGAAGGAATTAAGTCTTGAATATTGAACGAAATAATGTTAATGACCTCACGGACAGATGACGGAATGTGTTTAAGATATTCTTCTCGTTCGCCTTTAGACTTCCATATCTTACTTACTTACTTAGTCGTTCGCCTTCTACCGTGAGGTGTAAAGGTTTGGAAGAGAGAGCGCCATACTATCCTATCGGCCGTCTTCCTCCTGGCCTGGTTCAATTCTAGTCCTCGGTCCTTCAAAGATTGTCTAATGTTGTCCTCCCATCGGACTCTGGGTCGTCCTGGGGTTCTGGATCCCTGGCTCTTTGTTTCCCATGCTTGTCGTGGTAGCCGGTCTTCTCGCTTTCTCTCTCTCTTTCTCTCTCTCTCTTAGACGGGCCTAAGTTCCTTTCTCTCAACACTTTGAAAATAAAGTTCGTTCGCTCTCTTTCAGTCCCTATTCATACAATCGTAGACTTTTCGAATACTTTATTAGTTTTGATTACATGCCCCTCTAATCAGATTATCTTTTCTTATAATATCAATTGTAGGTTCTAATGACGATGTTTGTACTTTTCTACATATTTTATGTCATGTTTATAAGTAGTTAATGTTAATATGAGTGTGCTATTTTATTTTACTTTGCAACGTTGAATTCCTTGACATTGATATGTAAAATGCATATGGGAATAAATGAATTCAGTATGAAAGGTGAGAGAAATGAAGGGCAGAATGTCAGACGGGCCTGCGTGCCCAATTCTCAACCCTTTGAAAATAAAGTTCGTTCGTTCGTTCGTTCGTTCTCCCATTATGCAGACATGGCCAAACCATCTTAGTTGGGACTGTTCTACTTGGGTCTGCAGAGGGTAGGATTTTAGGCATTGACGTATCGTCTGGTTGCGGACCATTTCTCTTCTTGTTACTTCAACCACCTTCCTCAGATACCTCATTTATTAGGTTTGGATCTGGCTTTTGTGGGTTGTAGTCATTGCCCATGACTCACATCCATATGTCAAGACTGGGACGTTGGTGGAGCGATATACAGCCATCTTCGTTTTCTTACCAACCTCTCTTTTGCTGAGGAATCCTCGATTTATAGCCTGAAAAAGTCTCCCAGCTGCTGCTTTTCGAGTGGCCAACTCTTCTTTGATGCCTCCCTTTTGGTCTATAATAGACTTCCATATCAATGACTTTAAATAAAGTCAGTGGTCAGGTCAAGGACCCTGACATTTCCAAACAGTATTTTCGAGGAGATTTTTTCGTTGTTGTCAAATGCCACTCGGTTCACTGCTGTAAATTGGGCAGGCCTGCAGCAGGTTTTCGGCGGTCATGGGGATGATGTCACAGATGCAGAAATCTGTTCTACCAAACCTGTACTTGTGGTAGCTCAACCTATTGTGTCCAGCGCGTAGCCGGAAAATGATGACCTGGTCTCGCCTAGATAGATGATGATAGACATCATTTTTTTTAATGTGGCCTAGGTGTTATCTTTCCCATTTGGACTTGAATGTGGCTTTTATAGTTGATTTGTGCCATTTCATAAGTTGTATCTATTTCATTTTTTTGTAGAGCTCCTCCTTCCTTAGCACGTTTGTCTGCTCCCTCGTTGCCTGGTATGCTGCAATAGGTGGGTATCAACTCTATTGTGCAATTCTAAAGCATTTTGTTAGGTTTTCATGTGAGTTCATCAGATCTTTCAATCCTTTAGCTTGGTGGCTCTTCAGGGCTGTTATTACTGAGGGGATGAATATCATATCAAGACGGTTAACCTTCATTGGACTGGTGATGGGAGATAAACACTCGAAAGCATATTGAAAATTGTAAAAATAGATGGAAAGAGAAGGAGAGGAAGACGAAGAGAAAAGATACATTACAGCTTACTTAACACAATGGTATGGGGGGGAACAGATCAATAACAGACATGGCGGGAGTGTATCACAAATTGAAATCTATTGAGAGAAACAAACCTCTACGTCGTGATGTACGGCACCTGACTTGACGAGTAGAAAAATTGTTATGGTATACATATCCATGAAACTACATGCAGTCTTACACACACAGATACAATTTGTAAAATAAAGACAAGTAATGTGCAACTTCTTGCTGTGTAGCAAACAAAGATAGGTTATGTACATCATCTTGCTGTCTAACAAACAACGATACGACTGTAAGATTACGCACAGTCTAGCATAAAATAATAAAAGATTTGCATTAATACATAAATCTAACATACAAAGGTAAGTCTGTGAAAATATTTATACAAAGGTAAGTCTGTGAAAATATTTATACAAAGGTAAAAAGTTAGTTGCTTATCCTTTACAGGACGTGGCAATCAGCCCCAGCTTTTATTGGCTGTTTGTGAGGCAATTTTTTTCATTCAGTAGTTTGCCATTGCTTTCTGAACGGTACGGCGCTTATACCATTGTTAAAAATCCTCACAAAGTGATCTGCTACCAAACCGCCTGTAGCAGGTTTCGAACCTGGTATATCTGGATTATGAAACTGCGTTCATATCCATTAGGCCTCAGACGCCGACATACACAGGTAAGTCTGTGAAAATATCGTTTTATATTAGGAGTTGCATTTGTTTGCCAGATTGCTTGTATTTACAATGAGCAAATTCTCTATAACCCTGGGACAGGCAGCTATTGTTTCACATTTTCTTTCATCTATATTACCCGAGTTTTCTATTTCATTTTTCGTGATTGTGGTGGATTTAGATGTTATGACTTGTTGTTGTTATATGTTTATATTGTACTGAATGAGGTCACCTGTGAAGGCCCCTGAATCTAACAATTATTAGGGTGAGTTTTCAGAGTGACTTTCTGCTACCACCTTATGATCTCATTCAGACTTATTCTTGACTAGTATGTCTGATAGCTACGTATAATGTCTAGGGTAATGTAAAATGTGATGTAATAATGTGACAACAAATACACCTCATACTATAGGAAAAGTAATTGACAACACCCAGAGTAAGTTTAAATGTGAATTAATTTTTTACAATTTATTGTTCCACTATCACAATTTTGTGTATACTGGAATTGAAATTCAAAATGATCAATCAAAATATTTACATCAAAATGATTCAATTTATAACGGTATAGATTATTGTTCACAAATTTAATTACATGTGTCCATCTGGGACAATGTCACTGTACTATCGCTCCTATGAATGGGTACTGTTAGGAAGAACGTCTAAGTTCATCACAATCTGAATATTTATTAAACACTTGGGAAATGAGAGTAATTTTTGGTTTGATCTATCAAATGCCTGCAGACACTGGCTTAACTTTGTGGCTTCTGATGTGCAGGATGAAGTATAGTCACATCACCAGCTTCCACTACCAAGTCAGGATTCTGATCTTGAAAGAGAACAGGGAGGCACACAGTTGATGCTGCCTCACTTCTTTATAATACTTACTTACTTACTTAGTCGTTCCCCTTCTACCGTGAGGTATAGAGGTTTGGAAGAGAGAGCGCCAGACTATTCTATCGGCTGTCTTCCTCCTGGCCTGGTTCCATTCTAGTCCTCGGTCCTTCAAAGATTGTCTAATGTTGTCCTCCCAGCGGACTCTGGGTCGTCCTCGGGGTCTGGATCCTTGGCTCTTTGTTTCCCATGCTTGTCGTGGTAGCCGATCTTCTCCCATTCTGCAGACATGGCCAAACCATCTTAGTTGGGACTGTTCTACTTGGGTCTGTAGGGGGTGGCATTTTAGGCCTTGACGTATCGTCTGGTTGCGTACCATGTCTCTTCTTGTTACTTCAACCACCTTCCTTAGATACCTCATTTCTGAGGTTTGGATCTGGCTTTTATGGGTTGTAGTCATTGCCCATGACTCGCATCCATATGTCAAGACTGGGACATAGGTGGAGCGGTATACAGCCATCTTCGTTTTCTTACCAACCTCTCTCTTGCTGAGGAATCCTCGATTTATGGCCTGAAAAAGTCTCCCAGCTGCTGCTTTTCGAGTGGCCAACTCTTCTTTGATGCCTCCCTGTCGGTCTATAATAGCTCCGAGGTATTTAAAGTGGTCGACCTGCTCCAGGACATGTTCTCCCAGCTTAATCTGATGACTTCTTTCTTCTCGTGATATCACCATGGATTTTGTTTTAGAGCTGCTTATGACCATCCCTCTCTTCTCCAGCTCTTCCTTCCAGACTTGCAGGTTGGATTGGAGATGTGCCTCTGATTTAGCAATCAGGGCAACATCATCAGCAAATGCCAGCTCTGAAATATAGACCTGTCTCATCTTCCAGTACCCCACTGAATACTTTCTTGTTCTCTCCTTACATGCCTTGATGACATCGTCCATAAGGAGTATGAAGAGGTAAGGTGATAGGATATCACCTTGTCTTACACCAGTTGTGGTCCTGAACTCTTCTGACTTATGGTTTGCTGTCCTCACATAATTTCTGCAAGACTTGTAGAAGCTCTGTATAGCATGAATCAGAGGTGCTGGAATATTCTTCCTTGCCAAACAGTCCCAAAGTTTGCTCCAAGAGACCCTGTCAAACGCCTTTTCCAGATCTATGAAACAAAGATGGATCTCACTCTTATACTCAAGGGCCTTTACACTCAGCTGTCTGAGTGTGAAGATTAGGTCTTGAGTACTTCGGTTTGCTCGGAATCCGCACTGGACCTCATCCAACTGTGGCTCAGCTAGGCGTTGGAGTCTCTGCTCTAGGATTCTAGAGTAGATTTTTCCAGGGACACTGAGAAGGGATATGCCTCTATGGTTTCCACACTGTCGATTGTCACCCTTTTTGAAAATTGGTGTTATGATGGCGATCTCCCAATCCTTTGGTATGGTCTTGTTGCACCATTCTGCCTGTAGGACCCTTAAGAGTAACAGGTCGCCTGATGCTCCCAACTTCTTTATAATGCAGAAGAATATTCAGATCTCAGTTGACCTGGGCTCACTTCGATTCAATGATGAAACCCTGGAACAATATAAATGCGGCCTACATCACCCTCTGATATACTCTCTCTTTCCCTAACTAAACATTTTAATTCATTCAGATTCAGCATAGTAACTACACAATTAGTTAACGTTCTTAATTGGTGTGTTACCCCATTCACGGTCCAATAAACTTCAAACTACAGTTTGACACTTTCCTTGACAAAGGAAACATTTTAAGTTAATAATATCAAGTCATGTACAAAGACGGTGACTTGCTGAAGAAGACGGCCAGTGGTTTTCCTGGTCTTATGTCACAATTCTGTTCAACAATTTCCCCATTACTATTTAATTTTATTTTCTCCCAAAGTGTCAGAAAACCTGTCGGGCTTTTCTACAACCTAATACTATATTTCTTAACAACTCTGTGAAACAACACAAAGGTTGATGTTGGCTTCACTCTAGATAATCTTCCCCACATAATTTTCATACAAATTCAATAATATATACATAATGATAATAATAATGATAATATAAAGGTTTTCTTTCTTACCGCATCAGAGAAATATTAAACACTAATAGTTTGAATTGAGATAATATGGTCAACTCCAGATCTCTTGCTGGTGCAGAACAGCTAAGCCAAGACTGTACTTTTATCTTGCTTTTAAACAACTTTATGTCGAAAATCTCTATCACAAGTGGCCCCGAACACTACTATCAATTAGTTTTATTCCTCCCTTAGTATATTAGGCTACAGCCAATCAGGTACCGTTTTGGCTTTAAGCGTCCTTATATTCAAACTCGAACTAAATTTTCAAATCTAGGACTAACTTTCCCCTTATCCCCACCACAGGGCAAACTGAGAAAGATTCAAGTCTGTTCGTCCATCTGTCTTCGTCAATATCTCGGTTATTTCCTAACAGTTTATAATTCTTACCAATAATTAGTGATCCTGTTGTTACCTGTCACACAGTGATTAAATTTTTATTCTTGTATTCATTATATTCAATATTATCGTTTTTATTCTTCATTTCCTCAACTAACATATTTTTCTATCTTGCCAATTCAAATTTGTAAACACTAACTCGTAGTACCACCATTATGCTCCTTCCCTTCCCCGTTCCATACTTTATTTTTTTCAAAATATTCCACGTTAATCGTAATTTTTTTCTTTTCTTTAAACTGTTGCTCTCATTCATTACGAGACAACGCTTGTAGTAATACGTCACAAAAGCGACAAAGTGCTGTCTGTACGCTACAATTGCACTACTTTTCTCGCTTGAAATACGTGTGTGTATGTGTTTTGGTTGTCTCGCGTCCAATCAGTGTGGTAATATACATTCGCATCTGCGTTACAGAAAAAGGGATTTTTCTATCGTATTTTTTAAACAAGCTACGATATCGGCATGCACTATCGTCTGCTCGGCTCGCGACGACCAAGCAGAACCAAACGCGTGTCGAAGTGTAGCTTTTTCTCTCTCCTTCTTATGCTTCCTTTTATTCTTTCCCCGTTTCTGTCTTACTATCTTCTCGGAACAACTAGGCTTTGGTTTTGTGTCAAAATATGTTACGTTAGTGTCCCAAGGTCGAGGCATAAAATCTTAGCACTGACTTGCGGCGTAGGAGATAACGTTCTCCATAACTTCGCTATTTTATTCCTATGTTATTTTTACACTTATAAACACTATTTATATATATTTCGAGCGGTGAAATCTCGGACATCATCACAGTGATCTCCATGTTGCTCTCCGACATCAGGGGCTCAACATAAAGATTGTTTATGTCCAGTCACAACGTTCTTTGTTCCTAGACTTCATGTGTTGCTTAAGACTAGTTATATCTATAAGAGCTTGTACAAACAGTTGAGGATGCCCTGAAGTAGGCCAATGTGCAAAGGAAACTCATTTCACAAGTTAGAAAGAAGCAATCCACTTTTTTGGGGCATGTTATGAGAAGAGGAAAGCTGGAATATATCGTAACAACAGGTAAGGTTGAATGGAAAAGAGATAGAGGAAGACAAAGAGAGCACATACTGGACAGTTTGACATGGTGGCATGGAAAGAAGTCAACAGCAGAATTGTTAAATTGTACTTGAGACAGGAAGTTGTGGAGAGACATGATCTCCTACGCCACAAGGCACGTACTTAAAGAAGAAGAAGTACAAACAGTTCAGTTGTAGTGTGCTGCATAGTTAATATGTGAGCTATCTAACAGTCATGTCTTCTGCATTCGACCAATTTCTGAAAACTTCCTCATAAATGTTTGGGTTGGATAAGTATCCAGTTTGGTAAATAAATAATATAATAGAAATCGATGCATTCCGTAAAAGAAATGTACCATTATGTATTACCACACATAAAAAAGTGTATGTGTTTGAAGAAATTAAGACAGTGAATAACTGTATGTTGTCTTTTGTTAATAAATCTGTTAGTGAAGATGTGCTGGAATTATTATGTGACTGTCAACAGAATGCTCACGATTTAACTAAATTGCTCAGACCTGTTTGATTTGCTGACATGACGCTGGTCTGACAATAATGAGGTATCTGTCGAAAGATATGGCACAGAGAAGGTAGAATGACACATATGTCGGAATGAACGTAGTCATGGCGGCAGTGGCACACTGGATTGATGAGCTGATGTAGGATCTCTTGAAGGAGAGGTAGACAGGAAGTGATATTCCGACGGTGCTGAAGAATAAGTCGCATACAGCCAAGGCTATTATGAAACTGTTGACTGGAAAGCGGAGCTCCTTGTACCTAATGAAAAATGCGGAAAAAGACAAATAATACAACATAAACATTCAGTAGCTATAATAGGAATAAATTATAATTCTCATACGCAGTTCTTGATCTGGAATGTCCAGGGTAAGGCTCGTAGAAGTAGACCGAAACACATAGAGAAGACAACTGAAAACATAAACGACCATTACAAGGGAGGCACGTTAAGATCTTGAGCTGATGACACTTGGCAGGAAGACTTGGCATACATTTGTTGAAGGCCATTATTGCTTCGGGAGATGACAGTTAATGAATTATGAAAAAAGCAGAAATGCTAATCTGATGCATTTGTAAATAGAGCTAACTGTTAATTAACCAGATTTTCGGAATCGTAAGAGAGCATAAAAAAATTTACAAGAACAACTCAGCTACCTTATCACCATCCTTATGTTAATGCTTCTTAAGTAGTAAGGGACTAATACTGCAGTAGGTCCCTTTGAAAAAAGCCTGAGCAAAGATGCTTTATGCGCTCCAGCAATGGTGGTTTCTCAAGAAATGTATTTTCCAGATGGCATTGTCAGCCCTAATGCGTGTGACGAAATAAATCGTGCACTTTTTATAACTCTCGTCCCCTCCGGCAGTATCACTTCATTTCTTCATTTTTCTCACTCATCGTCCTATTATGTGGCATATTTATTGCCCTTACATTCTTTTTCCTGTGACCGTACCACGACTTGCTTACGTTTCCAGGTGAACTGTAACAATACCAGGTTTACTACACAGGTAGCAGTAATACGTGGTCGCCTGGCCACCTTTGTTAGACACGCTCTCTATTGACACAGATGGTCGTACGATCTTTGAAAAGAGGGCCATATTGCCTGTCTGAGAGAGCCGTCTGAGGGATGGGCGAAAACACAGGCGATAATGAGATAATAGCTTCCACCAGCCTATCCCTGTGTAATTATTACAGATAATCTGTCTGGCGAATCAATATTGGCGGAAAGCATCTAGACAATAAATAATTTCATAGATGTGTTTGTGAGCTTGTACAGAGGCAAGCGTAAGTATTACAGCATTATTAAAAAGAGGTCACGCGTTGGAATTTTACATTTTAAAATTTTAAAACACGCGGGAGAACGTAATGATTTAACACCCCTACCCACATAGTGCAAAAGAGATTGGATTGGTGTAAAGTGAGAGCCGGAATACACAATGGTTCTCATTGGCAAATTCGTCGGAAGCACAATCTGGGAAGTAAACACTCATTTATAAATACAAAGACTGGAGTCCTAAGGTATCAGATCGCCCGTCATAAGAGGAATACAAAATTTACAGACCAAGTGATTAAAAAGCATCTATCCTAAGTTGCTAGTGTCCATTCTAAACTGTCCCAGGAGATTGTGTTCCCAAAAGTTACTTTGGGGTAAGTGTAAACATTTATTTTACAAATGTGAATTTGACATATTTTCCTTGCTAAGTGGTTATATATGAGGCTGGCAACCTCAACCTATTAAAATAGTATATTCATAAACCACTACAGCAAGCGCTGGTGATCGCTTCTTGCTAGTCGTACAGAAAACCGACAGCAGAGGTGACCCCAGACTCCGACTAGAGCAGTGATGAGTGATGATTACATCACATGTGCCTCAAGTGTATCATTTCATTTGGTGAGATATATGTACCTTGCTAATTTTAATTCAGGCAAATCATTGATTTCGCGCTGTTCAAGCACATATTTTCCCAATTTAATACCCAGAACAATATTGGTGATTTCTAATCATCTTCCCTGAGTTACGCTGTGCATACTAAAAAAGAATTTAATTATTCAGAGAGACTAACATTGGTGGGTGGACAGCGAGACAATGCGTCTGATAATTTGCAGCCCACAAGTGTACTTAGCAGAGGCATTTGTTCTATCTATTTTGTCTAAAAGTTCGTGGAACGAAGCTATCAGACGGTTCGTAGAACAAAGTTATCAGACTGTGAAGTGTCATCATCACAGAAGGATTGACCAAACCCAGGCTGCAGGACTCACTCCTACCAGCTACGTGCTTGTAAAAGGCACCAGCAAACGGACATTAAATTTTAAATTTAAATCCTCTAACCAAGTCTCCGTGAAGACAACTTTAAGTTTCATCTAAAATTCACCATCATTTCATCTCTATTTTAACCTGTTAAACCTAACTGATTATTAAATGTGTTACATGTTATTTTAAAACATAACCATCATATTTGATTCAGTTATTATATGTATGAAAGCAAACGTATGAGCAAGACTCTTTAATATATATATAAACTTAGACATATATTTATATTTACAGAGCTAATTCTTTTAAAAAGGAATTTTGCTGGATCTACACCAACTGGGAGCTTGAATGGGCTAAACCACTGCTTAATTCTTCAAAATAGGCGGCGGGCCGATATAAGTTAACTATTGCCCTGCCAAAGCAGCATTTTTCTATGTTTCGGAAATATCTTGTTACAACTACCGTGGGATAGAAGCGTCATTACCCTTCTATCTACAACTCTGCCAATAGCAATCTTGTGCAAAGGTAGACACCTTTGACGACCCATTTTAGATACTCTTGAATTTTGGTCACTGGTGGACCACTACTGCAAAGCAGGGGAGGCAATCCGTGATAATGTATATAGTAACATTTGTCGCGTTATGGTACATGCCTAACATGCCGTTATTCTAATCTGTCTTCGTCTCCTGAAGTGATAGAAATTTTAGGTTTGCAAACCGTAGGAGAAATAGAGCTAAACAGCTATACATAAAAAATAGAGCTAAACATCAATACATAAAAAATACAGCTAAACATTAATACATACAAAATAGAGCTAAACATCGATACATAAAATTGTAAACAAGTGTTCATGAGACAGAAACAAGCAAAACAATAAGCTGTTGAGATATTGCAACACAATTCTATATTAAATAGTTGTAGTCAAAGTCACCACAGTTACAATACTGACAACGTTTACATAAAAATTATTTTTTTCAACTCCCTAAGAAGCACGTAGCTACCACTAAACCTGACCCCTTTGTAGACAGCCTGCCACAAAGCTTTTACGTGATCCTGCAAAAGTAGCGTGTGCAGCAACTTATGTTACACGATGAGGATTGCAACGTGTGACTTTATTGTCTCCTCTACTCTGCAGAAGTGGTCAAACAATGGTAAAACAGAGTACAAGGATGAGGGTATTCAAAGGTATAAACTTTCGTTCAAGATTACTCTTGGCAGAGATAAAAATAGAAGATGGTGCTTCTATTTACGGGAGCCTAACAGAATTTTAAAGAAAAGCAAGCATAACAACTGAGATCGTCTAAGCTGTCATGCACGTTTTATTCTCCTGCCCTTTCTGTGAGGTAAAATATTTTTCGCTCGTATTTCTGAGCCCCCAGCTGAAAGTGATTCAGCAAACCCTAATCTAATAGCTCTATCTGGTTATGTATTTAGAACAATATGAATCAGCACAAGTGCAGACATACACTTCATTCAATAGTGATTAATAAAAGTATAGCTTTACAGTTACCGACAAAAAGGTTTAATAATCAGTTAAAATTTAACAATGTAAAATAAATAAAGTTTTTTTTATAAAAATGAAGCGATGATATTTATCATCATCGGATAATTTAAACTGTGGTGGAAAATGCGAAAAATTGTAAAATGTTCTTTGGGTGGGCTGTTTTGGTACTAAGCTTTCGGTGTGGGGTCGGTTGGCGTCTGCTTCAGCTGCTATTGGTTCCCACAGGGGCCTTGGACTGTGCTTCTCTACAATAGTCAAGTCTAGTGGCTGCAACACGTCTCATGCATTGAGGCTGAGGTAATAACCAAAGATTGTTTAGCGTCTTCAAGACCCGTCTGATGTTGGTATCTAGCTTCGACTATTGGCAACTTGTACCCCAAACTGAAAGGAGACAAATGTCTCTGCCAAGTGTTGGGTCTCCTGACACAGTCATAACGTGACATCCACTTCCTTCCACCACTTCCTCTTCCTCAGAAATGTTATCCTAATTGAGCGTTTATTTTAACTACAGTGAGTCGGATGAAAATGTTTTTGGACAGCGGAATACAGCAATCGTTATATATATATATATATATATATATATATATATATATATATATATATATATATATATATATATATATATATATATATATATATATATATATATATATATATATACACAAAGTGCTTGCTTAATAAATATGTACACCATGATATCATCATCCACTCCTTGCTCTATATGAAGGCACCACTGCTGTTGGTGTTTTCTGTGAGGAAACCAACACGACGCAGTCACCAGCTCTTGCAGTCGTGGTTAATGTGTCTAGGCATTTCCAGTGATGATGTTGCCAGCCTCATTCGCCACTCTACATCCACAAGCAAACTATACATGTCTAGATTCAAATAATTACTTACTTAGTCGTTCCCCTTCTACCGTGAGGTATATATGCAAATATAAAATGATAAAATGTACAAATTACAATTGACCCCTAGGTTTTACGGCGAGCATAGACTTTTTGCACATAAATTGTCCGAATATTGCCGGACATTTGTTTAAGATGTCGTACCTTTCAGATGTGTTAGGTGTCTAACTGAGTGCACTTGAATTTTGATCCTAGAACTTAAGGCTGCAAAGTGAAGTCTCTGGGGTTACTCTCTTCTAATCTTTGAATTTACGTCCAGTCATATTGCCTGTCTTATATTTGGGTCCTAATCTTTCTCGTTCCTGGCTGTCTATGATTTCTTCTTGACAAAATAGGAAGTCAGTGAAGTAGCCTTACACACTCTAGAATATAAGCGAATCTTTTGCATACACACCCAGGTTGCCACTTGGAGAAGACATCCAATCAGGAGCAGTCTATATAAGTATATCTCAAACGCTAAACATATTGCAAATAAATGTCTTATTTTGGTATCTTTCCCCCACTACCCCCATGATGAACATTACTACATTACAACATAATATATTGCCCTTTACATGGTATCTTCAAACTCCATGACCATATAAAGTCTTGCTACTTTCGTTTCGCCTGTCATGTTTACCAACTCACTGCTTCCCAGATGTATCGCTGAAAATCTCCTCCAAGATGTTATTTTCCGGCAGTTGATTATCACACAATATCCATCTACCGGAGATATTACATCCCTGTCCGTGTCATAATATTTACAGTAAATAAATATTAGACAAACATAAAGGTATGTTTTCAGGCACTCGTAAGAAATAAAAAAGTAGAAAACTAAACAACAGAAAAACAACAGACGTGAGTGTCTTACCTAGGACTTGAACCCAGGATCACTCACGTCTGTTGTTTTTCTGTTGTCTAGTTTTCTACTTCTTTATTTTGATCTTATTTTTTTACGATGTGCCTGAAAGACGTGACATGCGACATCATGATTTCGTGCATATTCCAAGACAAAACGTCTGGGTTAACAATAGGAATGTCGCTCAGTGTAGACTCTTACTCCGTTTGGAGTTGGCGATAAGCAAAAAGTCAGTGTGGCAAGTTCGTTCCTTCGCTAAGCTCGCCAATAACGTAGGAGAAAATAACCAGGAGAGAGGGATGGGTGAGAAGTTTGAGAAGATGACCTTAGTCGGGGAAAATGTAAACAATAGAAAATGAAAGAATACTCACGCCGACGGGAGGGTCCAGTGTGTACTACCGGAGAGGATTAAAGACAAGAAAATGAGACGGACAAATTTCGTCACACAACCCCATGAACAACTTCATTTGATTTAGCTCTTACGACATGAAGGAAGAGAGAACCTGTCTTATTCTTTCTTTGCCTCAGAGACCTGAGTCTGACATGGGAGCTGACTACATAAATATTATTTGCTCGGAAAATATTATGGCGAAAAGTACTGAAGACAGATACTGTACAGGACGACACTATACGATCAGTGAGAATCTTGAGATGGACAAGAACCAGTCTGCTCACGTAATCCATCACGAGGAGAAAATAATTGAGTCCCATTTATCCTCGGGGTTTACTCCCGAAGCCTGTCCCATAAACGGTGAGGCAGCGTTTACCTTCACATTGATAGGCTACCAATCAAGGACAGCGAACCGTATTACTGCATAGAGAGGAATTATCTCAGACCTATGGGTCTTTTTTATATGGACATGCGCCCTAATATAACTGACTAGGTTGAAAGGGACGTGCCTCGTCAAAACGAGGCAAAACGTTATTTAAAAAAAAAAAAAAAGTGGCTAACTTAAGGCACAATGTGGCAGCCTTTGCCTGCCAGTAAAAACAGTTCCGCCTGGCTCAAATGAGCCGTACATACTATAGTGTACTCCTGACTAGAAAGGTATACCTGTTAAATAGAACAGTAGTCACTTTCAGACATTAGAGGTTAAACTGTAAATACTACTGTAGTCTTATTCCTGACATTAATGGTTGACCTTATAAATTAAGCCTTACTTGTAGTTAATAGGAGTCTCTTAAGAGAAAAGAACTGCTGCTTCTTCAAGCATGTCGTACAAGGCGAATAATATGACACTGTACAGGGTCTGCAACATCATCATGTAAAAAGTATTGCTACAAAGGTCACCAGTGTAGAACCATGTAAATGCTGAATGGAAGCTTATGACAATAGAACCTACAGGCTCAGTAAGGTGAAAAATGAAAAGTTTTGATACGTAAAGCTGTGGTCAACTCATTTGTAATTGTACTCAACTCATCACAATTGAGACTTACCTGACGCACACGACTGTGGTAAATGCCTGACATTAAAGACTGACCTGATAAATGCAGCGATAGACAATCCATTCAAGACGACACTGATAACAGCAATAATCAAATGGTAGGAGCCAATCGCAAAGTACATTAAATCCAACGCGCGTGCAGTTTCGTTGGTACGATTTAATATAAAAGTCGGTATTTGAAAAGCAGACCTCATACTAAAGTTCGCGATATCTTCAACGAACCAAACAGATTCTCAATTTTCTTTAGGTCGTCACACACCTGTGATCTCACAGCGACAAATACCTTGATATGTGCAGTAAATGAGGAATCTGTCCATTTGTATTTCTATATACTGGCCGAAACTAATATTCTACTTGATATCTAAGCTAGCGCTGCTGTCTAAAGCAGGCAAGAGCTTTCTCATAGTTTTCTTTATTTGTATCTCCCTAAGCAGCTCGGAGCTACCACTACACCTGATGCCCTTGTAGTTCAGGAAGCTTGAATCACAGCTTTCACGTGATACTGCAAAGGTAGTCTTTGTAGCAATTTGTGTTACACGATGAGGTTGCAAACCACATGCACAACTACGTTTTTATTATTAAAAAGCTCTTTACACAAAGATCCATCACTGCATTATCAAGGAGCCATTTCCTTGCGGCATCTACAGTCAGTGCAAAACCGTGCTGACATTGATCCAGGGATTTTGTCTATTTTAAAAGTATGAATGATGTAAATATGACGCGCACGTCATGTCTCATATTCGTCACCTTTGAGTTTCAACGAGTAAATCGCTCGCTAAAATATGGCGGGAAATAATTATCTTATGCTACTTCTGCTTCTTCCTCTTCTTTGATCCTTAGCCGTGGACTGTCAAAGCAGTCAGTGGCCATCACGCCTGGTGGCGTCTTGACGGGCAGCACCAAACTGCTTCCACTTTGTTCGGTCGGCAGCCATCCTTCATGCAGTGCCCCAGCTCTGGTTCATTCTTTGCATCTCGGCCTCCACAGTTCTCCGCCAAGTTATTTTTGGTCGGCCTCGCTTTCGCTTTCCTTCGGGGGTCCACAGCATAGCTGTTCTTGTGATGACATCGGAGTCTCTTCTGAGGACGTGGCCAACACAACTCCAGCGTCTGCCAGCTATGAAGGTGTGCATGTCCTCTTGATTACTCCGAGTAAGTAGTTCTTGGTTAGTGGTAGTATTCGGCCAAAAGATTCGAAGAATTTTCCTTAGGCAGATTGTGTGGAAAGAGGACAGTTTCGTCGTTTCCTTCTCTCTTACTTTCCAGCATTCCGCACCATAGAGAAGCACAGAAAGTACACAGCTCTCATATCATCTTAATTAGGTGTTAGTGCTGTACTGGGAAGACTTCAGATGTTGTTGAGACTAACAAAGGCTGTTCTCGATTTATTAATTCTGTTCGTGATGTCTTTGATTGTTTCGCCGTTTGGTGTTACCGTGCATCCCATGTGTTGAGGACTGTTTCGCGGTGTGAAGTAGCTTGGATATTGTGTTTATTTTTTTATCGAAGTTTTTGCACCTCGAAACCCCCTCTCAACTATGAATATCTGTTCACATACCATTGTTGATGCTGACTGTTAATGTTTTAACACAAATGAGAAGGGCTAACATTAGGGTTCATAAACAGTCACGACATAACGGCTCACGAAGTCGTGGGTTAACGACTGTTCACAACGATCGTGTATCTGTTTGGACGACGTTGGTGGAACAGGAACGGGCTGTGTGATTTTCGCTTGTGAGCGTACTAGAGGCGTTCTACCCTCTGGAGGTATATGAGTGTGTGTGTGTGGCCCATGTCATTCTAGTCATGTATGTAGAATAATTATTGATTATGTATATCTCAGCGTGAGAATTCTATTGGAGTTTGATAGATTCATGTAAGCTCAAGGTAGGAGCTGTGTAATTCACCCAGTGATGGCTGATTTGCAGTGTGGCCGTTCGTTAGAGAACAGTTACATATGTAAAAGAAGTACATTCACAGAAACTACGGTTTCTAATAGCTTGGGACCTGTCTGGTGACAGTCCTATAAACTGCGAGAGCGTATTCCCCAGTGAACAGAGGCTCAGGTAGCCAATTCGTTATTTACAAGTAAATGACAGACTTACGTGTGCTATCCGCAAAATTCATTACATTTCTCACTAGAAATCACTAGCAGGATTTCTGAAGCGCCAAGCGTTCATATTGATTGAGAAAGACGTATCTTGTATACTGATTGTGAACTGTAATGTGTCGTCTAATGGAATAACCTGTATCACGTAATTAAAGTGTAGAAGTCGTCTATGCAAGGCGTCCGAGAACATTTTATTTAAATGCCGTGGTCCAGAAGTAGTGTCCTTTCCAGGGCGCGAGCTTGGGCACAGTTAAATGGAGATCAAGCTGTTGCCCATGCAGCATGTTCCCCCTCTCCACGCAGCCGGTAGATCCAAAGGAACGGCAGTAGCCGATACAGTTTGGTACCAGCCACGTCGCAGGAGTTGCCAGAATAATGTCGAATCCGACTCCGGATTTATCCTCAGTTTTTACTTCCGAAGCCAATTCCATAAATGGATATCCCCGCAAGGCAACGGTGGTTTGAATTCAGAGTTCCTTCTCTTAGATAAGCTGCCAACCAAGGATCACGAGCCCTATCTGCCCGAAGCTGCTGGTTTTAAGGCGCCAGTCGCTCGCCTTCGCCCCTTCTCCCGTCAGTGGAAACAGTTCCGCCGGGCTCAAATTGAGCCTCGCGTGAAGGCCGGGAGCTGGACTTGGTTGTTAGAGGGTACTTGAGACGCGCGCCATTGAAGCGTTTGTCTGCAGTGAGAGCTTATCCTCACTACAACTCGTGGCTATAACAACCTTTGGAATGTGCGAGTAGTGCAATATCATCTGCATATTGTAGATCTTCCAGTGTAGAAAACGTTGTCCAACTAATTCCTCTTAAACTGCCCTCAGTCCATGACTGTCAAAAATTAAGTTGTTGATAAGTCTCATCCCTGTCGTGCTCCTGTCTTCCCCTCAAAAGTTAGATTGCTCAACCCAACACTGCATGTAAAGTTAGCATATAGGCTTTTTATGATGGAAACAATGCAGCTGGGAATTCCATAAGCCCTCAGTATTTTCCATAGGCTGTCACTGTGTATGATGTCAAAAGCATTTTCAAAAACAACAAAGTTAATGTATAGCTGTCTGCCATTCCGAGCACTGTTCTATAATGTTACTGAGGGTAAATATATGATCTGCACATCTTCTGTTCTTTCTTAATCCTGCTTGTTCTTTCCTCAGTTTATGGTCTACTGCTTTTGAAATTCTCTGGATAATTATCTTGCCGAGTATTTTACTGAGAACGGAGAGGAGAATAATTCCTCTCCAGTTGTTGCAGTCTGCAAGGTCACCTTTTTTGGGGGAGGGGGGGATGGGGATGGGGGGAAGGGGGGGGGGGACAATTTGATAATTATTCATTTACGCCACTCTGTTGGTGTTGTCTCTGTTTTCCAGACTTGTGCAAATAGTGGTTCTAAAAGTTCTGCTGCTAGTTCAGGATCTGTCTTAAATAACTCAGCATTTAAATTCTCGTGCCCAGGAGCTTTTCCATTATTTAACCCTTTGACAGGTGTGTCGATTTCTTCTCTTCGTGGAATGTCTGTATTTACGTCTAGATCATTTTCAGCCTCAGGTACATTCAGCTGCGTCTCTGCGGGTTCCCGTTTCAGTGTTTCTCTGAAATGCTCTGCCCATCTTGTTTCCGGCCCCTGTGTTGTGGTGATGAGATTTCTTTGCTTGTCTGTTACTAACGTAATATTTTTTGCACCCCGTTTTCCGCTGATAGTTTTAGTTATTTTATGTACTGTGCTTTGTTCATTCCTCAGTGTTGCCTCTTCTGCCTGTCTTGCAAGGTCATCCAGAAATTTCCTTTTGTTGGTTCGGGTTTGGCGTTTTACTTCCTTGTCCAGTCGACTGTACTGTTGCCTATATACTTCATTTAACCCGGTAGATGTTGCTTCTATTTTCTATCTTTTTTTTTCTTTCTTCTTCTTTTCGCTAGTGTTATCCAGTCTTGACTCTTTCTTTCCTGAAATCCCAAGCATGATTTGCTGCTTTCCTTTTATATAGTTGAAATGGTCTTGAATTTTTGGTCAACATCATCAGTCGCTGTCTTTTCCTGGCTATTGAAAATTTTATATCGCCTGTTTACATTAATTACAAAAGCTTTTTCATATGAGGGTGTCCTTGGTTTATATCTTTTCTGTTTAGTTGCAACTGGTCCAGCATCTCTGAGTTTCACCTTTAGCCTTTTTACTACTAGGTGGTGATCGCTTCCCAAACCTGCACCTCTTCTTACTTTTACGCCTTGTAGTGAATGCCTCCATCTACCATTGATCATAATGTGGTCTATTTGGTGATTCCCATGTTAACTTGTGAGTTTCTTTGTGTGGAAATAGTGTTCCTCCAAGACCAGGTTATTAATGCTGCAGAAGCGTATTAGTTTATTCCCATTCTTATTTACTGTTCCGCTCCCACATTTCCCCATTACTCTTTCATTATATGTATTGTGTTTTATAACTTTCGCATTGAGGTCTCTCTTTTCAATGATAAGATCGTATCTAAGTGCGGTTTCTATTTCCTTTGGTAACTGTTGATAGAATTCGTCCTTCTTCATCGCTGTCATTCTTCTTCTTCTGAGTTCAGTTTGTAGTCATGCTAAATCTGCTGTCCTGTCGCCAGGACGAAGTCCACAGTCTTTTCCAGGTCAGCGCTGCAGCGTCATAGCTTCTATTTGAGCTCACCACCCCCTGGCCAGATCAGACGTCGTGGGTCATCATGGAATGGGCAGTTTTGGAGAATATGTTCGCTGTCATTTGTTGGTGCATAGATTGTATTATTGTGGTGTTGTTGAATTTCTCTCTCAGTCTTGTTCTTATCTGTCTGCTGTTGTTGATCGGTTCCCATTCCACGAATGACCTTTTTATTCCTTTATTTAGGATAATGGCTACGCCTTCATGGTTTGACCATCCTCTCTACCAGAGTAAAGTACTGTTTATCCTGATGCTGTTTATTTTCTCCCCGTCCCGGTCCATCTGCTCTCACTTATTCCCAGGATATGTAATCTGTACTTCCTCTTCTCTGCCGTGATCTGCCTCAGTTTACCTGTCTCATTTATGGTTCTGACCTTTCAGAATCCAATTCTTGGTTCGTGTTTTGCGATCGGGGCATCCGTTTTTATGCCAATGGCTTCCTTTCGGCTTTCACCACTGACAGTCATACGAGCCTCAGACTCCGGTTGTCCTTCCCGCATCAAAGATTTGCATTTATTACTGTTTCCGCAACAGTTAAGATATTTTACAAAGACATTGGTGTCGGCAATGTGCTAAAACTACCAACCTGAAGAACAAGTGTACCAGCTTTTGTCTGACCCCTATCCTCGCAGACCTGTCCAGCTTGGTTGAACCTGTCAGGAGTAAAACTCGCTGGCATAGCTCTGGGCGTTGTCAGAGTACACAAGCTGCCATACCGCTACAAGGTATGGGCACCATTGATGGCAGGCTACTTCTGCTGCAAGCCCTAAACTCCCCTGTAGTAATTTTATTCATTTCAATTTTCCTTAGGAGTACGGAAATATGAAAGCAGTGACACGAGAGAATTAAAGCTGCATCGTTGATGGTCAATGAGGCTTCATTAGCTGAATATATACATACCAGCAACTTTCCCGCCAAAATGTAGTGGAGAATAATTATGTCGTGCTATTTCCGCTGTATGCCCTGATGACGAAACTAATTCTGTTATGGTCATTTATCTGAATTTATTTTGTATGAAGCTCTGGAGCAACGCGTCAAAACTAACATGAAGCTCTGGAGCAACGCGTCAAAACTAACATGAAGCTCTGGAGCAACGCGTCAAAACTGACATAAAGCTCTGGAGCAACGCGTCAAAACTAACATGAAGCTCTGGAGCAACGCGTCAAAACTGACATAAAGCTCTGGAGCAACGCGTCAAAACTGACATGAAGCTCTGGAGCAACGCGTCAAAACTAACATGGAGCTCTGAAGCAACGCGCCACAACTGGCATGAAGCTCTGGAGCAACGCGTCAAAACTGAGTAGAAGCTCTAGAGCAACGCGTCAAAACTGACATGAAGCTCTGGAGCAACGCGCCACAACTAGCATGAAGCTCTGGAGCAACGCGTCAAAACTGACATGAAGCTCTGGAGCAATGCGCCACAACTGGCATGAAGCTCTGGAGCAACGCGTCAAAACTGACATGAAGCTCTGGAGCAACGCGCCACAACTGGCATGAAGCTCTGGAGCAACGCGTCAAAACTGACATGAAGCTCTGGAACAACGCGCCACAACTGGCATGAAGCTCTGGAGTAACGTGTCAAAACTGACATGAAGCTCTGGAGCAACGCGCCACAACTGACGTGAAGCTCTGGAGCAACGCGTCAAAACTGACATGAAGCTCTGGAGCAACGCGCCACAACTGGCATGAAGCTCTGGAGCAACGCGTCAAAACTGACATGAAGCTCTGGAGCAACGCGTCAAAACTGACATGAAGCTCTGGAGCAACGCGTCACAACTGACATGAAGCTCTGAAGCAACGCGTCAAAACTGACATAGGGAGAAGTGAAAAAACCCCAGTAGACTGAAATTTGACAAATTACTTAACCGCTGCTTTATCACAACATATTCTGTAAATTTACGGATAATATTTTTAAGCAAAATTATTTACGTGGTACTTATTAAAGTAACAAACTCTCCTAATTAACTACTGCTAAGTGTAAGTAAAAGATACATATTCATGCTCACCAGAAGTGCAAATGGATAAAAATTCATGAAATTGTGTCCAGAACCAGACATCCGGCATTATTAAGAATGAATACAAATGCGCGTTGTTTCTAAAGACGCGCAGTTCTGCTTCGCGCCCGAAAAAAACGCGCCATGAAAAATACACTGAAACCTTTGTGTGGAATGATATACCTTAACTCTCTGACTCCATAATTATTTTTCACCCTGTGCCGTAATTATTTTTTTGACGAATTCTAAACGGTGAAATGTACTGTCTGTTAGTGTAAATTTTATGTTAATCTTTTCTGTGAACATGTACTTATTATATACCATACTGTCGGGAAATAGATAGAGAAATGTAATCTATAATGTCTTTGGTTGTATTAACACAACTATGTTCGGTATACTTAAAATATTTTGCCTGTAAAATTGAAAAAAAACACTAAAACGTTAACTGTAGAATACGAGCTTACCAAAGACAAATTACTTTTTTAGACAATAAAACTTTCGTTTTAGTCTTCAAACATCAAGGTAATCCATTTACAAAGTGAAAAAACATTGCTTGTGGCCACAGTTAGTACATTTAGTGTTATTCACACCAGTTTTTTACTGTAGGTCTAGTTTTGTTGCTTTTCGATCGGCCAGAATAGGACTTACACCCACTCATCAACTAAATCTAATGTGTCTAGCTTGTCTGCACCGATTCCGTCTTTTGACAACAAACTGTGACTACCAAACAATCATCATCAATGTCAGCAATGTTTCAAAGTAGTTTGACACAATTATTCGCTTAGGAGACTTAGAAAATGTAAATATAACGCGTGACACATTTCTCTAGCAATAACAACGAAAAACGCAAACACGAGAATCGTGACACAAATTGTGATAATATCATCAAAACATGCACATGTGCTGTTTAAATAGTAGTGGAAGTCATTCTACGAGTTTTAAAATAGTAGCTGCATTAAACGGAAGATCTTTGGGGTTTATTCGTGATAAACTAAAAACAACGCTCTGACCATTGCGCGGGCAAACGCGTTGTCGTGGTTGAGTTGGAGTGTAGAGTATTTGTCGAGTTGGACAACTGTAGTGAAATCGACAAGGGATAGTGGACTGACAGAGTTATAGATTACACTTTGGATAAGGTGTAAATAGGAGATGGACTTGAGACAACCTGGAAGAAGATTTATCAAAATGATCTCTCTCTCCAAGCCTCAACTCACTTATGTCTGTCTAAGCACCTCCTGCTCTCTCTCTTTTCTCTTATCATACATAGAGATTATAGTAAAGAGAGAGAGCAGGAGGTGCTTAGACAGACATAAGTGAGTTGAGGCTTGGAGAGAGAGATCATTTTGGTAAATCTTCTTCCAGGTTGTCTCAAGTCCATCTCCTATTTACACCTTATCCAAAGTGTAATCTATAACTCTGTCAGTCCACTATCCCTTGTCGATTTCACTACAGTTGTCCAACTCGACAAATACTCTACACTCCAACTCAACCACGACAAATGGGAGCCCGTCCGAGATTCTAGAACCCAATTTAGTACGACATTTAATATGTGCTCGATCCGAGGATGAATCTCTCACAAGATTCTATTCTGATTCTTAGAGTTTAGTGTTCGGCAGATTATAGGAATTTCTTTCCCCTAGACATATCGAACTATTTCTTTTGGGTGGAAGTCGGAACAGCGTTTTTTCTCCACAGCAATCATAATATTAAGTTACATTTATTGTTCATGCTACACATGAGACAGCTGGTAAAGGTTGATGGTATCACTGCTGAGTTTTTGGTTGACAAATCTGACGACTATTGTTGTAAAAGTCAGAAAAAATTTTTTTAAGGGTTAATATTTTTTTCAGGAGTAACTCTTTAATCCGAGATAAGAAGCTACAGATAGTCAGTTACTAGCTTGCATTTGTACCAAGGGAGGGTGTTCATTCGGACGATAGTAACCAATCCTCTCAATAGCTTAGTACTGACAGAACTGGGGTGAAGTGATAGTAAGTTTTACATCACTTACATTTTTTGGAGTTTTTTGGGTTTTTGCTTGTCGCTCAGAGTAGCTACAAACTTTCTTGTTTTTTAAAGTTCCCAGGCTAGCCTAGATTTTATTGACTATTAAGTTAATCAGCATCTAGTGGACTAGGTAACTAAGATCTCTAGGTTCTATTCTTCTATAGTGTTTGCTCACCCTGATATAATGGCCGATCTAGATAAAGTGCATAGGATTGCCCTCGAGGTAGCTAAGTACATGGAGTACAAGGATAGCGAAATCCAGCCCTTTCTAGAATTTGCAGTAAGCCTGCAGGATCAATACGAGGTAGACAATTGGTTTGACAGCCGTTTAATCTTGGCATGGTCCTGTAAACAAACTGGGGAGAGTGAAGCATTCACCCGACAGTATGTAGAAGAAGTGATAGAAGATGAGAAGCAAAGGGAAAAGCAAAGACAAGAACGGGACAAGAAATTGGAAATGGAGCAACAAGAACGGGACAAGCAATGGGAAATAGAGCGCCAAGAAAGGGACAGAGAAAGCCAAGAAAGGAGCAGGCTACACCAAATCAGAATGAATGAACTGGATAGCCAAATTCGGAGGGTGAAAACAGATACTAAATGTAGTCACTCTAATTCCCCTTCTACTGTGCCCTTAACGGTCAACGCCCCTGCAAACCTTGCGCCCATGAAAGAAAACTTGCCTGCTAAAACCGAACCCCAACTCCAGAAAATTGACTTTCCTTTGGACTTGGATCCGAAGCCCAAACAAGGAAAGAATTTACGTCGGGATAGCAGACCTAAGGCCACGGGGAAAATTACGCAACGTTCCCAGGCATGGAAACTGCACAAAGGTGAGACAGGTGCTAACAAGCATTGGAATACGGATTGTTCCCGTCTGGCAAGCGGCGAACCCCGAGCCTCTCACGCTCCAGACCGAGCAGCACCTAACCGACACGTGACGTCGAGAAAAGGGAGCCACACCCTATCACGTTATATTTCGCAAGATTCCCGGCCGGACAGCGAAAAACCATATGCAGAGGCGTATCCCTCCAACTCAACGATCGTAGAAAGGAGGCGCCGCTCCTCTTATCACCCTGAGCTTAAAAGGTGCAAGAATAAGTCGCCTGCTAAAAGGGTTAAACTTTCCAAACCGTTCCAAGGAACTTTGGAAAAACACACCGAGAGTTTTCTCTCGGGCACTTCGCGATCAAACGGGATCTCAAACCGTCCAGTCTTTTGCATGCAGTCTGCGGGGCCTGTCAACCAGGAAGTGGATCTCGCATTGCAAGACAAAGTTCAACTGACGCCAGTAACTTCCTCAGGGGAGGGCAAAGTTGACGTTTATGGTGGACACAGGGTTCCAGGCGAAGGGATCCCTGGTATTCCATTTGAGTCTCTCACACTTCTCAGGGCAGAAGACAGTGAGAAAAGCTGCCTTACTACTGTACAAGGAGCCATTGTTGAGAGCCTTGGCTCACGTCATGCTAGTAATGGGAAAGCGACTCAACAAACTCTGCAACTCGCAGATATTACCTATCTGTCTTCACGGATAGAAGCTACGGAGATCTGTTATGATTTAGTAGAACCCCAGAATGCGATCGATTACTCTTTGCTTCAGGCAGCAGAGTTTTCTCATTCAAATCGCATTATTCCAGTGGTCTCAACCCCACTGATGGACAGTAAAGTAGTCGCCTCCGCCAGGCCATTACAGAACAACTTGATCATTTCCGTTGACCAAGCCAGAGTTGTGACTGGCAAGGCACGGAAAGCTCCAGACCCGCCTTTAGACGGCACAGGTCTGAAGATTGATCAATGCTCCCGCCGAAACAGCGGAGTAGGTGTGGAGAGGCAGAAGAAAAATGCTAGCATTTCTTAGGCCAACGACCGGCTGTATTTGCCAACTAGGGTTACACGCGCGCGGAAAACCCCGACAGACTGCAGCTATCGAGGGTTATTCAAGTCCGCGACAGGTAAACCCATAACGGAAATTAAACAGCCCGAGTCCAGCAACGATTACACTGCACATAACAGGCGGATTACCTATGCAGTGGCCAGTGAGTTCAGGCGGGGCCGAAACTCACAACAGGTGCGGATAATTTTCCGGACCATGGACAGACAAAGCAAATTGGGGAAGGAAGGTCATGTTCACACGGAAAAGAATTATGTCAGTGTTCAGTGGCCTCGCAAAATCCCATTCGCTGAACGTCTATTAGACAGAGGGAAGAAAAGAAATGAACTCGGAGCTAGTCATACAGACAGACAGAAATTGGAAACGTATTTGGTTTTATGAGTATAGGATGTTTCAATGACAGGTAACAAAAGACTATGGAAAAGATAAATTACTGTCATTTTTGTCCGTATTCCTCGAACTTTAAAAGGGGGGGGGGGGGGCGCTTGTCACGTGAAAGATAATTTATTTTACCATCTTGTCCATAATTTGATTACTCCCTTAAATGTTCTGTTTTTCCGAGACATTTTGTATTTTCGTTTCTTTCATATTCTACCTACATTTTTTCACCTTCTCAACCCCACCCGAGGTTGTTTACGCTGGCCAGCTGCGGTCAGCTAACGCTAGACGTAACGTTATCTAAACGCACCTGTTCGACCAGAGAAACATTTCTCGGGTCCGCTTTAAGTGTTAGAACGAGCCAAAGACGGTTTCTGTGAAAGAAACGGTTCGTTAGCGGCGGGTACCCTCTGTGGTCCCAACAGGGGAATTTCTCTGGTCGCTTTAAAACGTTTGATGACGAGCGGCTGGTACCCTTTGAGGCCTGGGTAACGAGTGTGATCTTTTTTCAGGGGAAGATAACAATCGCGGTCAGTCTTTGGGTTTTCGCCCCTTAGACAAGATAGAGCATAATGTTATGCATTTCTCTACCTGGGGAACTTTCGCACGATTTCTTTTGTCTTACTCTAGATTACGTCTTTCGCCGAACTTCTGTAGAAATATGCAGGCCGGGGGGAGCGTCCCTTGTGATCTATAAGAGTAGACGGGTTTTAATAGACAAAGACATTCGTAAATTTTCCTGGCCCGTAGATGACCATCATGAGATAAGGCAAACTTTAACACAGTACTAGAATGTGTTTGCCTATGTTCTAGTCATTTTTCGGGGTGAGTTGACATATCTTATAATTATAATATGATGTATTCATGTTAGCTTTTATATATATCTGTTAGGGAAGTGAATTTATTTCTGAGGACTTCTCCTAGTAATTTATTCAGTGATAAGGTAGCGCTGTCTACGGCCTATTAAGTGGTACTTAAACTGTTACGGTTTATCATGGGTTAAATGTTAAACTTACAATAACAGATATTAGGCGTAGAATCAGTCCACGAATGCTTACCATTGGGTTAAGAGTCAGCAAAAATTAACTGTCATTTTTGTAAGATAATGTCAGGTGTGGATTGTTCACTTTAAAACTGAATAGTGAGATGCAGGTAATAACTCTGGATTATAGGAGATAGTCACTTATTCCTTTTGGTAGATATTTCTAGTGGCAAGGGAGGATCATTTTATGCTTACTTGTGTGGCTAGGCACTAGTCTATAACTTTCACTGAAAGCAGTCACCAGGCATAGATATAATTATATCGTATGATTTAGCCACAACTGTATTATTATAGCAAGAACATTGCATTTTCTTTGTACTCATTTTGTGGAATGATAATATATTTTCCAAAGGGGACATACGATTTATTGGTGTAATGTCAAATGCTGTAATCTGTTTATGTAAATTCATTTAATGTTGTAAGATGAATAAGCTACAGGTTAGGTTTCCTGTATGTTGAGATTGGGAGAAGAGGAGTAGATTTTTGATGTCAGAACATTTACTGATAGGTACCTGGGGGTGCAAAAGATATTAAGCCTATGCGGGCGCGTGTTGATAATTGATATTTTTAAGGAACACGAGACATGATTAAAGACAGCCCTAAACTATCATAGCAATAACTACAATAAATCTAATCCCATAGTGGAGCGAAACTTTCTGTATAAAGTTAGTGTGATTTTAGCGTTGCTTGAAGTTAAAAGGTGTCTCTTTTGGGTCTCAGTTTCAGGGAGACCGACTCGCGAGAGCAGATTCCAGTCAGGCGAAGAACGAAATATTCTCTTCGATCTAGAGCAGTGGTTCCCAAAGTGGGCGATACCGCCCCCCTGGGGGCGTTGGAAAGATCCAAGGGGGCGATACGGAGAAAAGGGGCCAGAGGGGGGCGTTCAGTAGTAAACAGGGGGCGTTCAGTAGTAGGGGGGGGGGGGTTTCGGGATTTGACAGGCTAAATTCAGTACGTGCGGGGGAGAAAGGAATTGGGGATTTGAGAGACATCATCAGTGAAGCGTAGACGATATCATTAAGCAGGACATAGTTTAGTCTATACGTACCATTCTGAGCTCATGTAACCAACGCTGACCATAAACAGTAATCGGGAACTGCTAGGAAAGAGGGTTAACCAAACACCTATTGTCCATTCGTTCAGTCCCGAAGAAAGAGAAAGGATCTGTGCCGATGGCATAGACGAAATTAGATACCTGCTGGTGTTTCAGAAAATACCAACTTTGCTTTGTTGCAGATTTTATTGTCTCAGTATTTTCGGGGGCATCTGGTAATTAGATATTCGCAGATTGGTAATAAATAAGAGAAAAGGTTCAAGGGAGCAAGTTTTTAACAGTACTTGGAAGCAGAAATCCAGTCTTTGAACCTCTGAACCGGCTTTCCTACCTCACATTCAGACTTTCATAAATCGACTGGCGCGACGTACGTTTCCGGGGGGGGGGGTAGGAGGGGTGGGGGGGGGGGCGTCTATTGCAACTTGGCGCTGCCTATTAGCAAAACAACAAACTTTCTCAGCTTTTCTTGTGAACAGTGGTTTCAAATAAGCGTGTGTACTGATTATCAAACTATTTCATCCTGTCGATATGGTAAGTTTTCATAGTTATATTTTTTGTTTGTTTGCACAGAGATAGCATTAGTTTTACTAACATTAATTATTAATTAAGCAGATACAATTTGATACAGATTTGCTGTATATTGAATATTACTGTTCAGTCCATTACATTACATCCTTTTAATTTTTTACCGGGATCTCCACACGTTGTAGTTAGGCCACTGTCTCCCAATTTTTAAATCTGAAGACCTATCAATGTAGTGAGTTATTTTATATTTTGTTCATACTAAATAACTATTATTATACTTTATGAAATGATTATTGGGTTACTTCAGTGTTGGTGTGGCTGTTGCTGATTGTATTGTTTCTTATTGTTGTATATTTCTAATTTATTTATGTCTGTGGTTAAGAAACTTTACAGGAGAAACTTGATCACATTGGAATGGTCTGATCCTCAGTTTGACACGAAGACGAAAATAGAAGAGTAAACTGGTAAGAACATCTGTGTCAACATTTTTGTAAAGCAACTTTTAAATCAGTTTTAGTTGTTTACTCGACGTATATTTTTGTATCTGCAAAATTGTAAAATCAATTCTTTGTTCCAGAATTCAGAACAAATATGGTAAAAGCAGAACAAACCAAAAAGAAGTGCAGACAATACAGCGTGGAATATCTGAAATATGGATTTATTCCCGCACTAAATAACCAGCAACTGCCAATGTGTCTATTATTTTAGAGGGCCTTTTCAAATGAAGCAACGAAACCTTCCAGACTCCTTGAACATTTGAAAAAAAATTCACCCTGATAAAACAGACAAAAGTTTGACATATTTTCAGTCACTTCTTGAAAACTTTCAGAAACGTAATACTGTTCGTGACATGTTTGTCAACACTTCACAACAAAGCTGTGATGGTTTGCGAGCTTCATACAAAATTTCATTGCTGATACTAAATCTGAAAAGTCTCACACAGTCGGAGAAAATTTTATTTTGCCAGCTATAAGGGAGTTTGTGAGTACAGTTATGCATAAGTCACCTGAACAAATAATTTAAGCAATTCCGCTCAGCAATACCTTTGTCCAAAGAAGAATAGATGAAATGGCTAAGAATGTTGAAAACAGATTGTGCAACATACTTAGGACAACAGAATTTGCATTGCAGTTGGATGAGTCAACTGTGCCGGGCAACGATTCTTTGCTTCTTGCATATGTTTGATTCGTAAAAAATGAAAGCTTGGTTCAAGAGTTGTTATTTGCTAGGCAACTAGTAAAAGATACGAAAGGCGAGTCAATATTTCGTGTAGCTGAGCAATTATTTAAAGAGAAGAACATTCCGCTTACTAAAATTCTTGCTTGTGCAACAGATGGGACGACATCAATGATAAGTTGCTACCGCGGATTTATCGCTTTCTTAAAAGAAGCTGTACCTGGTATATTTACAATACATGTTGTCGCAATAAATCTAAGTGATCGGTTTCACAAATCATTAAATACTGGTATCACAGAGATTAACAAAATTAAGTCCTATGCTCTCAATTCTCGAATATTTCGAGAGCTTTGCACTGAGAATGATGAACAGTTTGAACGTTTGCTGATGCACTCAGAAGTCAGGTGACTCTCAAAAGGAAATTGTCCGAGACGCTTTTATGCTCTTTTTGAAACTGTGGTAGAAGTCTTCAAAGACTCGCAAGCTTTGCTCGGTACAGAACTAACGAATATCAGGCATGGCATTGCATATTTGTCAGATTTATTCACAAAGTTTAACGAAATAAATCTAAAACTGCAAGGAAATGATATTAATCTTATAAAAGTCAAATCTGTTGTCTCTACTTTTCTGGCCAAATTAACACTATTCAAACGTAATATTGGCCGTCGCGAGTTAATCCAATTTCCCAGCATCTTAGAGTTGGAAGAGAAAGACAAAATACCTGAGGATAATCTTCAAGTATATTTTGCACACTTAGATATGCTGCATAAAGACATGTCTCAGAGGTTTCAGGATCTTCGTTTGATTGCTATTCCAGACTGGATAATAAATCCATTCCTGGACACGTGCTGTGAGAAACTAGGAAGGGTGGAAGAGGAAATGATATCGCTACAACATGACGTTGAGCTTAAGCCAATGTTCAAAAAATCATATCAAGACTTTTGGTTGCAGAAATAAATCTCTTAACGCTACCCTGCAGTGTGGGGAAAGGTTAAGATGTTCTGCATTGCCTATCCAACATTGTTTTTAGTAGAGCGTGGTTTCAGCGCGGTTGTCCAACTTCTTTCGAAGCAGAGAAACAGACCGCAGATTACTGAACGTGGGGATCTGAGACTCCTAAGCAACTTTCAGCCTGATGTTGAGAAGCTGATATCACTACACCAGGCACATTCATCTCACTGAAGTTAAAATGAAGTAAGTTTGTTACTAATTTACTGTCGCATACTGCTGTTTGCTAAAATGCATTAAGTAATTAATTTTTTTTTCATTTTAAATTAAGTTAATAAATACGAATATCTGTAGCTTTATATTAGAATGTGATAAATAGAGCAATTAGTTGTTAATGTATTAGCGGTTGCTCTTATTTTTCACTCTTTAAATTTTTTTATGTACTGTTGGGAAATGCAAAGGGGGGGGGGGGGGGGGGGGTGCCGCTGGGAACATGACCTGGGAGCCAAGGGGGCGGTGACCCAAAAAAGTTTGGGAAACACTGATCTAGAGGGTTCTGAATACCGCTAGCGTCACGAATCGTCACACCCCGTTCCTGAATCAAAACCCCTTTTTGTCAACGCCAAGTTAAGCTCACGCAGTGCAACGGAGCCAACGCTAAATCTGGAATCTCCAAACGCAGTAGTAGTTCTCTACTCGCCTATTGGATTACCAGCCAGAGCATTGCGGCTTCCAGAATATCAAACCCGCTCAGCATGCCTATAGCAGAATTCCATATCACCCGCCTTTTTTGTGTCTAAACGGGGCACTCAGCAAACCACAGCCAAACAAGTTTAAACAGGATTTACAGCCAAGCGGAGCCTTGCGCCGGATAAGCGCGCCTGGGACTCTTTGTCCTCAAGTGACTTCTTCTGGTGTATTTCCTGGATACTTAAAACCTCGCACGTATGAGCAGCCATCTATGGACAGAGTTCCAGCCCCACTCACGCTATAAGGGGAGTCACCAACGTTTAGCACCAACAAAGAAAGTTTTGTAGGCTAGTCCCTCACGAAGGATCTACAAGTAATTCACTTCCTGGAGCTAGTACATTTGGTCCCCGAAAAGCGGTCAGGCTGTCGCCCAGTTCAATCAGTTGGTCTGCAGGAGATAAACAGCGTCCCCCAGCCCAACTCGCGCCAGTAGGGGGGGGGGGATCACCAACGATAGCGCCTATACAGTGATGTTATTCAGGTTAATTCCATCACCGATGGAGGATATATACGAAAACACCACTTACTGGAGTTACTTCAGCTGGTCCCCGAAAACCGAAGGACTGTCACTCGATTATTTATCTCTTTGTGTTCTACAGGTTTTATGAATGGTGATCTGTGTGTGTGGTTGTTGGTGTATATGATTATTGATGAATATTTGATTATTGATGTAATTTTATGTTGTTGTGATGATATGCATTATTTTCATGCTTTTCTTCTTTAATAAATTTTACACATTTATTAATGCGCTGTTCACGACCTTTCCATCCATATTTGTATTTTTAGCTCTTTACTAGAATCTCTATGTATGATAAGAGAAAAGAGTGAGAGCCGGAGATGCTTAGACAGTAAAGTGAGTTGAGGCCTGGAGAAAGAGATCCTTTGAATAAATCTTCTTCCAAGTTGTCTCAAGTCCATCTCCTATTTACACCTTATCTAAAGTGTAATCTATAACTCTGTCAGTCCACTATCCCTTGTCGATTTCACTACAGTTGTCCAACTCGACAAATACTCTACACTCTAACTCAACCACGACACGCGTTGCATTTCGCAACGCTGTGAGCGTTGGTCAGGAGTCAAAGAGTTAACGTTAGATATGGATAAGAAGATTCTTGGAATTAATATATAATGAAAACAAAATATAACTTGACATAATACCAGCTATTATGTCCATGAAAAGCAATAGAAGGGGAAACATTTATTTTTAAAACAATTCCCGAGCAATATGAAGTATATTGGGAAGAAATGTGCGTTATTTCAACAGGAACGCAATTTAGTTCCCAACCCGCAATGCGTCATGAAAACGATTGCAGCTTCGGTAGGGAAATATTAAACTAACGTGAATGATGAAAGATGTTGATGATGGCAGCAGATTATTGGTTGCACGGGTGTCACCCTTGATACACTATCTTCTCCACCCTTTTCCCCCTTGTTAACAATGTGGAAGTTGTAAGTTTATTTATTTTTTTTTTTTGCTTTGTTTTTTTTTTTGGTGCTTTTTTTATGACAAGAGGAGGGCATACACACATATATTGAAACAATTTTACATTTGTTATTTACACTATTTGGACTGAGTGAAGTGGGCAGATGATGTCATATTTTGATATGAGAAATATTATCTTGAATTAACCACACTATATATCCTAATTATAACCGATCAAGGGTTGAACGTGATATTTTTAATTAAAAGAAAAAACCCAGATGAGAGAATTATTAAGGTTTACGCTTTTAAACGTTTATTTTCTTCGCAAAATTATATTGTCAATGTTGTTCGAGATGAAGTTTTGGCGATTCTATCATGACGATCTTTATCTTTCGGAAATTCAAAGAAGTATTTTAGTAACATTCTTTGGACTTAATGTGCATTTCAATAATCATTTTAATTTTTTTTTTCAAATATATTGCCATTGTAAGTTATCTTTAATTTTAAATCGGCCTACAATAGCCTGATGCCGGTCTGGTGTCAACTGTAGTATAAGATGTTCCCTGTCAGACAAGGTGGTTCTCGTACATCCATTAACTTTCTTCTCTTGTTCATGGTTCCTTCTATTCATGATGTCATCAGCATTCACTCAGAGCCCCTCTCGGAGCCTGGATCTACCTCTGGTTTTGGTTTCTTGTGAGATCACCGACATGAAGTAGTCACCACCGCTTGAAATGGTAGTTCATGACTCTATAATTTTCATATGCTGAGGTTGCCATCTGTTACGGTATATGATATTAACGCCGTCTGCTAAAGGTTAGCGGACGTGCAATCGTAAAGGTTAAGACATTTAATATATTGCGATAGATGTTTCAATTATTGAACGCTCCATACACGATCGATTATGACGTGTCTAGCGTTGTTTAGGACACAGTCGGTAACTAGGAGACGCTACCCTTTGTTACTTGACCGCCAAGCTGAATAGCTGCGTTTTTTCTAACCTTCCAATTCAATGGCATGATATAGCCATTTATATGTGCATTTTTGATGGACCAGGGTCAGTCCTAGAACTCTATATGAGAGGAAAATTTATGGAGGTTAGTATTTAACTAGAATTCTCAGAAGGAGGAGAATAATCGTCAAATTCGTATGAAATATTCAGACTCGCAGTCTCACTGTCGGCAGGTAGCCATGTCTAGCTGCGCGTGCATATAGCTGTGATGTTCTGACGACAATACTGCATTGTATCCTTAAACGGACATTGACACGTAAACCAGCAGTCTACGTTATTGATTAATTTATGCATGACTTATAAGGACTTATGTTCTGTTCCTATTTGAAATGATCATCCTGTGTGTACATGTGATTAAATATTACGGACTCAATCTGAAGGCATTAATTACTTCATTAATGTTGCTGAGTTCAAGTTACATGAACTACTTCTTCATACCATGCTACTGAGTTGTATGAACACCTTCACCCTAATTCGCGTAATACTAAACAAAGCACGATTAACAAGAGATCACTAAAGTAACCATACTCAGTGCATGATCTTCAACCGGCAAATAACTCAGCAACAAAGTGGTGGCCAGTGTGGGGAACGACAGAAAAAAGAAACAAACTTCTGTTCCTTACGCACATGTTAACCATAATATTTATGATCAAGTTTCGATCACATGATCCAGTCGAAGATGACGTCTTACTCATTCTAATGCCTAACAACGTGACGTCACTGAAAGTCGTGTAGGTGATCTGTCGGAGAAACCAAAGTCGTTTTCTAAGTCTAACCAGGGGAAACATGAGCCATTTGAAGCAAACACACGATATGGACTACAGGAGCAGACAGTCAGGGGCATTAGCCTAGCTGTTGACGACCTCTAGCACTGATCTAAGCAACGGAAAAGATAAGTCTAGTTGTTTTAATACTGTCGTCATTGCAAACAGTAATACTGAGTCCATGCCTTTTGCCTGCATAGGCATGTCTTTTCTGAATGTGTTTCATGTATTTTTTTTTGGGTTGTTTTAATGTGTTGTTAATTAGTGGGCCGGTTGGAGGGAACTGAAATCTCTGGGGAATGTCGCGAACAGCTGACCACCTAGATTTCAGTCGGTCTTAGGGCAGTTAAACGATTGCACTTTTGGAAGCCCCATTGAGGTTTGCCATTGGACTGTCTGTCCAAATCTGCTGTCGTTTGACGATTTGTGTTAGCTGTACCGTTCCGTAGATAACTGGTGTATTTTATTCGTACTCAGTTCACAATTTTATTCAGCTTTGTATCATGTTCGTTAACTATTTCGTCCAGTCTCCTCTTACTATCATTTATTTGATGATTGTTAAATGGTCGTCCGTTATGAGTCCTGTGATGTCATCATTTTTTGCAGTCATTTTTTTTTTTGTGTACTTTGCATATTAAGTTGACCTCGGGTCAGACCTTGACCCTTCATTTGGCTTGTGACACTTCCGCTTGTTTTATTTAGTTCATAAATTCATTTTTAATTGTGAAAATGTCTTGTTTGCGTCTTGACATTGTTTGTACCCTTTAGTTGCATCATTGTTTTGTTTGTCCTCATGATATATATTAAATACTACATTAATAATATGATATTATATGCAATAATACACTTGTAATTTAACTTAATTAATTTTTTCTGATATTTAAGGTTAATATGGGACATTGCATAATTATGCAGTGATAGTCCAAGAAAGTAGCACTACAATTTATAAGAGATGCCTAGGGCATAATAATATAATATATATATTGACCAAATAAAATAATCTTATAGTCTACCTTTGAGGTAATAGACCCATTGTATATTATTTGATATACTTTTCTGGTACTAAGAGAGTGACTTAGTACATTGAACAATATAATTACTAGGAATCATACCCAACATTATTGGATATTAAGATTAATTGTGTGATGTAATTACATTATAGTTAACAGATATCATAACTATTTATGATATAGTTCGTATTTAGATACAATATTGTTACAAAATATTGTCTATTAGTTAAACTTAGACATACGAGTTCAGTACTATTGTGATTATTTATATTGAATATTCCTAAGTTGAGTAAGTATAATAATTACTCTGAAGCTACTATTGACTATTTTAATCAGTAATTATCAATAATTACTTACAGATAAAAGTCAAAATGCTTACTATAGACCATTTCGTTAAAATTGGTAAGGAATATGGTTATAAATCTCAAGAACTTCGTCAGTTTGCTGAGGCAGAACTGGAAAAACATAAAGCAGAAATGGAGGAACGTGAAAGAAAAGAAGCAGAGAAAAAGACTGCATTAAAGAAAGAGGAAGAGGAACAAAAGGCTGCATTAAAGAAAGAGGAAGCAGAACGTGAGATGAAGCAAATTGCCAAGGAAAATAGATTAAGAGAAATTGCTCAACAGGAAGAAGAGAATAAATTGAAACGAGAGGAAATTATTTTACAACAAGAAATGGAATTGGCGCGTATTAAATTGGAGACAGCAAGATTACAAACACAAAGTGCTGATGCAAACCAGAATAATAACGCACAAAATGGATCATCATCCAGCCAAACTAAACATTTCTACAACTTTAAATTACCCACTCTCAACTTAAACGTGGACGACCTTTCATCGTTCCTGTCACGTTTTGAACAGACTTGCAAAACAAACCATTTGCCTGAAGAGTCATGGGTACTCAAGTTAAATGAATTCTTGGTTGGAGAACCACTGACGGCTTCTCAAAATGCTGACCCATCAATAGCAAATAACTACGGTGCTATTAAGTCCTTGCTTTTACGAAGGTTTCACCTGGACGAGGAACACTGTAGGTTGAAATTTAAGGGAATTTTACCTGAATCTCCAAAAGATTTTGCAGGATTCATTGCGAACATACGCAATACATTTAATAGATGGGTTGAACTGGCAGAAGTCAACAAATCATACGACAAATTAGTTGATTTACTACTACGGGATAAGGTATTATCTTCGGTTAGCCAGCCATTTTTTGCATATTTGCAGGAGCGTAAACCAGGTACTATGGACGAGTTAGAAAAAATTTCTTTAAACTACTGTTCGGCACATCCGAATGCAACCATTTCTAACTCCTCATTAAGAGAACCTCTACCTGTAGCGTCCAATATGGCCTACAATCATAATAACAAACAAAGACATCACAGTGTAGACAGAAGTAGGTTCCAAAGAAATCACAATGTTCACTTTCAGAAGGGACATAATAATGATTTCAACAATAAAAATGAGTTCAACAGAGGTAGATCACGAGATAGAAATTATTCACCTCAAACAAACTACCACAATGGTCAACATAACACTAATTATAATCGATCACATACTCCCAATAATAACAATAACTGGAATGGTAATAATCATGGCTCGAGACATCGAGATAATAGTTACTATAGAGGACGACGAGATAATTCTAACAATTATACTCGGAATCGATCTCATTCTCGGGGATCATCTCATTACAACCATAATACAGGGGCGGCAGTTACAAATAATACTACCCCTATAGCTCAGGTCCCACTTGACAATAATACAACACAGTCTTCTGCTGCATGTTTTGCTATTAATTATAATGTGGCAAATAGTTGCCAACAATGCAATCTTATTTTTCAGAAGGCGAAAGAAACAGTGCTTAACTGCGGACATATTACACCAGAGGTAGGTCTTGCAGTCAACGATGGAACAGGCTTACTAATTTTTAACAGGGGAATCGTTAATGGATCCGTCGTCTCAGTGCTGAGGGATTCAGGATCCACAACGATTGGTGTACGTCAGTCGCTGGTACATCCTAGCTGTGCGACAGGAGAATATGTACGCTGCATGACATTTGGTGGAACTATTGAGTTCTACCCAACAGCTATTGTTCATATTAGAACACCCTTTTTCACAGGGAACGTAAAAGTATGTATGCTAAAAAAGCCTATAGCTGATCTGATGGTTGGTCGTATACACGGCAGTAAAGATTGTACTCCAGATGAGATCATAGAATGGGAGAAACATAACCTATGCACTGGAAACGCCGTGACGACTAGAGCGCAGACTCAACTCATGGAGAAAGTTGATGATAATAAAATGGATGCAGACAACCAAAAGGAATTTGTAGTCAATTCACCTATTGACAGGGAAACATTTGCAACCAAACAAAAAGAGGATAAATCTTTAAAAAAAATTTTTAAGCTGGTTGATAAAGTTGACAATCTATCCTCAGGTAATAATAACAAACATTGTTTTGTTATTAAAAATGACATATTGATTAGATGTTTTAATGACAAATCACAAATGAAACAACAAGTTATGGTCCCGTATACTTTTAGACGTTACATTCTTCAACATGCACATGACTCACATTGTGCTGGACATATGGGATATACTCGAACACGATCTCGAGTACTGTCTTCATTCTTTTGGCCAGGAGTGTCAAGAGATATTTCGCAGTATGTACGTTCCTGTACTACATGCCAAGAAGTGAAAGCACGTGGAGCTTTTCACACGGCGCCTATTCAGGCTTGCGATATCTCAGTAAGACCGTTTGACAAGATGGCAATAGATATTATTGGTCCATTGCTACCATCGGCCAGAGGACATAGATTCGTCCTTACGTGCATTGATTTGTGCACACGATGGCCAGAAGCTATCCCATTAAAGACCACCACTACCACAGATGTAGCTGATGCACTACATCTCATCTTTTCTAGAATAGGGTTTCCTAGAAAACTTTTATCAGACCATGGGTCACAGTTTATATCTGACACCATGAAGGAAGTCATGAAAACTTGGAACATTGATAGGAATTTAAGTAGTATTTATCATCCTATGAGTAATGGTGCGGTTGAAAGACTTAACCGTACACTTAAACAACTACTACATAAGGTTACTGCTAAGCACCCTCATGACTGGGACAGAGCACTCCCAGCTGTTCTATTTGCTTATCGGGAGGTACCACATGAACAAACTGGCTTCTCTCCCTTTGAATTAGTTTTTGGTGCTCCCCCAAGAGGTCCTATGGGACTAATAAAAGACTTATTAATTGACGCGGAGATGACTCAGGACACTCAGTCATCTTACGAGTACGTGATTAATCTTCGGAAGAACATTATTGAGTCTTGCCAGTTGGCAACAGCTTCTTCTGAGGCTGCAAATCTAAGGCTCGATCTCTACAAAATAGGTCTCGACGATTACGCCAATTATTCCCAGGCGACGAGGCTTATGTGTTACTTCCTCACAATAACAATAAATTATTGATATCTTGGAATGGTCCTTACAAAGTCATTGATAAAATTTCCGACGTTGATTACGTCTTAGATATCAAGGGACACAAAAAGATATTTCATATTAACATGCTCAAGCAATTTCATACACGTCCTGAACACTTACAGTCAATTTTTCATGAACTAGATGACAACACAGTATCTACTTGTTATTATTCTAACTTATCTGTCATCCAGGAAGAAGAATCTTCTTTTCCTGAGGTACAGTTACCGTTACCGGTACCAGTAGTTCAACCTACTGAATCTTGGCGGGATGTAACCATCTCTTCAACGGTTACACCGCAACAGCGTCTACAGATTGCTAATCTATTACAATCTTATCCAGATGTGTTGACCGACGTCCCGGGTCGCACATCGGCTATCAGTCATGACATTACTCTCAATGATGATACACCTATTCGTGTACATCCCTATTCGGTTCCTTTACATTTCCTTGCTAAAACTACTAAGGAACTTGAACAGATGTTGTCTCTGGGAATCATTGAGACTAGTAATTCGCCATTCTCTTCTCCATTAGTGATTGTCCGGAAGAAGGACAATAACATCAGACTATGTGTTGACTATAGAAAATTAAATGCTAAGACTATAGTTGACAGCGAACCACATCCACTTATCGACGACTTACTTCCACGTCTATCCAACGCAACTATATTTAGTAAGATAGAATTAACTAAAGGTTATTGGCAGATACCACTGACCGAAAAGGCTAAGTACTACACCGCATTTTCCACTCCACAAGGTCTATACCAGTGGAATGTGATGCCTTTTGGGCTTGTTAATGCGACAGCTACCTTCATTCGCCTGATGCGACAAATTTTATCAGGTAGACCAGACGTTATTACATATATTGACGACATATGCTTGTTCAGTTCGTCGTTTGAGGAACATGTTTCGGGACTTAGATATGTTTTCGACACTCTAAGGAATTATCATCTAACTGCTAAACCTACAAAGGTGCAAATCGCGTGTAATGAGATAACCTTTTTGGGACATATCATTGGTTCGGGATATATCCGAACGTTACCTAGTACAGTCTCCAAAATTCTAAACATAGCAGTTCCTCAGACGAAGAAACAGGTCAGGAGTTTGTTAGGACTTGTTCAATATTACAGTAGATTCATACCAAACTTGTCATCCATCACGGCTGTATTGTCTTCATTGTTAAAAAAAGACATGCCGGTGAAGGTGACATGGACTGGTACATGCAATGAAACTTTCAACAAAATTATAAATTTGTTCTCGCACGAACCAATTTTAAGACTTCCCGATGCTTCCAAAAGATTTTTCTTACGAACAGATGCTAGTAACTACGGCATTGGTGCATGCCTGCTCCAGAACCATGATGGCATTCTACATCCTACCTTATATATTTCAAGAAAGCTAAAGCCGGCAGAAACAAAGTATTCCACAGTGGACAAGGAACTTTTATCAGTGATATGGGCAATAACTAAACTTGAAAAGTTTTTGCTTGGTGCTCCATTCACCATACAAACCGACCAACGTGCTGTAGCATCTTTGCGTCGAGCTAACCACAATAGCCCAAAACTCGCCAGATATGCTATCATCCTACAGCCATTTGAATTCTCCATTGAACATATTCCTGGCACTGAAAACATTGTGGCGGATGCGTTGTCACGTAATCCTATTGACGACGAATAATCAACATTGACATTCCTAAAATACGTCAATCATCACTACATTGAACACTATATGCATCACAGAATTGAACTAAAGACAATCAAGGTATACATATTGACATTGAAACTTCGTCTAACGTCCATACACGATATATGAATATTCGTTGAACAATCATGGAACAATATCTGACGACAAGTCGAACTTATTATCCTATGGGCACTTAATTCTTGGATGCTGGGATAAATGACATTTCTTTCCAACGTAAACGTTTGAACATTTTTGCCTAAAAGAATTCATCAGGATCAAGACTACGGATGGATCATCATATCCTATACTAATTAATTAGTTAACTTAACTTCTTAATTGAATTATTATCAATAAAATGAAATGTGAGAAAAAAATGAAATAAAAGAACAAAAAAAAGAGAACGAAATATAAAAAGAAGAAATTATGAAAAGAGAAAATAAATCTCACACAAGTATTAGATTAATATATTTTTTTAATGTACCTATACGTTATTTAGTTAGTTAAATTAGATAGTTATTATTCACTAACACTTAACACACCCAATTAAGTTAAACTTATATTCGAATTTCTTTCTATTTCTTCTCACTTATTTTGTCTTTTCTTCTCTCATAACATCGTGTTACATTAGAACCTTAATAATTTAACTCTTAGTTTAATTAATTAATTTAATTTTAATTAGTCAAATTAATTCCTATATGACATACTAATACGACAGACCTTACTTTAATTTAATTCTATCATTCACTATTAACATTGGACATTTTATTTAGTTGATATAATAATATGTATAATATTGATATATAATATGATTAATGTTAGATGACTATGACAAATAGTTAGTTGACATGACCGCAACACGGTTCTACTCAGAACATCGTCGGCCATATGTCACAATTGTGTTAAATTTTTTTGAAAAATTGTTAAGTCGGATAGATCTTGAAAAAAAATCTATCGATTTTTTTTTTTCCCCGGTGTACAGGGAATTGTTACGGTATATGATATTAACGCCGTCTGCTAAAGGTTAGCGGACGTGCAATCGTAAAGGTTAAGACATTTAATATATTGCGATAGATGTTTCAATTATTGAACGCTCCATACACGATCGATTATGACGTGTCTAGCGTTGTTTAGGACACAGTCGGTAACTAGGAGACGCTACCCTTTGTTACTTGACCGCCAAGCTGAATAGCTGCGTTTTTCTAACCTTCCAATTCAATGGCATGATATAGCCATTTATATGTGCATTTTTGATGGACCAGGGTCAGTCCTAGAACTCTATATGAGAGGAAAATTTATGGAGGTTAGTATTTAACTAGAATTCTCAGAAGGAGGAGAATAATCGTCAAATTCGTATGAAATATTCAGACTCGCAGTCTTACTGTCGGCAGGTAGCCATGTCTAGCTGCGCGTGCATATAGCTGTGATGTTCTGACGACAATACTGCATTGTATCCTTAAACGGACATTGACACGTAAACCAGCAGTCTACGTTATTGATTAATTTATGCATGACTTATAAGGACTTATGTTCTGTTCCTATTTGAAATGATCATCCTGTGTGTACATGTGATTAAATATTACGGACTCAATCTGAAGGCATTAATTACTTCATTAATGTTGCTGAGTTCAAGTTACATGAACTACTTCTTCATACCATGCTACTGAGTTGTATGAACACCTTCACCCTAATTCGCGTAATACTAAACAAAGCACGATTAACAAGAGATCACTAAAGTAACCATACTCAGTGCATGATCTTCAACCGGCAAATAACTCAGCAACACCATCCTCATATGAACTTGTACAACCACCAGAGGGTTAAACGTGTCACATGATAAAATGTACGTTACAACTCACCCCATTTCGGCATATTTACAGATGTCTGGCACTGGAGAAATTCAGAATAATGTCGGGCCACAGGGTATGAGCCCGTCTTACAGATAGTTGAGTATTACTATGATCATAATCCCACTATTATCCTGTTTATAATTTCCGATGACTTTGTGGTTTCTATTATTTTAAAGTCGGATTTTCATGCTGATTAATTTCAGTGGATCCTCAATACTTGGTACAATCATCGTTATTGAAATCCTATCTTTCTTTGGTCCTAGGTGGTCTTCTTCTTCTTCTTCTTCCTCGTTCGCCCTGAAAAGGACGGTGGTTGCGTTGTGTCTGTTTACGCCGTAGCTGTGATATCTGCACCTTTCGGTCGACACATCCGACTTCAGCACGGCATTTCTTAGGGACCGGGTTTGCCTTCCCATTGCGATCCGTACTCGCTCAGCCAGACTGCACTGCTGCAGACTGTTTCCAGGACCACCACATGGAGGTGGAGTACGGTCTTAGTCAGCTCTGGTTCGCTGACTCTGATGCAAGCAGTCAAGCTATGGGTCGCTGACTGCATTCATTATTGCTGCATCTTTGGGTCCCCTAGGTGGTCTGATTGTATCGTCTTGACTCCATGGAGCACAGTCTGAAAATGTGCTACATTATATAGGTCCTTTTGCCCACGCCCTGTAAGCTTTCTACACGGCTAGAGGCGCCAATCAAACTTAGTCTAATTAATATATCGTATCTCGGCTAAACCAAGAAAATTTAAACGTTTGACTTAAGTATATATTCATCCCCCTTCCCTCATGAAAACTCGCACGACACAGGAAGTTTCAAACGCCTCCCATATATGATATTGACTTTTCCTTTTTAGATGACTCATGTCTGTACTAACAAGCCCTTTAGTTTAATTTGTTATTATGAATGTTGACAAACACGAGTGTTCATCCCTTAGTAGGTTCCGTAACTCTTCTGTCGGCAATTCTTGTTTATTTTCCGATTGTCAATACTAGCAGTATGGGTGCCCAGATTGCTGTGAGTGAGATATTCGCCTGGGCTTGTTTATTTTAACAAGATAGGGCCAAGATTGTTTGTTTATGTTCTCTCTACCCAAGATAGATCAGGCAAAATAATTACATGAACGCTGAGTAATGCGTTTAATATGAGAGAAAATACGGGTTATGACAAAATAAAAGGAAGGCACAATATGGAAAAGAAGACTGGCAGAATACAATAAAATGATAGCATGGCCATTTTGTGACAGTTTTTTTAAATATAATGTATTACTTTAATAACTTTTGTGGTTCTTGTGGAATTTTGCTTTCTGTCAGATTTTTTAAAACATCCATTTCTACTTTGCAGTGTTTCAGTAATATTTCAAATTCTTTCCGTCCTGTACGTATTCCTTGTCCATCAATAAAAAGTATCTAATTACATTTATTTCTTGGTATTCTACTCAAGTGCGTTAGTTTATCCTGAATTATTCGACTCCTTGTTTGGGCCTAAGCAATTTTTTATTACTGATACGTTTAATTCAATTTGTACTTGACATTTAGAATGATGTTTATGCATAACTTCCTATTGTGCTCTGGTCCAGTATCCCTAAAATACACTAGTTACTGTCTTTATAAGTAAACTCTTAATTTCAAATCCCCCCTCATCTTTGTCAGTTTTCTTATTGCTAGTTTTCCCCGTTTAGCTTCCCTTGTAGGATGTTCTTCATGATTTTTTTCTTAACCGAGATGATATCTTTATATTTCGTAAAGGCGTTTGTTAGTTTGGAGATAGTTTCTGGCAGTTTCATTACCCATAGAGGAATTCGCATTTTACTGATAATTACTGTTTATTATATGGGATAAATTTTGGTGATGATCTGATTCTTCCTTTGTTTTCCAACCTGAAGGACATCTATTATGATCTAGTGGTGATTGCACTATGTTTTGGTTACTTTATCAAAACGTGAGTGCTCGTTGTGTTTCATCGTTTGCCACTTTTGATCAGAAGTAGAATCTCAGCTTTTTCTTTCGTAGCTCCTGTGAAATGATGCTTAGCGCTAGGTCTAAGACTGCTAATGATATTTATTACCTTTGATGCCTCTGCTATTATTGATGTAATGAAATCAGTCGTGCTTTTTTTACAACTCTCATTCACTCCGGCAGTATCTCTTCTTTTCTTTATTTCTCTCTTTCATCGTCCTTTTATTTGGCATAAGTTTTGCCCTTTCATTCATTATTTTACTCTCAATGCGGAATCTAGTAGAGTGAAGTCTCTAACACTCCACTCCCCTACGGAAGTATCGGTTATGGCACTGTCTTTATATTGTTTACCATCCCAGACTAAGGAGCTGCGGTAGCATGGTGGTTAGTGCACTGGCTTCCTAGCGCAGTGGTCTATGGTTCGATCCCCAGATGAGGCGGAAAAATTTTTAGGCCACAAACGGCTCCTGGGTCGACCCAGCCCCAAATGGGTACCAGAGCTACTCTGGGAAGGTTAAGGCGGCCGGCGTGATGCCGACCACATCACCCCTCGTGTGCCGACGGTCAAGATAATATGGGCCTAACACCATATTCCCAATATGCCTCAATGGGCGTGTAACGGGTTCCTTTACCTTTTTTTTTTACCATCCCAGACTGGGTTCACGTTCCGCCAGGTAATTAGACCGGCCAGCCGATTATACATTATCACATAAGTCGGCTGACCCCATTGAACGTGACGGTCCAACAGGTGGAACCCAGGTGGATAGCAACCATCCATGTGTTTGCACAAGACTGGAGTGCACAATAGACTTAAAGAAAGCCACATTGTCTGTCGGCGATCTTGTCTGATGGACAGACGAAAACACAGAGGATAAATACTTAATTCGCTTCCACTGGCCCCTGTCTATATCAAGATTCCATGTTGTTTTATTTCGAGTGGGTAGGCGAAACATGGTGTTCGTGATGGACAAATCATGTGTGGCACACAGGCTGAGTAATAGGAGCCCATTACTATTACATTTGCCTATGCCAAGTGGTGGACAGCTTCACTTATCTAGGCAGTACCCTTACCAAAGATGCGAATATCGACTCCGAGGTCAACAACAGAATTGCAAAGGCAAGTGCAGCTTTCGGAAGACTAAGAGTAAATGTCTGGGATCGACAAGGAATTAGTGCAGCCACCAAGATAAAAGTATATCATGCAATAGTACTCACTACCCTCCTGTATGCCCGTGAAACATGGACAGTGTATAGCAGACATGCCAAGAAGCTTAATCATTTCCACATGAGCTGTCTTCGCAGGATCCTCAGGATCAAGTGGCATGATAGAGTATCTAATTCTGAGGTCCTCAACAGAGCACATATCTCAAGCATCTACACATTGCTGCAGAGGGCCCAAACTAGATGGGCCGGACATGTTGTTCGCATGCCCAAAAAACGCATCCCAAAGCAGTTGATGTACAGTGAACTCTCCACGGGTAAGCGAACAGCAGGGGGACAAAAGAAACGCTTCAAAGACACACTGAAAGCATCGTTGAGCAGCTTCAAAACTGATGTCTCCTCCTGGGAGACTATCGCACAGGATCGCTGTGCCTGGCGGACAAACATTACTCAAGGTGCTCGCATTGCAGAACAGAATTTAGCTGATAAGGCAGAAGGCAAGCGTGCTGCAAGAAAGGCCAGAATGCACAGCAACACTACTATCGACTCTAACCATGTGTGCCCCGTATGTGGCAGGGCCTGTAGGGCCAAAATAGGATTAATTAGTCACATGAGATCACGGCACAGATGTGTCACAACTCAAGTCTGAATCTGTCGCCATCTTCGCTTGCGATGGGCAACTATTATTATTATTATTATATCAAGATTACAGATAACCCGTCTGGGCGGAAGGTATTATCGAGGGATGAGTCACAGATTTGTTTGAATGAAGATACCATCGGAAGTATTACGACTTATTAGACAGATGTCACGCGTGAAATATTAAATGTAATATTTTAAACCACGTAGGGGATATTTTGGATTAAAACACCCCAACCCAGTGTTACAGAGATTTGATTGGTTTGATTTGAGATACCGGAATAAACAATGAATTCCATTGGAGAATTAGGGGGAAACACAATATGTGATTGAACTGGAAAATGAGAGATATAATCTAGCAAACTCAGAGACACAGAACAGACAACTTCGCAACTTCAAACAAGCAACTCCCAAAAAGCCAGAAAGAGAAGGATCGGATCTAGAATTGCATACGTATAAGTGACAAATCGAAGTATTTGGGAAACTTAAAACCTTTACAGGAAACCCGCCTTTATAAATACATAGACTGAAAAACTTAAAGGACCAGGATTTTAAATACAGAGTCTGGACACCTAAAAGAATTGGATCACCCATCAAAGAGGAATTATTACAGTTTTCCCAGGCCAAGTGATTTCGCAGAACACACATCGTCTGAGGAATTAACTCTAATTTCACAGACCAAAGTGATTTCGAGGCTTCTAATAGAGAGCTGCGTCCATCCAAAGCTGTGCACGGAGATTGTATAACCCAAAAATTTGGGGTAAGTTGTGAACATTTATTTTACAAATGTGAAATTTGACATGTTTCTTGCTTAGTGGTTATAAATGAAGCTGGCAACCTCAACATATGAAAATAGTATATTCATAAACCACTACAGCAAGCGCTGGTGATTGTTTCTTGCTAATCGTGTGGGAAACCCCGAAAAAAGAGGTGACCCCAGACTCCGGCTGGAGCAGTGATGAGTGATGACTACATTATATGTGCCTCAAGTGTAGCATATCATTTTGTGAGATTTATGTAATTTATCAATGTTAATTCAGGCACAAATCGTATTCGCGCTGTCCAGTGTGAGGAGTTAATGTGATTGGATTTGCAACAGGCCCCATGTTTTTTCCTTGCATTTATTTACGTTTTTCTAGGAAAGAGTACAGTGGGATTTTTTATCTTATGCGGTTTTTTGTTTCTCTTTGTATAATAATCGAGTTTGGACTTTTTGTGTAGAGTATTAATTACAGTTTCTATAAGAGATGGTAGGTTTAACTTCTAGACTGGCACCAGTGCGCTGTTTCATTAAGAAATTCGTTCATGTAGGAATTTATATTGTAAACATAATGGCAGAGCATTTTTGGTTCTTCCTCAGTGAGCGCGCCGAAATTATTAGGACGGGTAATTTTAGACGGAAGGAAGTTCACGCAGACCGCCTCTACAGTTGGGGCTAGGGGGGAGATTAAGCGCGTGGAACGGAATAGCAATGGAATTTTTCCGCTTGATCTTAAGTTCTAAATTTAGATAATGACCGCGGGCGATTCCCGGCCTGTTGGTTGGTTCAGAGATTGACCTGTTATAGAAACAAAGCCAAGCTATGACTCACGCGTGGCGTGGGTCGGCCGGCATTTTTGGGATAAATAAGCGAGTTAATAACGCAAACGGTCTCTCAGATTTTAAATCCAACTACTGCTGCCGTGGAAATCAACGCCTGTATTTTAAAATACATAAGTTGTCTGCTCTAAGGAGATATTCAACTGGGTAAATATGAAGTTAATTAAGCTAAGATATTTTGTAAGATTTTGCAGGATTTAGATCGTGGTAGTTTATTCATTGTAGTAGAGCTATCAATGCTATCTATTAGAACTTAATATAACTGACAGCGCAAGTAGGTATCTTGTGAAAAGGTAGTAGGGAATTTTGATAGTTTCCTCAGAATAGCTGCTCGTATGAACTGGGCTATTCCTGTTATTGGTCAGAAGACAGGGATATTTATTTTTTCCTGGATTTGTGAATTTTAAATGGTGCAGCGTAAAACACGCTCGTGAGATTAATTTTATTTCGTAACGGACATGCCATGAGTTACCCTCTTATCTAAATAATTATCAGAGTGCATTCACTTTTTTATGAGATAAGGAAAGCTTAAAGATTTGAGATGCTAAATACCAAAATTTTGAGATACGATGCACGTAATTTCATTGTGATTTTCGAGGATTTGAAAAAGGGGCTACCTGAGCACGTGCTGTGTATCTTTTTCTAGAGGGGTGAATCTGATAACGGAAGGAGAGTGGAGATAGCGGGGCATGCATTGTAAGACAGGATTTCAGTTCCTTTAGAGATCTGACTAGTCTATATACATTGTTTTCGGAATCGGGTGTAAATAATATTCCCGGCATGTGGGTGAAGATTTCCCAATATTTAATTTTTAAAAATGGTAGCAGAGTAAATACGTTAGGTATTTGTGTGTGTATTTAATTGTTCTTTAAGTGTGTGTAAATTACCAGCGGGCTAATTTGGGTAACGCTGTTGTAATAGAACGAGTGACTTTAACAGTTCTGTTGGAACATAGGAAATTGTGTATTTTGCTCTGTGTGGGTAAAACCTACATTTTGAAGTCAGCAGTTACGGGTCTAGTTGGGATTTTTAATTAGTCCTTATCTAATAGACATATGTTTATAATGGCGAATTCATAGAGACGGGAGATTATTGTCCCGGGGGAAAGTCTATTGTAATGTGGTTTAGCGAGGTAACACCTCGATCATTGTTAAATAGTAGGGCCAGGAATTTTACCGGCAACCGGTTCATTCAGTAGTGGCAATGTTATGACGGTTGGGGGTAGGCATATTTACTACTCGCTGAGGCGATACTAGAGCATGGCAGCTGTATTGAAGACTGAGAGTTAGATGTTAAAGATTTGAAACTTAAGTGTTAGAGATTTGAGACTTAAGTGGTTGAAGAGTTGGGATTTAAGTGTTAAAGATTGAGAGTTAAGGGAGTTAAGTGTTAATGATATGAAAACATTTGATGTGTGATTTATATCTTTTGTTATTGGTTGATTCCACAGCAAATATTTTCACGGTGGGCAGCTAGGGCAGCTTGCCAGCAGTTCGTCGGTCTTCTTAGGAAAAGAAGAGTCGGCAGAGCCAGAAAAGAAAGTGGAGTGGTGACGCGGTGGTCACTGGTGCAAAAGTCTAGTTTTTTGTACCCAAGAGAGAGCAGGGAGCTGGAAACACAGACTTCTTCAGCAAGAACAGATGTTCTTAATGAATTCAGAGCTATTTACGCTCAGATAAAGCACACACTGATCCTAGGCGCAGGGCCTAGAGGTGTCGTGAATTTCGGGCATAATAATCCCGAAAGCCCTAAAACCCACGAGAGGAGTAATCGGGCTACGGCAAGAAAATTCGTCAAATTGGAAGCAACAATAGTCCAAGTCACGAATCCAGTTTACCAAGCATGTCAGCAGCTACAACCGGCGGAGAAGAGGGGAAAGGGTTACAATCCCTCTTAACTGCACCAGAGATAGAGAGAGAGAAGGAGAGTAGTGGAGGAGTTTTCCTCAGTAGAAACTAGGAGTGTCAGACAGACACTGAACAGAAATAGAACTTAGCAATTCATCGTCAAGTTGTGTAGGAGATGATAGAAGAGTTTTTGTGTGGACACTGTGTTAGCCTACAGAGAAGCTGGGTGGCCACGTCATTGGTTTAGGAGAACTCGTCGGCAGACAGACGGACAGTAGGAGTTAGATTGTGGTTTACATGATATTTAGTAGATTCAGAGTAAGGCGGATCTAATTGTTAGAGATCCCACTTCACAAGTTGATGTATTTCTTACCTTTCTTATTTTCAGGTTGAGGGTGAGGGCGATTTGTGGGGTAACTTACCAAATCAAGTTAATTGATTATTGTGTTCTTTTTCCAGGAGTGTGAACATGCATTTGTTATTCTATTTTGTAGTATGTTACATGATTTTTTTTTGTGGTGTAAATAAAATCTATTGTAAAATTTCGGCTGGATCAGTCACTTACTTCAACCTTTATGTTGTCTGTATAGTGGTGTCTGTGGTGTTAAGTAAATTAAACCTTATCCCAGTCTTGGTAGTTAGAGGTAGTGAGGCTATAGCATAACATTACGTCATCTAGTGGCAATTTAGGTTCTCGACCCTTGACGCTAATAGCCTCATCTCCCACTGTCACTGTCATTTTTCTTCTGAAATCTATCTTCTTAGTCTTTCTTTCCACTAGAGTCTTGTCACTATATGTAGGCAGCCTCTGGTCCTAAATCCACTTCGCGACATCCAGACACATTTCCCAGTTAATACACAGAAGAATATTTGTGAATTTTAATCATATTCTTGAGCTACGTTATGTGCTCAAGAATTTAATTCTTCTGAGAGATTAACATTGGTGGGTGGACAACGGAAGAGTGACCCTGTCAAAGTGCTTCAAACAAATTTACTTTATCATCTCAGCCCGTAACCGGTCATGGGTCGTAGGGGTGCCATGGTGGAAGCATCAGCAGACAGGGTCCTCCACTGCTCTCTATCCTCAGCAATGCGTACAAGTGTGGAAAAGCCGTGTCCTGCCCATTCTTTGATGTTATCAGCCCAGGATTTTCTCTGCCTTCCTCTTCTCCGTTTACCTTCGACTGTTCCCTGAAGGATCGTTTTCGAAAGGGAGTCATGACGAGTTACATGCCCAAACCAGGCAAGCTTTCGACGTTTCACTGTTGACAAAAGTGGTTCTTGGTGGCCTGCATAGGTGTTTATCTTCTCTCTAACATAGACATTTGTTTTGTGCTCTTTATAGCAAATGCGCAAAATTCTTCTATAACATTTATGCTCGAAAGCCTGAATCCTTCGCTCCGTATCTGCAGTGAGTGTCCAGCTCTCACACCCATACAAGAGAATAGATAATACAAGTGATTTGTATAATTTGATCTTCACAGGAAAACTGATGTTACTTTTCCAGATCACATTCAACCTTGTCATGGCAGCTGAGGCCATCTCAAGTCTTGTCTTGATTTCTTTAATTGATCTTCCATCACTGCATATAGTGGACCCGAGATATTTAAAGGTGTTAACTTCTTCTAACGTTTGCCCATTTAACGTAATGTTGGTCGGAACATGTTTCTTATGGCTATTCACCAATATCTTGCTTTTTTCTATATTAATTTCCATCCCATACGTTCTTGTTACTTTCTCCAGTCTAGAGGTAAGGTCTTGAAGTTCTGATTCTGATCCAGCTATCAGATCAATATCATCAGCAAAACGTAGGTTGCACAGAGGTCGGCCTCCAATCGATATGGTTGATTTATAATCGTAGAGAGCCTCCTGCATAATATGTTCTAGATAAATATTAAAGAGCACTGGGGACAGGATACATCCCTGCCGAACTCCTACAGTTGTTTTTGAAAAATTCTCCAATGTCGTTGCTTGCAAAAACAGCACTGCTTGCGTCCTTGTATAGTGCTTCAATGATATCTATGATGTTGGTATCAAAATTGAATTTTCTCATTACTTGCCATAAGCCTTCATGCCAGACTCGATCGAAGGCTTTTGTGAAATCGATGAAGTTATGGTATAAATCGTGTTGATGTTGGAGATGTTTTTTCGATAAGTAATCTAATATTGAAGATTTGTTCTGAGGTACTTCTTTTTGGTCTAAAGCCAGCCTGTTCCTCTGACAAGATTTCTTCTGATTTCTGTTTTATTCTGTTCAAAAGTATCCTTAACATCACCTTACTTGGATGACTAATAAGGCTAATGGTTCTGTAGTTCTTGCACATTTTTAGATTTCCTTTCTTTGGAAGCGGTATTACTAATGACTGCGTCCATTCTTTTGGCCATTTTTTTTTTGTACTCCATATCTTCTGGCAAATTGTTGTCATGATTTTTACTATATCTGGTCCTCCATATTTCAAGAGCTCTGCTGGGATATTATCCACACCCGGTGACTTCCCTCCTTTCATCGAACATATAGCCTCTTCCACTTCTTCCCGTAATATTGCTGCATTTCCGAGTTCCCTGTTTTCGCACTTAATGTTGTTTAATATGCCTAAGTCAGTGTCAAGTTTACAGTTATATAATTCTTTACAATATTCTGTCCATCTTCTCATTACAGCTGTTTTTTCATTGAGCAGAGCCCCATTGCTATCTTCTATGACAGTTACCCTGGGCTGTTGGGGTTTTGATAGTTTTCTTAATGTGTCAAAAGCTGCCTTGCTGTTACCTTTTATTAGCCCCGTATTAATGGACTCACATTGATCAGCTACCCATTTTTCTTTGGCCTGTTTCATTTTCTTCCTAATATTTTTATTCACCATACTGTATTGCCATGCTGCTTCAGGAACCTCTTTCTTAACCTTTTTCATTTCCCGCCGTGTATCACATAACTTCAGAATGTCATCTGTAACCCATGGTTTGTTTATTTTCTTTCTTTTACCAAGTATTTCTTGTTGCTGATTCAATGAGCACGTCTTTCATGTTCTCTGTGATTGAGTTGATATCATCCTCCAAAAAGTTGAGAGCTGCGAATTTTCCTCCAACAGTTGCCTCAAAGATTCCCGCGATTTCTGGATCTTTCAGTTTGTCTAAATTGAATCTTAACTGAGAACATCTGTTTTGATTATAGTTCTTTTTAAGTTTAAGCTTGAGCGTCATCAATACCATGTCGTGATCACTACCAATGTCGGCGCCAGGAAAAGTCCTAGTCTTGGCTTTATTAATACTGGACTTGAATCTTTTGGATACAAGAATAAAATCAATTTGGCCATGTATCTCAGTTTTTGGGGCATGCCACGTTGTTCTTCTTGATAACTTATGAGGAAATAGTGTATTTGCAATGGTTAGTTTATAGTTGTTGGCAAATTCTAGTAGCCTTAGTCCTCGATCGTTAGTTTCACCTGTCCCAAATCTCCCCACTGTACCAGCCCAGTGACCGTATGCATCTGGCCCTATTTTAGCATTCCAATCACCTAACACGATGAGAAGATCTTTCTTTGGAATTTTCTTAATTGCTTCATCCAGATTGTCATAAAATGTATCAGTTGCCTCATCCTCATAGTCAGTAGTGGGGACATATACCTGTATGATGGAGATGTTCTTTGGATGTGCTGCAATACGAATGGTGATAAGCCTGCTATTTATTGGGGTGCAGCTGATGACTTAGGAGAGGCATTTGTTTCCTATTTTGTCCAAAACTTTGTGGAACAAAGCTATAAGACCGTTCGATGACGAAGCGGGAAGACTGACGTTTCTACGCCGTTAGTTGTGAGAGCAGGGAATCAACACTGACCACCTGCATACGGCGAGTTAGGAGAAGAAGTGCCCGCATCACCAGAAAAGTGACGATACAACGGCAGCAAGACTCACGTAGACAAGCTAAGTGCTTATTAACAGACAAAAGTAACGGACATTGATAAACCTCTTTTTAATCTCCGTTAGGAGAAAATTTGATTCCAATATAAAATGTCACAAAGTTTTCCATATTTATTTTAACTATTAAAGCCTAATTCATTACTAAAATTGTTACATGTTGTTTTAAAACTAAAGAATCATAGTCGCTTCAATTTTTTTTTTAAATATATGATAGCAAACGTCAGAGCCAGAATATTTAATATATATATCTACACCTAGAAATATATTTACCTCTAAACAGAGCTGTATCATTATAAGAGGAATTCGCTGAAAGAACTCGGCTGGGGGCTTGACCGGGCTAAACACCATTGCTTAAATCCTTCACAAAAGGCGACGGACATATATAAGTTAACCATTGCTCAGCGCTATACCGCATGGTTCTTGACTTCTGAATTATCTTGTGAAGACTCCCTTCGGATAGAAGCGCCATTACATTTCTATCTACATCTCTGCCAAGAGTAATCTTGTGCTAAGGTAAACACCTTCGACGACCCATTTAGATACTCTTGAGTTTTGGCCATTGTTGAACCACTACTACAAAGCAGGGGAGGCAATCCGTGACAACTGATAGTATCTGATTCCGCACTGTTGGGTCGTCCACATATGACACCACACAGTGAGTTTGAAGGGGGGTAAGGTCCACAATTTGGTGACGAAGTGTGGTGACAGGGGGAGGGGGGGGGGTGTTAAGAGATGTGACGTCACATAAAAATACGAGTCAGGATCGCTTCTTTCATAAATGATGTCTGAACAAAATAGATTTGATGACCTCATTCCTCATTGTCTACTTTTATCCGCAATTGTAGACAATTTCCTCGTGGACGACTTTTATTATTATTTAATCTCAGCTGAAATATCTGATAATTATTATAACCTTTAACTGGTTTAAAGTTCAAATTGATTTTTAATTGTATAATGTTGTAAACACATTATAGAAAAAAATACAGACTGTGGCAGCGCCACTCCTTGCTTGTAAACAAACGTTTGTAAATTGTCAATTTGTGGATGTGCTATTTCGTAAGTGTTTAAAGAATTTGTTACTGGCGTTATGTTTTAATTGTCATTGTCCTTGAGTGGCGAGGCACATGTTTTGATCGTATAGTGTTTTTATTCGAACTGTTGGTTTCTAGTGTTGTGTGTATCTGCGACAACCCAGCAGGCTCGTTCGTCCGGAAGAGAATGCTGTCCACGTGTTGGCAAGATTAATAGACAGAGCCAATAGCATGATGTTGATATGCACTAGGCTATCCCAACTGATTATCAACACTGGTCACCATACTAAAAACCTGGACGAACTTAAAGTACTCCACTGATGCTGTTAACAAATGAAGCTTGGACGAAAATTGTTGCTGGACACTACGACATAGTGTCATGCAAGATGTTCAAATAATTTCAAGAAAACGATGTTTATCCCTGTTGCATGTCTTTATATATAATTTGATCAGTAACTTTTGAGTACACGCCTGGTTACTCTGGCCAAGATAATAATAGGGAAAAACTGCTTGACCACGCATACAGCATTACAACTTGAAATATCAATGTCACCACAAAGGCCGAGTGGACAATGTACACACTGTTTAATACAATCAACGCTGCTCCACATGCATAATCTTGAAAGCCATTATATCTTATGGCATAACATAGTGAGTCATCCATATAGCTCTGTATGTGCAGTAGCTAGAACACTGTCCACGACAGTTTTACACATTTTTATTTAATCAGCTCAACGAAATGCATACTCCCTTTCAAATGAAGATATTTAGTATACCTCACACAAGATCTTGATGTACTAGTGATGGTACAACGTAGGAATAGATCATATAATCATATAAATCCCAGGAGCTCAGATACATACGTCCACTCGCTATAAGCCACACACAAGAAGCCCCTAGCAGACGATCTTCCCGACCCTTGTGCCTTCCTTACCACGACGTCTGCCGAACTGCACCTCGAGGCAATGACGTCACTTCCTGTGTTACCAAAGACTACGTATAATAAACAAAAACGGAGTCTTGTCGAACCCTCTAGTGATATCGACAGACTTGTTATGAATTTAACTCATAACAATGCCTATTTATTATACGCAGCGTCCTCTGCATCTTCTCTTTTGATTGTTCACAATTCCTTTACAAATATTGTTCATAACAATAAATGGCCGATCATAGCTGGTAGCGAATGGCTTTTCTGCTATTATAGTCTTCAAGAAAATGTTCCTACAACGATTCTCATCTGGTTAAAGCGACTATTCTCTCGAAATGGAAACTACACTGTCAAAAGTTCTCTTTTAGTAATAATCTATTGTCTTCTCCTTTTTATTGAAAAATTATATCCAAAGCCATGTCAAAGAAAACTGCATTACCCGTGAGTTCACGTCTCCTCGAAAAGAAATAGTACATTGGATTTACTCGAATGTCTTGGCACTATGTTCTGTTTAAGTAGCCTGAACCCATCAAATACAGGCAAGTATTACTCTCCTTTTTTAGATGTAAAAGTACAGCTGGAATTTGAAAGGTGTTAGTTTCTTGGATAAGTCTCTTCCTAGTTCTTCTACTATCACTACGAATTTTGCGGTTCTTGTGACCTAAAAGACTAATTAGACTCTCCATCTGCTCTGCTCTACAAATGCTCTCTTTCTGATCTCCTCTCAGTCTCTTTTTCTACCCCTACATGTTTAGCAATCGCTCTCACGCACCTCCTGCCAGCTGACCGACATTGTGTCATGTCAAGCCGTGCTAACCATATTATGTTATTCGTTTAAGTGCGTGTGAACGACTCCAAACCTAATGCAGTTTCTAGCATCTGAGTTGGGGTTACCTCTACTTTTGGTTCCCTGTGAGAATTAACATGAAGTAATCCCCAGTGCTTGTTGTGGTGGGTAATGAATATACTCTTTTCACATGCTGAGGTTGCCAGCCTTGTATGGACTTTTACAACCACTATCTAGCACAAACATGTCTAATTCAAAGTATAAAATATAAGTTACAACTTACCCCGAACTAGCTGGGAACTAGACTTCTTGCTCAGTAGAATAGTTTTGGCAAGTTTATAAAGATATCTCGAACACGCGTCAGTGGTATTATTTCTAGTCCCTCTGTGTCTTTTGTGAGTAGGCTCTGTAGGAGTCCGGTTTCCTATTAACAAGTAAATCTTCCTGGCTTCAGAAGGAGTTCCCATACGTGTTTTGTCCGGTCCTATAAAGTCAGAATCCTAACTCTATTCTTTCCTGGCTTCAGTCCGAAATGTCTCTTTGACAATTCTGGAATGCAGTGTGTTTTGACCTCCGCATTTGCTAGGTTATATTGCAGTCTTCCTGCCAACACTTCCATTTGGCGTTTCCGACATAACTTCTAATCAGAATAAATGTTTATTTCTGATTCTCAAATTATTCAATCTATGAGCAGAATGTAGTGGGTCGGGGTAGTCAGTTACTTACTTTCTCCCGCGCATGTTTTAGAATATCATTTTAAAATTTAAACACATGAGCTCATCTCCAATATATGGCCCGACTTCTTCCGGTCTCTTAAGTAACCTTTCAAATTACGATTTGTAACATCGCCTGCAGATATTATCATCGCTATAGTGCGTTTCAAAAAGATCGGTCGACGATTGACTTCAGATATCTCCATATTCCTTGCACTGATAAACATGATTTTTTGCATGTGGTCTTATATTTTCAATGTCCCAAAGTTTTTATAAAATTCAATGTTGCAGTCAGTGTTCTTTCCTTGCAACGGTTAATTCCTTTGATCTTTTTTAAGGAAGTAATTATTTTGTCCTGGAAGAAAATAATTTACCGTGAATGATGGAAGTTGCATCTTTTCGACAAAGGCGTCTATACAATTCGAATGTTAGAGGGGTTTGTTAACTGATTGTTTACGTGAGGTCCTTTTTTTTATTTCTTCGAAATATTTGAGAGAAAAATAACGCCTATTCGTTGTAAATGTTACTTTTTATACTAAAACGTGAATGGATGCACGAAGAGGTGAAAGTATTGTGTATGATAAAAATAGTAGTGAAATCGCGGAGATAAAAAGGAAATGAATTGGTTTACATATAGATGGAGGAGAAAACATATAAAACATATAAGGTATTTACATACTAATTCTGAGTCAGACGAGTCTAACATATTGATGACTACTCTCGGCTGAACGAACGAGAGTCCATCTTTTTTCCAATAGTCATTTTCCTCTGTTAAGACATGGTCTTCACATTTACACCAATAATCTTTGTCTATCTGCGATAGGGCGGCATATGTTAGTTCTTTCATATTGCATAGTTTGAAAGTTTTATTTTCAGCTGCCACCTGTCCTTTAACTTTTGCCCAAACGAGTTCAATTGGGTTTAAATGTGAGTGATAAGGTGGCAGTCTCAAACACATATGACCATGCTGTTGAATCAACTTGTCTATATGGAATATCTTGGTCTTTTGTGATTTCTTAACAAGGGATAGTAATTCAGGTTTCAGAAACTCCTCGTTAAATGGAATGTCTACTTTTCTGAGCCAAAGCTTTATAGCATCTTTTGTACTCGAAGATGTCTGGATTTTGTCTTCTTCTGCCACAGCGTTGTGGTATGATGCGTTGTCCATTATCAGACAGGATGGTCTGTCTAGGGACGGAAGAAGAGTATTTTCATTCCACTCTCTAAATATGTTACCGTTCATCTCGGTATGATAGTCCCGGTTGTCCGTATAATTGGAAGTGAAAATAAGTTCAGCATTTTTCACTAGCCCATTATGTCTGCTGCCTGCATGTGCCATTATCAGACGTTGTCCTTTTCCACTGGGTACAAGAAAAATTTTCCAGAAGACCTCATCAAAACATTAAAAGACGTTTAAGGAGAAATGTTCGACTATGTAAGATTGAAGAATGAACTTGTTGTACTTTATTGTTCGGATGAGTTCTGCAACAAGTCATTTCATGAGTTACTGCAGTTCTTAGTTGAAAATGATCTCAGTTCAGGCTTTACAGAAGTGTTCAAACTGGCAGAATTGATAATGACAATTCCAGCAAATACTGCTTCTGTAGAAAGATCGTTTTCAGCTTTAAAGCGAATCGATAGTTCACAGATCTACAAAAGGTCAAGATCGACTCTCCAAGTCTCAGCCTATTGTCCACTGAAAAGGAAATTTTGAGCAAGGTTAGATTGAAGAATACATTTTACGATGCTGTAACAGAGAAATTTCTGCAAAAGGAAAGAAGAACAGATCTGATCTTCAAGTGAAACCTGTAAGTGAAAATATGTATTATTTAGTTAATGTTTTTCTTCCAGCCGAATAACTATCGTTGCGTAATTGAATATAGTTGGTTTTTAAATTAAGAGGGGAAGGGGTAAATAGTAGGCGTACATATTCATTTTAAGTAGCAGCACGCCTAGCTCGCATTACCAGGATACGCCACTGTAACTAAACGCACCGAAAGGATCAATGTAATGTTCAAAACAGTGCGGCAGTGAGCTAAAACACGGTGAAAATCTACGTAAAATACGTTCAAGATGTTAAATCGAAATAGCTCACAAATATGAAGGGGTAAGCCCTTTCAATACACGGTTGGACTAGAAGGTGGTCGATTGTGTATACTTTAAATAAAGAAAATTTAAAACCATAAGTTTGTTAACGAGGAAAAAAATGTCCCCCTCGGGACATAGCGATCATTAGGTCATATGCAAAGTTGCAACAATTTCGATCAAGTGGTTGCAGAGATACTGAATATTAAACAGCGGCAAACATTGTGAACACACTATAGTGTGTCTACCCAGACGTGTTTCTCTGTAATAATTACACAGACGATGTCTGGACGGAAGGGATTAAGCAATTACCACCTGTACTTACCTGGTCTTGCTTTTGTAATTCCTTGTCGAACCCAACCGTTGTCCATACAGGTGTTCCTCGGGGCTCTATTCTCGGCCCTCTTCTCTTTACCGTATACATTAATGATCTTCCTCTATGTGGTGAGATTACAGTGATGCAACGTTAAAATTCCTCCATTTATAAAGTAAACAGGTAAAATAACATGTAGGGATAAAAATATAGGTAAGGTACGATGATACATTCTCGCCCACGCCAGCGTTTTCTAGCGCCATTGAAACTAACTAGTTAGAACATGCAGACTAAACGACCTATCCTTTTAGACGGGGTAGAAACGGAGATAAAAGAATAAAAAATATGACGGTCTGAACACGTGTTTGAATCTAAAGACTAAAAGACGCAATTTGTAGTTTAAAGAAAAAATTACGCCACTAGTTGACACAATGTAAGAAATTGGAAGAAAAACGACCTTAGCTCTTGTTAGAAACAGACGTATCTTGGACGGTTTACGGTAATTAGTCGTTTTCGTTTGAATATAGCGGGAAACGCCGTACACGAAGGTTCAAAAACAAATTTCAAAACTAACCTTGAAAAAAGTAGGTTTTTTCTTAATAATAAGTTTAGGAGAATAAAAACTAGCTAGTTTGATAGCCCATCTTAATCTGAGAAATAATATACTTTTAATTACACAGACGGACAGATAACACGGAAGATATTGACGAAAGACTGTATTGTTCACTACAGACTAGCAGACAGTTTTTTGTGCATATTTTCATTAAAGTTACATTTTGACGTCCTTGAGACTAAAAATGCAAAAACAAACTGCAGGTGGACTAGGGGCAGGGTAGGAGGATAGTAGCTAAAAATAACTTAGCATAGAATCTTAGAAGTAGGGGAGACAAAAATTTGTGTAGTTTTTTCTTGTAGTTTCGTCCAAAAACAAGTGTAATTTTGGGAAAAGCCAAGTTGGGACGGACAGACCGACAGAAAAATACTACACACTAGACTGAGACTGGACCGAAATTGGACATTTGTAGTTTGAATATTTGAAAGGTAGAGGGGAAGTCCGCTGATTGGACAGAAGTTTTCATATTGTAGAAAGGAAGACGCCCGCTAGTGCCATTTTGTAAGAAGACTGTCCATTGACACAGTTCGTTAATGCTAGAGGTGTGATTTCCAGGAAATATTAAATATTATCAGTGGGACGCCTTAATCTAGCCAGCAGCTCAGCTGAGTTTTGCTAGTACAACGTAATTGTGTTCTCAATTTTGAATTGTGGTAAGGGAAAAAGTATTTACTTTTTATATTTTAATATTTTGAGTGATTGATACTGTCATGTCCTGAAAAAGGATTACGACAAGTGAGTGCTTACTCTAGGTCCCCAGCAGCAGTCCAGGGCCTAGAGACAAACAAATAATATAGGAAACATATCTAAGACTATGGAAGACAGATCTATATTTGAAATCAGTGGGAACATATCACCCACCTTATTGGATGGAAGAGGAAACTATTGAACATATTTCGGATGCAATGCAGTCATGGGAAACTGGTACTATTTGATAACACCTGGGTGAGATGTGCTGAGTTGGTCAGAGAGATCTGACCCTATCTTTGTAATGTTTTTTCGTTGTTATGTGTAAAAAGTGGTGCAGTAGGCAGTGTGTTGACACATGGCACAAATTTTGGTTTCAGAGTTTCTGGTCTGGCACTACACTAGTGTCAGATGCTTGTGAAGAGATCTATGAGTGGATGATTTGGAAGCCCACCATTTTACTCCAGTTACTGTGAGGAGTGGGCCACTTGAATTCTTTACTGCATCGTCACAGGCCAGATAAGTGAAAACCTGGCCTGCTGTAGATTCATCATACTATTCCACAAATAAAATAAATTAATTAATAAAATCCTGTTGTACAAACACTATAACTCAGTCCATATTTCACAGACAATGAACATTTTAAACAGAGATTGGGCATGATGACACCACCCCGAATAGACATCCAGTGCTAGTTTTCCAAAGACTCTGTAGTTAGTATTAATATTAACCAATGTAACAAAATATGTGTGTATACAATTTTCATTTGATTATTCAATATATATATGCACTTTTATTGATAAATACATATTGTTTCATACGTCCTGACCAGAAGAAACATTTGGTTCAGGACTAAATAAATTCAAAAAATTGTAAAATCTAAACTTCTAAAGCCAGTGTTAGTTGAATTGATCATAGAGCTTAGTATTATTATTATTATTATTATTATTATTATTAGACTTAGTATTTACATGTGTGTGTCTGTGTATTCAATTACCTACACATCACTTTTCAGTACCCTAGACATTAAACGTAGCTAACATACATAATAGCAGAATAGGTCTGTTTGAGGTCGTAAGTGGTAGCAGAAAGGCATTCTGTAACTCACATAAACTTTTATCTTCAGGAGCCTTCACAGCTGACCTCATCCAGTACACTAGGTAACATAGCAACCATACAATAACATCAAAAACCACTACACTCTATACTTCAAACACTCATCATGTGACCTTTTTGCCGATGACTGTACTGTCTATACTAGTGATAAAAGTTGCACCACACTAGAATCTTTACAAAACGATACACATAATCTTATTACGTGGAGCAACGAGAATCGCATGCAAATAAATATTAGTAAAACAAAATGTATGTTAATATCAACCAGACAAAAACTACAAAACTTGCAGAAAACAACACTTCAGCTCTTCATTGGAACATCACTAATTGAAAACGTAAATGAACACAGAACTCTAGGTATCACTGTTGACCAAAACCTACGTTGGAACTCACATGTACATGCACTCACAAAGCAAACAGCACAAAAAGTTTACCAATTAGCCAAAATTAAACATTTCCTGGATGAGAGGCAAGGAAAATGTTCTACATATCTCATATACAAACGCATCTAGACTATTGTTCCACAATCTGGGATGGTTGTTCTGTCTCCAACACAAAAAGGCTCCACTCGCTTCAAAAACGCGCAGTGCGCCTTGTTGCTGATAAACACCAATCACATTGTATAGATTTATATAATTATCTTAAAATATTACCCCTCAGGAAGCGCTTCCTCTTTAACAAAGGGAAATTTATTCACAAAATCCTGTCACAGAATGCTCCAAAGTATCTTTGGCCGCTTTTAAAATACAATGACAGACGTAGTCAGCGCTTAAACAAATTACAGGTACCCAAGCCCAGGCTTGACCTATTTAAAACTAGTCTGGCTTACTCAGCTGCTCATCTTTGGAACAATCTTCCCAATGACCTGAAAAACACTCACAGTCCTTACTCATACAATCGTATATTGTTCAAATACTTTATGAGTGCTGATTATATGCCACCCTAACTGATTGTGTTGTACTTTTATCTAATATACTGTATGGAGGCTCTGATGATCTAGTTTTCATTACAATATACTTATTCTTAGTATTATATTCTTAATAACTTATATTCTTAATTTTATGATCAGGTACTGTTAATGTATGCTGTTATACTTCCTTGTAATGTAGCACTGCCTTTAAATTAATACTTTCAGTACGCTGGAGAATGTTGAGTAACAGTAATAAAAGATGAGCAAGAGGATGGAAGAATGCAAGAGGGGACTGTGTCCGATTTTCAACCCTTGGCAAATTAATTGCTTTCATATATGTCTATCTAACCATCGACCTTGTCTGATTCTGGTCTTGAGTTTGGGACGCAAAGACAGCGAGGAAAGTAACTGTTTACCCACCTCATCTTGATGAACCTAAAAAAAAAAAAAGTCCCTGAGTCATTCAGTTGAACACCGTATGAACATTTTACAAGTTCTTATAACATACCTCTGAATATGTCTCAAATCACTAATTTACAGTACGAAGAATTCGATTCTTATGTCTTGTTGTTATTGTTTGTTGTTGTTGTTTTTTTTATTTTATTTTTTTCAAATTCATTATCATTAATTTTTTTTTTTTGGTTTTTTATTATTTTTATTTTATTTTAAAAACACTTTAATTATGATGATTATTGCAAATGTAATATAACTTTTAAAATGATAAATGCCTTAATAATACTTAAAGAAAATGTAGGATGAAAGGATATTAGTATACATGATGAGAGAGAGAGTAAGGGCAGAATGTCAGACGGCCTGCGTGCCCAATTCGTAACCCTTTGAAAATAAAGTTCGTTCGTTCGTTCGTATTATCCACCCAAGTGTCTGAACGCGATTGTAGTGAATAATGTCCCCAGACGGGCCTGCGTGTCTGACGGGAAATAATTACTTAAAAGGTTACCAATACTTTCCGTTGACCGTATGATGTCAATCTGGTTTAACAACTTAAGCGATTACAATTAATCCGTCAGGATGGTCAATTAGCTGTGACGTGACACTATTGCAATATGAACAGAGGTCAACAAATCTAAGGTGCACCGATGGGGCACGTTTATGTGCGAAAAATGAAGAAATAAATGGATAGTTGCAGAGAGAGAGACAGACAGAGAGACAGACAGACAGAGACAGAGAGAGAGAGAGAGAGAGAGAGAGAGAGAGAGAGAGAGAGAGAGAGAGAGAGAGAGAGAGAGAGAGAGAGAGAGAGAGAATGAGAAAAGGTGAACGGCCAATTATGTGACAGGTGGATAGATGGGTAGGGCCTATGGAATATTATCAATGAAGTCTCCAGAAAACGGCACGTAAAAAAAAAAAATTTACCTATTGCAAAATTTCTCTTATCACTCATTTCAGTTCTAAACACCTGTATCATTAGCAGAGAATGGTGTTGTTAATACTATGAAGACAGAGAAAATACCAGTAATGGATTGAGATTTGTCTTTTGAATGGCGAAAATTATATTGGAATATTTAAACAGACCTACTAGTGCTGACAGATTATTTCTTGGCACCGCTTTAATTCAAGTTTATGACTCTGGTGTTCCTAACTTCTATTGTTTTAAAATATTTTTTACATATTTTAAAGTCTTGCATTACTTTTTACATGTACAGGTATGGGGGGTTGTCCGCATATGAAGTTACGCAAGTTTTGCCATTTTTACCCCTTCCCCTTATCCCACTTCGTCACAAAATTCCAGACCCCACTCTTATCTTCTTCTTCTTCGATCCTTAACCACCGACCGTCAAAGCAGTCAGTGGCCATCACGCCTAGTGGCGTCTTGTAGGGCAACCACAAATTGATTCCACTTTGCACGGTCGGTGGCCATCCTTCGTACAGTGCCCCAACTCTGGTTCATTCTTTGCATCTCAGCCTCCACAGTCCTCCGCCAAGTTGTTTTTGGTCGGCCTCTCTTTCGCTTTCCTTCAGGGGTCCAAAGCATAGCTGTTCTTGTGATGGCATCGGGGTCTCTTCTGAGGACATGACCAACCCAGCTCCAGCGTCTGCCAGCTATGATGGTGTGCATGTCCTCTTGCTTGCTACGAGTAAGCAGATCTTGGTTGGTGATGGTATTCGGCCAAAAGATGCGGTGAATTTTTCTTAGGCATGTTGTGTGAAAAGAGGACAATTTTGACATTTCCTTCTCTGTGACTCTCCAGCATTCCGCACCATAGAGAAGCACAGAAAGCACGCAACTCTGGTATAATCTTAATTTTGTGCTTGTGCTGTATTGGGAGGACTTCCAGATGTTATTTAGGCTAAAGAAGGCTGTTCTTGCCTTATTCATTCTGATGTTGATGTCTTTGCCTGCCCCACCGTCTGGTGTTACTATGCTTCCTAGGTATGTGAAGGTATCTGTCTGTACCAATTGCTGATTCCTTACTGATATGGGCTCAGGGTTGCTCACATTGAGCGTCATGACCTCAGACTTCTTTAAATTGATGTTCAAGCCCACCTGCTGGCTAAATTTATTAAGTCTATCCGTTTTTTCCTGGATGTGTTGATGTGAATGTGCCAGCAGTGCAATATCATCTGCATATTCCAGATCTTCCAATGTAGAAAATGTAGTCCATCTTATTCCTCTTGGACTGCCCTCTGTTGTCTGGCGCATCACCCAGTCTATGACTGTTAAAAAAAGAGTGGTTGATAAGGGGCATCCCTGTCGTACTCCTGTCTTCACCTCGAAGGTTAGGTTGCTCTGCCCAACACTACACGTAAAGTTGGCATAGAGGCTTTTTATGATTGCCACTATGCAACTTGGAATTCCATAAGCCCTCAGTATTTTCCATAAACTGTCCCTATGTATGCTGTCAAAAGCCTTTTCAAAATCAACAAAATTTATGTAAAGCTGTCTTTGCCATTCTGAGCACTGCTCTATAATGTTCCTGAGAGTGAATATATGGTCTACACATCTTCTGTTCTTTCTAAATCCTGCTTGTTCTTTCCTCAGTTTGTAGTCTACTGTCTTTGAAATTCTCTGTATAATTATCCTGCCTAGTATTTTGCTGGGAACTGAGAGAAGAGTGATTCCTCTCCAATTATTGCAGTCTGCAAGATCTCCCTTTTTGGGCAATTTGACAATTATTCCTTTGTTCCACTCTGATGGTGTTGTCCCCGTTTTCCACACTTGTGCAAATAGTGGTTCTAATAGTTCTGCTGCTAGCTCAGGGTCTGTCTTAAATAGCTCTGCATTTAAGTTATCATGGCCCGGAGCTTTACCGTTCTTTAACCCTTTGATTGCTGTGATGATTTCTTCTTTTCGTGGAATGTCTGTATTTACATCTAGATCGTTTTCAGCCTCAGGAACATTCAATTGTGTCTCTGGTATTTCCTTGTTCAGAGTTTCTCTGAAGTGCTCTGCCCATCTTGTTTCCTGTCCCTCTGCTGTCTTGATGAGATTTCCTTGCTTATCTCTTACTAATGTAATATTGTTTACACCTTGTTTTTCGCTGATGAATTTAGTTATTTTGTATACTGTGCTTTGTTCATTTCTCAGTGCTGCCTCTTCTGCCTGTTTTGCAAGATCGTCTAGGAAATTCCTTTTGTTGGCTCGGGTTTGGCGTTTAACTTCCCTGTCCAGCTGGCTGTACTGTTCGCTATATAGTTGCTTTAACCTGGGGGACTTCGCTTCTGTTTTCTTTCTTTTCATTTCCTTTCTCATCTTTATGGTGTTTAGTGTTTCTGGTGTTATCCAGTCTTGCTTCTTCCTTTCCTGGAATCCTAAGCATGATTTGCTACTTTCCTTATATACTGTTGAAATGGTGTTGAAATTCTGGTCTATATCATCAGTCAATGTCTTTTCCTGGCTTTTGGCAAATTGATATCGTTTCTTAATGTCGGCCGCAAAAGCTTTTCTGGTAAGGGGGTCCTTCAATTTGCTGATGTCAATCCTTTTCTGTGTAGTTACAGTTGGTCCAGCCCTTCTTAGTTTCACTTTCAGTTTTGCTACTACTAAATGGTGATCACTTCCCACATCTGCACCTCTTCTTACCTTCACATCTTGTAATGCATGTCTCCATCTACCGTTAACCATGATGTGGTCTATCTGGTTTCTGTCCCGACCATTTGGTGATTCCCATGTTAACTTGTGAATTTCCTTATGTGGGAAAAATGTTCCTCCAATGACCAGGTTGTTAATGCTACAGAAACTTATTAGCTTATCCCCATTTTCGTTTGCTGTTCCGCTGCCGCATTTCCCCATTGTTCTTTCATTATATGTATTGTGTGTACCAACTTTCGCATTGAGGTCTCCCATTACTATAACAAGATCATATCTAGGTGTGTCTTCCATTTCTTTCTGCAGTTGTTGATAGAATTCATCCTTGACCTCCTCATCGCTATCATTCGTTGGTGCGTAGCATTGTATTATTGTAGTGTTGGTGAATCTCCCTCTCAATCTCAATCGTATCAGTCTGTTGTTGATGGGTTTCCATTCCAGTAATGTCCTTTCTATCCCTTTCTGTAGAATAATGGCTACGCCTTCACTGTGCTGTCCATCCTCTCTTCCAGAGTAAAGTACTGTTTCTCCTGTTGCTGTTTTAACTTTTCCTGCCCCTGTCCATCTGCTCTCATTTATCCCTAGGATGTGTAACCTATAGTTTCTCATTTCTGCCGTGACCGGTTTTAGTTTACCTGTCTCGTACATTGTCCTGACATTCCAAAATCCTATTCTTGTATCCTGTTTTGCGGTCAGGACATCCGTTTTCATGTCAGTGGCTTCCTTTCGGCTTTCACCACTGACAGTCATACGAGCCACAGACTCCGAATGTCCATCCCGCAGCAAAGTTTGTTCATTTGATGTTGTTTCCGTAACTTCATTAATTTTTTTTGCATAGACAGGGGTGTCAGCCCTATGCTAAAACCCCCAACCTGGAGAACCAGGGTACCAGCTTTTGTCTGACCCTACCCACACAGACCAGTCCAGCTTGGTTGAACCTACCAGGAGTAAAACTCCCACTTGCATAGCTCTGGGGATTGTCAGGGTACGCAAGCTGCCATACCGCTACAAGGTATAGGTACCATTGATGGCAGCCCACTCTTCACGGCTGTTTGTGCCCTATACCAGAGCGCTCTTTTAGTTTCGGTGACAGGAATTCTGACACCGGGTATAAAATTTTGTGTGCACCGTAAAAGACTATTTAAGTTTTTGGCGGGGAAAATCAGCTGATGTGTGAGTAAAATCAGTAAAATATAAATCATTACACACTCGTTCTGGATAAACACAGCGCTAAAATTCTTTTGTGTACTATAACTTTGTTCTGTGTTCTATTTTTGATTGCATTTTTATTTGTTTGAAATTAGTTTTGACGGAGTTACAGACTTTGAAAACAGCGTCATCATTTAAGGAAATTCATAAAATAAGTAATCTTTTTATTAATTTAATATCTAAAAATCGGCCCATTCGTTTGAGTTTATAATTATAAAGACTTCTCGAAGGGAAGCTAAAGATTATTTCCACATACTTTTTTTTTTGGTTTCATATCTTGAGAATGTGTGGTAGTCAGTTTTGTGAGTGTGGCATTACAAGAACAAGCATATTGTCACCAGATTTTATAGCATTTAAATCCCTTTAAACGCATTCCTGATACCCACAAATCTTAAATAAGGTAGTAAAAAAATAAACTTTTTGTAAAGCACCATCTGTTTTTGCATTTTCATTCATTTATAATGATATTTAGCTACGTATATAACCGTCAGAAAACATGTAAAGCTATAGATAGATTACTTCCACATAATTTGATCTATCTTTCAAGTCTTGTTAATCTTCTATTTATAATATGAATTTTTTTTTTTAATTGTGTGTGAGATAAGGACTGTTCCATTGGTGTTCTTTGGTAGACAATCCTGTGCACACGACGGCTGCCAGCGAATTCTAAGTAACTGTTTGTATATCTTCTTTCATTCAAAGTTACAATGCAGGTAGTAAATTTAGAGAAACCAAATTCTAAATCTAATACCATCCTTTTATCAATGGCTAGAGTCAGAGATACATATGATAATTTAGAAATATTTATGAATGGCATGAAAGCTCAGATAGAGTCACTAAAATATTTAGAGTGGGATGGTAAACAAGTTGTTGTTTTCTTATTCGGGGATTATTTCCTTGTTTTGCTGGAGACACCACAGACATGGGTATATTCCTTGAGCTCCAGACAAACCAAACATTTTCATCAAAGACATCCAGAGAGCATACAACTTGCAAACCAAGAAGTTTGGCCATGTTGATAAGAGATTACAATAGATATATGAAATATGGGAAAGGGAATAAAAGGCAAGTGGCACATTACCATAATTGTTTACACAAACCAATGTTAGAGATTGAAATTGAAAATGTAGCTCCTCCTTACCTTCATATTTTATTAGGCATTGTTTTGAAACACCACAGACTTCTAGAACAGGTAGCTGATACAATAGACGCAAAGATATTTGAGAATTCGCAAGAGATACATGCAAACATTAGTACTTTTAAGAACTTGAAGAGATTTAGTAGGAACTGGAAATAGGCAGAAGAATTAGGAGCTAAAATTGAATTTTTCAGGTAGGTATTGAACTTTGTGAGGATAAGGAGGAGACAGATAATTTTAATGTTAGACTTGAAAATGCACAAGATGCGCTGGCCAAACTTCAGTTTCAAGATCTGTGTACTAGGTCTGGTCCAGTTTGCTCACACATGGACAAGGTACTAGCCAAACACAAAATCATACAACAGGCTTATAATAGCAGAGCATTTATAGGGAATCACTGCCACAGATATCTCACACAAAAAGTTTATAAAGATCTTACAAGAGCAATCATTACACAAACACTGAAAATTACAGACAAACAAGATATAACTAACATAGCTTTTATTGCCCAAGAACAATTCAACTCACTGAAAGAAGCATTTGAGAAAGTACACAACAAAATATCACACAGTAAACCAATTAGTAAAGAATCAATAACAGCATCGATAGAGACTTATATGTCTTTGTTCAGAAAGCTATTCCCTAGTAAGACAATTCATAAACAGCACATATTAGAAAAACATTGCGCAGACTGGATCAGAACTCATGATGTATGATTGAGATAATTGTAAGCTCTCGTGTTCTGGGGACAATTGGGTGTGTTATTTTAAGGTAATAAATGTGGACTTGCAATTTAAACTTTCAATAATTAATGTTTGACGCATGAAACCAAAACAAAACTTTGATATCCATTTTGTGCAGGTTTTCTACTTTTGATTTCTGTAATTTGTTATGCATGTTGATTGTGACCGTTTTAGTGTAAATTGAATTAGAAACAAACCATAACAAAATGTAAAAAAAACCGTAAATTTTACACTATTTCAGACTATTATATCTTCTGTTCTAATTGTGATAAAATGTTTGTTCTTGTTCTAAAATTTACTCTAACATTTCTAGTCTAGCTTTACGCAAAATTAAAGCCGGTATTTATAATAATAAAGTAGCATAAAAGCAATTCAAACATGTTTTGGGGACAATTGGGTGTGTTATTTTAAGGTAATAAATGTGGACTTGCAATTTAAACTTTCAATAATTAATGTTTGACGCATGAAACCAAAACAAAACTTTGATATCCATTTTCTGCAGGTTTTCTACTTTTGATTTCTGTAATTTGTTATGCATGTTGATTGTGACCGTTTTAGTGTAAATTGAATTAGAAACAAACCATAACAAAATATAAAAAAAAAACGTAAATTTTACACTATTTCAGACTATTATATCTTCTGTTCTAATTGTGATAAAATGTTTGTTCTTGTTCTAAAATTTACTCTAACATTTCTAGTCTAGCTTTACGCAAAATTAAAGCCGGTATTTATAATAATAAAGTAGCATAAAAGCAATTCAAACATGTTTTGGGGACAATTGGGTGTGTTATTTTAAGGTAATAAATGAGGACTTGCAATTTAAACTTTCAATAATTAATGTTTGACGCATGAAACCAAAACAAATCTTTGATATCCATTTTCTGCAGGTTTTCTACTTTTGATTTCTGTAATTCGTTATGCATGTTGATTGTGATCGATTTAGTGAAAATTGCATTATAAACAAACCATAACAAAATATAAAAAAAAAACGTAAATTTTACACTATTTCAGACTATTATATCTTCTGTTCTAATTGTGATAAAATGTTTGTTCTTGTTCTAAAATTTACTCTAACATTTCTAGTCTAGCTTTACGCAAAATTAAAGCCGGTATTTATAATAAAAAAGTAGCCTAAAAGCATTAATTAAGCCCTATCAAAAGTAAACATCGCCACATGTTTTTCCCATTAGGAAGCTGACCACGTGACCTCTGTCAAGTGGGCTATAAATAGCGCGGTCGGGGGAAAAAGGGGAAATAACTAAAAGATCGCTCGCAAACAGCCGTGTCTTATGTGACGTCACAAATATATATTAATTTCCCCCCCCCCCCCCTTTCCCCCTTGTTATTACTATTGAAAAGAAAAGAAAGAATATAACGGAACGTAAATTAACTTACTAGTACAGACAAAATAACAATCTTTCGAGTAAACTAGTGTTTAATTAACCAGGCTGTCACAATAACTAATTTGCTGGTTGAATGTTGCTAAATTTATTAAATTTATCGCTCATTTTAGCTTAATTTAATTTTAAACAATAACAAAATTAAATGTAAAGTAAACACATCAATAACTTCAGTTCTTAATTAAGTTAAAGTTTCATAAAATAATGTTAAGCTCGAAAGAAAATCCTGAAAAATTAAAAGGTTAACAATCTGAAATTGTTATAAGCAAAAAAACTTCCCTTCGTTATCATTATCCCACTGCAAAGTAAGATATTCCTCCATTGAACGAATTACAAATCCATTATATTGCAGATCAACATCGTATTTTGGAAATTTGTGTTTCGTTATATTAAAACAAAAACGTATAATTTTTAATAACGTAAACAGTTAAAGGTTATAACAATTAACCGATATTTCAGCTGAGATTATAACATTAATATAAGTCGTCCACGAGGGATCTGTTAACTATTGCGGGGGAAAAATGAGACTTTGATGATTTAGGTTACAAAATCTATTTTGTTCCGACGTCATTTGTGAAAGAAGCGAGCCTCACTCGCATTTGTGTGTGATTTTGTCATTGTTGAAACTCCCCCGCCCCCTATCGTCACACTTCGTCACAAAATTTTAGACGCCACCCCTCACCTTCCCCTCGCTGTGTGACATCATATCTGGACGACACTCTCTCTCATTTATGACTAAGAGTTGTCATGGAAACCTGCATCAAATCATGAATTTCCTTTTTCGACGGTGGTTTTTGTAGGAGTCTTACATAATGAGGTTTCCGGTACCATCGCACACCACTGTTTTATTATAGAAAAAAAATCACGTTCAACCCGTGATGGGTTATAATTAGGATATATATATATAGTATAGTGAATTCGATATAGTAATTTTGACTTTGGCTTTGGAGCCAGTTTCCTTGTACCATTTAAACACCTCCTGTAGTGTCCCATGTATGCTATTAACCATTTCCTGTTGGTCAGAGCCAGTTCTGTAAATGAGTATATATCATCAGCAAATGTCAGTGTTCGTCCCAACCCAGTTGGCTGAATGTTGGCTACTTTTGCTATATATATATATTAAAAATCACCGGTGATAGTGGAGAACCCTGGGGTAGTCCCTGGCAAATGGGCATTGGGTCTGATGTCCATGTTCCCAAGCGAAATGCCACTGATCTCTCAATTAAGGTAGCTGCCTTGTTAGCCAAGGGTTAACACCGCAAGCAAGTACACAGTTCATTAATGTTTCAAAGTTCACACTGTATTAAGCATCCTCTAGGCCAATTGCTACAGCAACCGTTTCTCGCTTACCATGGAACCCCTTGTACAAATTATAATCAAAAGTTCCAGTGTTACCCCGTGTTACTTTCATTGCCATATAGCTTCCGAGATTATCAGGTAGGTTCTGTGCATTTTCCAGATGATTCATTCTTGTCCGTGCTACTATCTTTTCTAGTAGTTTACCGTAGACATTCTGCGTTGTGATAATTCGATAGCTCCTGAGAAATGTGTGGTCTTTACCAGGTTTAGGAAGTTGCAGTAGGTAACTATGTAGCCAGTCTTCAGTCACCTCAGCATTAATTATGCTGGTGTTGAAATCACTAACTACATTCTTAATGCCCGTGTCATCGAGCTGTTTTATGTGGTGAAACTGAACACCATCAATTCCAACACGGCTAGCGTGATGTAATGCTCTTTAAACAATTCCATATTGATAATAGACCTTTCAGATATTACTCTCAATAGACAGAAAATTGAAAGGCAAGCAAAGCTGAAATACCTTGGAGTTATATTCGATCGCGGGCTATCGTTTAAGCACCATGTTGATACATCATACAGGAATGCAGGGGAGGTCTCGCAGAAGCGCATCTGGAGCAGAGATTATTATTTCTTCTTTATCGTCAGCTAGTCATATCGGTCACTGAGTGGGGGCTGGGAATACTCACACTGTCAGTCAAACAACGTAAACGACTGGAACGCTTTCAAAATGAAGAGATCCGTATAGTCTTGGACTGCACGCGCGTGTCATATAGTTGCAACCTCAGCATGTGAAAATGATACATTCATGAATCACCACAGCAAAGCGCTGGTGATTGCTTCATGCGGGTTCTCGTAGGTACCAAAAAGCGAAGGTAAACACAGGCTCCAAGTTGAGCAAGGAGTGGATGATGATGACATCATGTGTATATATTTATTATTATTTGTAATAAGTTATATGTATACCTAGACATGTACACACAGGCACAAACCATTGCATTCTCCGTTGTCCAGACACACTTTTCGTTTAGACTTGCTGTAAGTAATGGTGAATTTTTATCATATCAATTGAGCTATACTGTATACTCAGGTGGGATAAAATTACTGAGAAAAAAAGAGACAGCGAGAAGGCACCTATTTAGTATCAGAAAACATAAGCTTAGCTGAAGCCTTTGCTTTCCTTTAGAGTTTGTGGTACCAGTCTACGAGGCCAGTGGCATAAGAATCTGTTGTTCAAGAACTTGTGATCGACACTGAAAAGCCAACCTTCAGCGGCCTGGGAAGATACTTGTATTGACACTAGGAGTGGTTACCCCAGCAACTACGTTAGGGACGTGCCCTCACCCCAGACGTCGTCAATTGACGGAGTATCAGCAGCAACAGCACTTCACGAATCAGGAAGATGAGTTGGTTTAGTATCAGGCCAGATTCAAATGAACAATCTTAGTTGTTTTTATCCAAACATATTCCATTTCCAGCGAATTTCAGTGACAAAAACTAATCTTAAATAACCATCCTTCATTTATTTTAAATAAATAATTTAAAAAATTGGCTGAGCGTCCTTTCACAATGTACTGTCAAAGCAAGGCGATGGTGCCGTTTGACTGGTCCTAGGTTCGATTCCCAGTAAGCCTATCACTTATGTTTTCTTTTCTGTTGTCTAGTGTCATCCTTTATGTCCAACCAGTACCTGTTTATTACATTTATTTATTTACTTTTTTTATTCATTTATTTTACAATTATTAAAGAATAATTGATCATTAAATTTGTTATATGTGTTACAAATCCATAACTGATTTAATTATTACAGAAAGAAGTGCACACGTTTGAATCAGTATAATTTCCATATATAAAAGAGCTACTAAAGTAACATTTTACTGTTAAATCAGTTGGGGGCTTGAACGAGTTATCAATGAAGTACATAATAATCCGTCATAAAAGACGGCGGGCAGATACAAAGTTAACAATTGTTCAGTTCAATTAAGCATTATTCTTGATGTCTGAAATATGTTATGAATATTCCCTCGAGATAGAAGCATCATCATCCTTCTATATCCAACTCTGCCACGAGAAATCTTGAGCGAAAGTAGATACCTCTGAAGACCTTCATTAGATACTCTAGGTTTTGGCCATTGTTGGAACATCACTGCAAAACAGGGGAGGCATCCTGTGACAACCTTGATAGATGTTTTGCATTGGTTATTTATCTTTTGAGTTATACCATTTAGATATTTATTAAATCGAGACAAAAGATTGATACCAGACAAGTAGTCTTTCCCACGTTTTCTGCGTCTTCTCTGTATCTGTATAATCAAGAGGGAAGGCGTGCCTTAAACGCTGCATTAAAATTCCGAAAATTTGCCCTGCAGCCGCATTCTTTTTCACAATGCCCCCTTTTTATAGTGGGTGACTTGTAACGTCTAGAGTTTTTTTTGTTTCTTGGTCAATCGCTCTAATTTTTTGAATGTTTATAAATAAATGAATGATGAATCTGATGATATAAATTTTTTTGATGTGATAGGAAAAGAGAACTGGTGAAAAAAAAACCAACGAACGTAGAGACTCACCTCTCACCTGGTGCAACACTGCAATGCATTGTGTCTTAAAATTGAGCAGGGTGTGGTAACGCTCAAAGCAGGGATATGGACAGAGAGGTACCAGACACTTGCGGCACACGAACTGGGTCTAGTGGCGATTGTTGTCCCTGCTGGAACACACGATGCAGTCTGGCCTGGAAGGCTTGCCGCTAGCCAGACGTTTAGGGTTAGGAGTGATGTAGTGTTCCCCCATAACCAATCTCTCTGATGCATTGTCGGATACCCTTCCTCTGCGGTGTGAAACACTAGAGTGGTACCCATCAAGCGGCCCGTGAGCAATCCGCAAACGGAATGTTTCCGCCTTGATACGACACGGATGCTTGGCCCTCCACAGGACAAGCGAATTGACAAAGCAAACTTCCAATAGATAGAAGAAAATTTTCTTCCACCATTTGCTGCTCCTGTGCAGAACCATGTAGTATGTCAACTGTTTGTCAACACGATCAATACCTCCCATATGACAGGAATAGGCTTGGACAGCGCATGGTTTGTCGATGATCCGCACAGTGCCAGCATGATGTTTGGATCTGACCTCCTTCCTGAAGGTCTGCGCATCGTGTGCAGTTGTCATAACATTCACTGGCCTCTTGTTAAACCATGATATATAGAGGAAGTTGCCATCTCTTTTAGTGATGAGAGGGTCACCAGCTTTGGGTTTCGCCAACTTGACTTCTTGGGGGACCCCTCGGTGGTTTGTCCGCAGTGTGCCGCAAGCTCCTGTCTGATTATCCCAAAGTTCCGTGAACAGGGCAGGAGAACAGAAAAAGTTGTCCATGTACACAACATGCCCCTGCCCATACAGGGGAGCAACAAGGGAGGTGACAACGCGGTGAGCAACACCTCTGGTAGCGTCCACATTGTCTTCCTTCCCAAGATAGAGCTGTCAATTCCATAGGTAGCCTGTTTTGGCGTCAGCTAGGCCCCAGGCTTTCATACCCCACTTAGAGGGTTTGTTAGGCATGTACTGCATAAGGCTGGTCCTACCTTTGAAAGCTATCACACTTTCATCAACACTAAGCTCTCTGGATGGTATATAATGGCTTTGCCATAGAGGGAGAAGAGTGTTGACGAACGATTTGATTTTGAAAGCTTTGCTGTGGTCAGGGTGCCCTCGTGGTGCAGCAGTTGCATTGTCCACGAGGTGTAGAAAAGATAAGATAGCCAGAAACCTGTCCCTGCTCATCACATTCCTGATCCCTGGCATCTCTATGACACTGTCATTTGACAAATACAAATCAAATGACGATCTTTTCGTTACACCCATAAACATTAGCAAAGCAAGAAACGCCCTCATCTCGTCAGCTGTGACATTCGTCAACAACGTCACACGGGATGAGGCACCCGCATCTTGCCCTTTCTTTTCACTAACCTGACTGGCATAACGATTAGTTTCCATAACTAATGTGTTCACAACATCATCTGTGATGAACAAACGGAATACATCTACATCAGAGATGTCATCGTCAACGCCCACAGGTCCCTAACTTGGTCAAAGTTGCGGAGCCACTCGTGGTTGTAACCAGAAGAGGCCCTACGAATATCCACTTCATCAAAATCATCGTCAACACTAGACACACTATTGTTTTCCCCATCACCGCCATCACCCATATTCTGAGCACGGACCAGATCAGCACTAGTAAACCCAAGAAACTCGTCGTCATCAGAATCAGAATCCATGAAAATTTCCGCTAAAACGGCAGCTTGATCCATGCCGATTGATTTCGATTTGAAAATTGCACAGAAAATTAACGCTTACACACCCTTTCCAAAGAAAGATTAGAACAGGAAGTTAAATCTCTCGCATATAAGATTCAACTTAAACATCCGGTGGTGAAATCGCGTGTACACAAATTATAATGCTAGAAACCGACGATGTCCGTAAGTCGCAATAATGCGCCTGCAGCTGGCAGAACATAGCTTATCTCTGTCGTAATAATGCGCCTGCAGCGTGCTAAATATATCCACATTTAAAACAAGAGTGGGGGTGGAAATCAGATTGAGGTCTGTAACCTGTTATTTTGGTTGTTGAGCGTCAAGCATATAGAAAATAACTATCGTGATTCTGTCTATCATATTCTATTTTTGCATATCACTTCAATTTTTATACTCAGTCTGGAAGCCTGTGCTTTCTACCGTCACATTTTAAATATCCACCCCACCACACACCGTAAAATGTAAAACCCGTGAACTACCCAGAAATTTATAGACTCAATCCTTTTATTATGTGATGGACCAGAAAAGCGCCAGTTTCCTCGCATTCCCGTCTACGGTTATTTACCCTCACCAGCCCGTAATTTCGCGAGCGGGGGAGCGTTAACCACCACGCGTGTCTGCAGTTCTTGGGTTAGAAAACAGCTTGGCTCAAAGCCGGTGTCGTGAAAAATTCTAATCCACATATATAAATTAGAAAGTAAATGTAAAGCCTAGCAAAGTAATTCAATAGAAGGAAAGAAGAATGGTAAAAGAACAGTGCGGTCACAATAGCGTACGCCTGTGTTGTAGAACGCCATAATGGCTGAACAAGAAACCCCCTTTTTCTGCTCCGTCTGCATAAACTACACGCGTGTCTAAAAAATAAAACGGGTACTGTGTTTCTTAGAAAACCTTGAGATACGCAAGCTGCTTAATGACCTAGATATAATACTAGCATTAATGTCATTATAACACACTACGTTAACCTAAAAAGACAGACGGGTTTAGAAGAGAGAGAGAGAGAGATGCACGGAGGAATGCTGGCAATACTACCACGTCGTCTCGCGATTAAAAAGTGAACGCGAAAGGCATGAAGACCTGATTTTTTTCAAATAAACAGTAATAAAAAACACTACCAATACAAGGTTAGGTTTTGAAAACATGTTTAATGCTTATTAGGAAACATGACACAATACTGTTTTACGTCTGAAATCCTGACTTTATACTGACAAAACAGTCGAAAAGGCAGAACAGGTGGCGGTTCGAAAAATAAAAAAATAAAAACAAATACACGACTATCCTAGAATAATACATATTTTGAACGAAGCCACTTGGCCCCATTAAACTTATATATTTGTGTGCCTTAGGACTTGCTGACAAAGGATATGTTATGTGTTACGCAAATAGGCTAGTAATTACCAAATTATAGCCAAAATACTATAGTGGGGTTGTCTGACAGCACAAGATCATATTTGCTCAAAATGGAATGTTTGGAAAACACTGCTTTAGGGGAAATGAGGCCAACAAGTTAGATACGTTCTGATTGGCTGTAGTAATATGTAAGGCGAAATTTTATTAGTCGAACTGCAAATACTATTATTGTAGCTAATGGCAACGTGAGGAAAGGTAACAATTTTTCAAAGGCTCTTGTAAACATGGTCTTATTGGTTAGAACCTTCGATATAGTCAATTGTCGTGAAACATTCTAAATCCACATATCTAAATTAAAAAGTAAATGTAAAGCCTAACGAATTAATTCAATAAAAGGAAAGAAGAATGGCAAAAGAACAGTGCTGTCACAATGACTGTACTCGAGATCCCCCTTTTTCTACTTCGTCTGCATATTGTAACGCTTTCACGTTTGATAGTAAAGCCTACAGCAGCATACACGCGTTTCAAAAAAACAATACAACGTGTACTGTATTTCTTAGAAAACCTTGAGATAGACACACTGCGTAATGACCTAGATTAATATTCCATTAATTTCATTTTATACACTGCGTAACTAAAAGACAGACGGACTTAGAGAGAGAGAGAGAGAGAGAGAGAGAGAGAGAGAGAGAGAGGGGGCTGAACGGAGGAACACAGGCAATACTACCACAGTCTCGCGATTAATAGTAACGCCAATCGCACGCGTAAGGCATGAAGCACTAAATTTTTTCCAATAAACAGTGACAAAAAACACTACCAATACACGGTTAGGTTTTAAAAAAACATGTTTAATGCTTATTAGGAAACATGACATTCTACTGATTTATGTCTAAGCTCCTGACATTAGCCTGATAGTACAGAAGACACCCCATCGTATCGAAGTGAGCGGGTGGTAGAAGAAAATACATATTTTGAACGCAGCCACTTAGCTCCATTAAATTTATATATTTGGGTTCCTTAGGACTTGCTGACAAAGAATATGTTAAGTGTTACGCAAATAGTCTAGGAATTAACAAATTATAGCCAAAATAAAATAGTGAGGTTGTCTGACAGCACCAAATCATAATTGCTCAGTGGCATGTTTTGAAACCACTCTTTTACGGGAAATAGGCCAACAAGTTAAATCCGATTTGATTGGTTGGAAGAATATGTAAGCATAAACATGATTAGTTGATTGCAAATACTATTTTTGGTTGTTACGGGAAACGGTAGGAAGGGTACTTTTTTTCAAATACTTTTGTAAACATGGTCTTATTGGCTAGACCATTTAATATAGTCAATTAGGAGCGTCTGTTCAGTGCCACATTTTTAAAATAAACTTACTGAGAAGCAAGTGCGTTGAGATCCAGCTCATATTTTTCTTTTGAAAGCCTGGGACAAAGGCAGATCGGAATTGTGCCATAACTCATTGCCAGTCAACGTATTTTGTTTAATATTTCCATGAATTGTGGTAAGCTAGAAATATTTGATATCTTTTAGATAAAAATTGAATGTGAATTGATAAATTTATGTCTGTATGTGTGTGGTTCAGTAGCAAACATGAGACAAAGCCTAGATATTGCTCCACCAGGAACAAAACTTGCCGGAGAGGAGTATAACTGCCTAGGCCTATATGAAATTGCCAAAAAGTACTATGACACCTATCTTATTGTATAGAAGGAATTACAGCTGAAATTGCAGAGGCGTTGTAATCATTAAGGAGAGGAATACTGGTGAATGTGTTACATGAGAAGCTAACAGTTGGCCTACAGCGCTGAACTCAGTGTTTGTTATGTATTGTGCTCAGTGTGGAAATAGATTATAAATTAGTTCTGAAGTAGGAGGTACAACCTTCTTGTTTCAGGGACAGTGGTGTCGTGAGAAATTCTAATCCACATATATAAATTATCAGGTAAATGTAAAGCCTAACGCATTAATTCAATAAAAGGAAAGAGAAATGGTAAAAGTGCAGTGCTGTCACAATGGCGTATAAAAATCCCCCTTTTTTCTACTTCGTCTGCAAATTGTAGCGTTTCACGTTTGATAGTAAAGCCTACAGCAGCATACGCGCGTTTCCACACAACAATAAAACGTGTACTGTATTTCTTAGAAAACCTTGAGATACGCAAGCTGATTAATGACCTAAATTAATACTAGCATTAATTTCATTTTATACACTGCGTAATGAAAAGACAGATGGACTTAGGATAGAAAGAGAGAGCGATGTACAAAGGAACGCATGCAACATTAACACGCGTCTCGCGATATAAAATTAATGCCACCCCAGGCGTAAGGCATGAAGCACTGATTTTTTTTTTCAAATAGACAGTAATAAAAACACTACCCATACGAGAGTTAGGTTTAAAAACCTGTTAAATGCTTATTGGGAAACATGACATTCTACTGTTTTATGTCTAAACTCCTGACATTAGTCTGACAGTACAGCAGACACCCTAAAGTTTGGAAGTGAGGAGGTGGCAACAGCACGACTATCCTAGAAGAAAATACATATTTTGAACGCAGCCACTTAGCTCCCTTAAAACTTATATATTTGGGTTCCTTAGGACTTGCTGACAAAGAATATGTTAAAGGTTACGCAAATAGTCTAGGAACTAACAAATTATAGCCAAAAGAAAATAGTGAGGGTGTCACACATAACCAAATAATAATCGCACAGTGGCATGTTTTGAAACCACCATTTTACGGGAAATAGGCCACCATGTTAAATCCTATTTGATTGGATAGAAGTAAATGTAAGGCGAAACACGATTAGTCGGACTACAAATACTAATTTTTTTGTTGTTAGGGGAAACGGTAGTAGGGGTACTTTTTTTTTTGAAAAGCTGTGTAAACATGGCCCGATTGGTTAGACCCGCCAATATAGTCAATTAGGAGCGTCAGTTCAGTGCCACATTTTAAAATAAACTTACTCAGAAACAGTGCGTTGAGAACCAGCTTATATTTTTTCTAAATAAAAGCCTGGGACAGAGGCAGATCGAAATTGTGCTATTATTCATCGCCAGTCAACGTATTTGTGTATTGTTTCCATGAATTGTGGTAAGATTGACATATTTGATATCTTTTTGATGAAAATTGAATGTGAATTGATAATTTATGTCTGTATATGTGTGTGGTTCAGTAGCAAACATGAGGCAAAGCCTGGATATTGCTCCAACCTGAACAAAACTTGTCGGAGAGGAGTTTAACTGCCTAGGCCTACATGGAATTACCAAATAGTACACTGACACCTATCTTATTGTATAGAAGGACTTACAGCTGAAATTGCAGAGGCGTAGTAACCATTAGGAGAGGAATACTGGTGAATATTGATACATGAGAGGCTAGCAGTTGGCCTACCGCTCTGAACTCAGTGTTTGTTATGTATTGTGCTCAGTGTGGAAATAGATTATAAATTAGTTCTGAAGTAGGAGGTACAACCTTCTTGTTTCAGGGACCGTGGTCCTAGCTTATTGAAGCAGCACCTAGTCTGAGTTTTGCTGAATCCAGAGGCTGGTAGCTTACTCCTTGGTCAAGATAGCGACCATTATTGCTTTTCAAGAACACGGTGAAGCAAGCGAGCAGAGGAGACTGTTTCCTCCCACCCTCACAGCAGATAAGATTCTGTGGCCAAAACAGCTCAATCCTATGTACCCCCCTCAAAAATTGACAGTATATTAATTAAAGAGGGACAATAAATTGTTTCAAATGACTGGAACTGTGATCGTTTCCCAATATGATTTCCACCAAAAGCAAACACTTGAAGTCATGATGACAAACAACAACCTAGTTTGAAAAAGCCAGTATTACCTCATAGTACTACTTCACAACTTACACACATATGATAATAATAATAATAATAATATATGTCAATACAAAGATCATATATATAAATTGTGTACATACAAATTGTGATTACATTTGATTGTGATTCCTGGTTCACTTTGTATTTGAATCAGGATATCTAATATTTGAATTAATTAATACATATAATTTTAAACTTTAAAACTTGACTTATTAAGATAGTCTTATAGAGTGTTCCATGTGTGTGTGAGTGTCACAGTGTTGAAAAGTATTGTGAATTAAATTAAATTGTTTATCTGTCTGTTGGTTGTTGTGAACATACACTTCATCATTATCATAACCCTAGACATTCAACGTAGTCATCACAATATTCCAGAATAAGTCTGACTGAGGTATAAATGTGGTAGCAAAGTAAGGTCATCTGTAATAAACCCCACTTATTAGATACAGATAATTACACAGCTGATCTGAGTCAGTACACTAAGTCCCCTATAAATATTTATAACATCCCACTTTACCACATATATTGGGGTCTCGCTCCCGGGACATTGAACCTTCCCCTAGCATATATATTGGGAGTAATTCACTTCGGGAAATTATAATAATTTAAAAGTTAATCTTGGGTGGAAAAATAAGGTTGAGCTCTCAGTGCCTGTGGTTGTCCTTAGATAATTAATTATAGATTGACTTGTTTAAGTTAGACATTGTATAAATTTGCCTGTTAGAAAATGGCGGACCTGGCAAAATTTTGATCTGCTGCTATGCAGGCTGCTAAAGAGTTAGGAATGGACGGGCAAGTTATGATTGCCTATGTCACTACTGAATGTGACAAATATATTGAACGTGAAGAAAGAAAATTTGAAGCAGAAAGAAAATTAGAATCGGAAAGATTAGAAAAAGAGACTGAAAGAAAGTTAGAGGCTGAAAAAGAAATTAAGAGGTTGCAGATTGAGGCTGACAAAGAGGCTAGGGCATTGGAGGCTGAGGCTAAGAAGTTACAATTGGAAGCAGAGGAAAGAAGGCAAGCTACAGAAAGAGAAGAACGGAGACAGGCTGCCGAAAGGGAGGCAGAAAGGGAAGACAAGCGATTGGCTGCAGAAAGGGAAGCAGAAGATAAGAGATTACAAAGGGAGCACGAGTTACGACTAAGGGAGTTGGAATTTCAAGGCCATGCTCCTGAAAATGGTGCCAGTCCCTTTGCCTCTGATGCCACTGCTAGTCAGGGAGCCTCAACCTCAGCTATGAATTTTCATTTAGATCATTTTGTTGAGAAAGAAGATGATATCGAGAGCTATCTAAATAGATATGAACTATTACCTACCACGTATGGGTTAGAGAGAGAAAGGTGGAGCTTAAAGTTATCTCAAGGGCTTCGTGGTACGGCTTATGAAGTTTTTGCCAAAATGAGCAGAGATGATCAAGAAAATTATGACATGCTAAAGCAGGCTCTTTTGTTAAGATATGAAAAGAATGCTGAATTTTATAGGAAAAAATTTAGGAATGCTAAACTACTGTCAGGTGAAACCTATCACCAGTTCTCTGCACGGTTAGAGACATACTTGGAGAAATGGACTTCTCTGGGGAAAACCCAAGATCTTAAGGAAATGATCCTTATAGAACAACTAAGAGAGTCCATGGCTCCAGACCTGAGAAAGTTTCTCATGGAACAAGGTGCAGAGAGGCTGGGTGAGTTACTAAATGTTGCTGAAAGGTATCAAGCAGCTCAGGCAGAGGTATCAGGTAATAAAAAGAAACAGGTCGAAAATTTTAAGGCACCTCAGAACTTTAATAAATTTGATCATAGAGATCAGAACAAAGGTAAGCACCAGTTTGATAGGCCACGGTATGACAATAAAAGTAAAACCAAACAATTCGATGAAAGGAAATTTGATGAAAGAAAATCTTTCAACCAAGGAAGGAGATGGTGTAAAAATTGTAAGATGAACAATCATGACACTGATCATTGTAGAAGGAAACCTCCTCATTGTGCTGCTATGACATCTGGAAAGAAGGGAAAAAAGGTCAAACCTGCGGAACTACAGGAACCATACCACCCCCCAGTGTGTGAAGATGTCATCTGTAATGGAGTCACCATAAGGTGCTTATATGATACAGGTCTAGATTATGATTCCGTTGTGAGTTCTCACCTGGTGCAGGCAGATCAATACACCACAGAAACAGTGGAGATTCAAACTGCAACCAAGGATGTAGCGACCATGACACTTCCCGTCGCCCGGATAAAGGTGAAAACGCGATATGTGGAAGGAATCATAAAAGCAGCAGTGATAAATGAGCCAATCTACCCTCTGATATTGGGGTGTAGATATGTCTTCTTGGGGAATCCCAAGAGACCTGTGATATTGGCAACAGTGCAGACCAGATCACAGTCTAAAATGGAGGAGGATAATCCAATAAATACTCATCCAGATGAGATGAGGAAGGCCCAGGCGGAGGACAAAACACTCAAGCCGTGTTTCAAGAAGTTGCCCAAATGTCATACACCTCCAGGCAAGGGAGAATTTTATATGAAGAACAAGTTGATTTATAGGAAGGCTGGATCTGAATCCAATGGTCACGGACAGCTGGTCCTTCCCACTTCATATAGGACTAAAGTGTTGGAACTAGGGCCTGCGATTCCCTTCAGTGGTCATATGGAGATCAGCGCAACAGGACAGCGTATAGCTTGTCACTATTTCTGGCCAGGGATAACTGAAGATATCAAAAGATATGTAAAATCCTGTCCAGAGTGCCAACGAGTAGCACCTAAGCATTGGACTGCACCAGCAACTCTAGGGAAAATGCCCATAGTGGGAACACCATTTGAGAGAGTTGCCGTGGACATTGTGGGACCTCTCACTCGAACCAAGAGGAGGAACAGCTACATTCTGACTCTGGTGGACACCTGTTCTATGTGGGGAGAGGCGGTAGCCCTGTCATCCATTGACTCTAAACATGCAGCAGAGGCATTACTCACAATTTTCACAAGGTTAGGCTTTCCCAACCACATCTTGACTGATAATGGCTCTCAGTTCAAGGGGAAACTAACAGAAGAAGTTTTCAGGATCTTTCAGGCCAAACACTTCCATTGTAGCGTGTACCATCCCCAAGGAAATGGCCAAGTGGAAAGATTTAATGGTACTTTGATGTCGATCCTGAGAAAGTTGGCACATGAAAAACCAGATACATGGGACCAGTACCTTCACGCCGCCCTTTTTGGTTATCGGGAGGTACCCCATAGTTCAACCGGTATGGCCCCGGCAACATTATTATTTGGAAGGCCAATAAAAGGTCCACTCGAAGCGCTGTTAAGAACGTGGACTGATGAAAAGGCAGAGGAAAATATTACATCATCATACCAATATGTGAATGAGCTGACCACTCGTTTAAAAACTGGCTGGAAACTTGCCAATGAAAATTTGAGACAAGCCAGGAAAAAACATGCTGCCTATTACAACAAGAAAGCTAAAGACAGAGATTTGGCTGTGGGAGAGAAGGTACTGCTTCTTCTACCCGGTAGTCAGAATAAGTTGCAAATTGGATGGCAAGGTCCATATACAGTTCTAGAGAAGGTGTCTAGAACAAATTATAAGATAGATAAGAAGGGGAAAGAAAAAATCTATCATGTGAAGCTCCTGAAGAAATATTTGGAAAGAGAACATCAGGAAGAGACACACTTGTTGACCTTGTCCATCGCCATGGAGATGAAAAAGGAACCACTTTCATCATTTGAATATCCATTACACCCCTGTGAGACAGCGGCACAGGTGAAAATCAGTACACATTTAAAGAAAAATCAGAAGGAGAGAGTGCAACAGGTTCTAGATGATCATACAGAGGTGTTAACAGACCGACCGTGGCATACAAACTTATTGGAATATGATATGAAACTGATAGACCCCACACCTGTCTGTATGAAAGCCTATTCGATTCCTTTTGCTAAGGAGAAAGCCTTGAAGGAAGAGATAGACTATTTGTTGAAGGAAGGAATCATTTCACACAGTGAATCTTCGTATAGTTCCAGTGTGGTACTCTTAAGGAAACCCTCTGGAGAACATAGACTCTGTATAGATTACAGGAGACTGAATGCTATCACAGAAGGACAGGTGGATCCATTGTATATCAAAAACTTTAATTCCATATGTGCACCGTTAACTGATTTGACACGCAAAGGAAATCCAGATCGAATTACATGGACAGCACAATGTGAATTGGCCTACCAGGAATTGAAGGAAAAGCTCACAAGCAAACTGTTACGTACATTTATTACCTAAGGGGGTAGTCTTCGGTCCTGCCAAATGTACGCACCAGTTTTATATAGTTATATTATTTGAGCGTTCGATTGATTCACGCACTGACGTGCACAATGCAGTGTTAGTTGCTTTGGACGCACGGGTAACCTAGTTTGGGGATTGTGACGTCATGTTTTGAACGGGGCAGTGCGGACTTTGTTATGTCCGAGATATAGATTATTGGAATCTTCTGGCAGTTTTGTATAAGCCAGTATGTTATATTGATTCAATTGGTATTCTTGACGAAGCCAATGATGGAAGGATCATGTAAGTGTCGCCCCGGTTATATTTGTATATTTATTGCCGTAAACTAAAGTATCAGGCCGCTCCCAGTTGTAGTCTAGCGGGAAGTCATCTTAGCATGTAATTTCCTAGAATGGACAGACGGAGTCGGTGGTCATATTAGATTACCGTAGAGGAATAATACCTACGTGTAAACCAGTTTATTTATTCGTATGCTTCATATTTTATATGCCGTACATTCTTCTATGCCAAAGTCGTGGCATGGATGTAAAGAGAGGTTAGCCGATTCAGAACTCTAACCTGAATATATTGCTGTGGATGTTTATAGGACTTAATTCTTGAAGAATCACTAAGAAGCTGAGAGTATTATCAGCAACTTCAAAGTATGACATTTTGTACCTATAATCTGTAACTATGATCGTCTCGTTCCTTCGTATGTGCCATGTTGAATAAACTATATGTACAGTAAACCGACTTGTGTACTACCATCGAGTGAACAGTTTAAAAAACTACCTGTTGTAGTTCGTTTTCACAGAACAGTTTATTGACATTTTGTTTCATATTACCATTCGCGTTATGAAGACCAATCCAATTACCATAAACGGCTACAACAGTAATTGGTGCGCCAGCGTGGTCTGAAATTTATCATTTGAAAGGATCTTACTCAATCAAATTAATCGTTTGAAAATAGAATGTGTACTTTCAAGGCGACATCATCGGCAAGTTGGAACTTGTTGTCAAAATGAATCTTAATCAACTGACCGTTACGAGATTCTCAAGGTCATCTATCAACCTTCACTTCGGGTTGTACAGGGACTGACTGCCTTCGTTATCATTTCGTGCGAGCTGATGCTGTATTCGCAGATCGAATTATTTTAGCTTCAAACGTACATCCACGGAGACGAGGCACATTGTTTTTTCCCGGCACACGCGAGCTAAGTATAACTTGTATCCGTTATACATTTTATTATTATTAGCTGTGCCTTAATTGTTTATGTCCACCTTTATATTTTCCGTGTTATGTGTTATATGTTGTGTATTCTTTGTGGGAGGTAGGGAGGTTGATCTGACGAACGAGATCCATCTCGAAGCCAATTCGGGCTCTTCGTCAGACGTTCTGTAGGGCTCGTCTTGTAAGTTTCAATTGAGCGATAATTCCGGTACAAGGCTAGAAACCTTGCCGAAGTTCCGATCGCTAATTGTCCCTTATAATAGTATCTGTTTAGCTGTTCCGTCAAGTTTTTATTGTTGTTCTCGTAGTTATTTTTATTCGTAATTTAGTTTTATGATGAATTTTGTTTGTATTTTGCGTCCATCTCACCTTTCCTGTCGTTCAGTTTTTTACAAAACCTATGTTTTTACACTGTGTTGTCAATTGTACTGTTAATTATCTGATCGTAGTTATCGTCGTATATTTTTACGATATTCTATTTTAGTTATACATTTTTATTTTTTTTGATTTCTACGATTGTGTTCACCCGTCCAGTTTATCATGTCTTGTCGATTATGTTTCTATTGTCTTTCTCGTTGTTCATTTCATGACATTTGATTACATAAATTTATTGATTAATAACATATTTAATAATTATATGATAACATTATACCGTTCTAAGGACAGGAACGAAGAACACTTGTTATAGTAACAAGGTTAACTAATTTATATTGATTAATTATCATTTTAAATATCTAGAGTACTGTGACTACTTATATAGAATAATGTATTCACTCGATTATTTCATTAAGCAAGCAAAAGCTTTGCAAATACCTGCTGAAGAGGTAAGACAATTCGCTATGTCAGAATATAAAGAGGCTCAAAGGTTGGAAGCTCAAAGATTGGAAGCTGAAAAGTTAAGATTGGAAAATTTGAAATTTGAGGCTGAGGAACAAGAGAAGAAGATGAAATTTGAGGCTGAGGAACAAGAGAAGAAGATGAAATTTGAGGCTGAGGAACAAGAGAAGAAGATGAAATTTGAGGTAGATCAAAAACGGATTGATGCTGAGGAACATGAAAAGAAGAGGAAATTTATAGCTGAGGAAGAGGAGAAAAAAATGAGATTAGCCTCTGAATTAGAAGAGAAACGATTTCAGCGAGAGGCAGAACAGAAACAAAAAGAAATGGAAGTTAAACAAAAGGAAATGGAAGAAAGAAGATTAATAGCTGAACAAAATACATTACGACTTCAGCTTGAGAGGGAAGAGAATGATAGAAAACGACAGCATGAACTGAAATTAGCAGAGTCAGAATATGAGAGACTTAGGTTAACTCAGGAAGCTAATTCTCAGAGAACTTTTGAAAGCCAAACTTCATCCAGACAGGATCATTTTAAGGAAATTCACCTTAAATTACCAAAATTTAATCCCCCGTCTGATGACGTGATATTCTTCCTAGATAGGTTTGAGGCCACTTGTGGGTCTTATAACGTGGATAAAGCGCTATACTGTACATATTTATCCAGATTACTTACAGGGGATGCATTAGCAGTTTATCATACCACCAGCATTGGTGAGAAAAATGACTATAATGCTCTTAGAGCGGCACTTCTGCAAAAATTCCAAATGACAGAAGACAAATATCGATTAAGATTTCGTACATTACTACCTCAATCAAGCAGAAATTTCAATGATTTTCTGTCACAAATACGACTAACACTAGAAAGATGGATTGAATTATCCAAAATTGAAAAGTCATATGAAGGTCTCTTCGATTTACTGATGCGCGATAAGGTACTATCGTCTGTAAATCCTACATTTCTCGCATTTTTACACGAACGGAAACCTTTATCAATGAAAAATTTAGAAGAACATGCAAAAAACTTTTGCACTGCTCACCCAACCATGGATCTAAGTAATGCACAGATTAAGAATGAATTGCCTGTTGCTTTTGCAGCACAACAAAACAATTTTTCACGAAATCGTTCCTTTAGTGCTGACAGGTATGTCAATAAGGGAAATAATTACAATTTTAACAATGATAACTTTTACAAAGGGAAGCAATTTCAACAATCTGCTCCATTTAATGTTTCTTGGAACCAAACTCACAGATCACAAGATTTTGGTAACAATAATTTTAAAAATAATCAAGGACATTATAATAAACAAAACTGGAGATCAAAATCTTAGGGTCCGCAAAACAGACAAGGTTCTTAGAATAAAAATTTTAAAGAACAGCATAACTTTAATTATACAAACTATCGGACTCATCCAAATTTTAACTCTAGTAGAAAAGACAATTATGGCAATTTTAATGCAAATAATCAAAATCGATCGCGTCGCAGAGAAAGATCGTCGAGTAATACGGGTAGACATTCTAATGTCTCTTTAATTGATACACAGGCTAACATTGAACAGGGTAAAGTAGCTGAAACTCACAATGCTATGTCTTGTTCTCTTGATTGTACCCAGGTGAAAGATTGTCCAGAATGCTCGACTCTTTTCCAGCCTAAGGCGATCACGACACTGCTTTGCGGACATACCTTGCCTAGTCTACCTGCAGTCTGTACGGCCACTGCTGCGTCAGTACACCAGGGACAGGGCTCTCTTAAGTTTAACAAGGGATTTGTTAACAATATTTCATGCTCTCTCCTATTTGACTCAGGTTGTAGCACTGTGGGCGTCCGGACTTCGCTGATCAACCCAAGTTGTGCCACGGGCAGGGTTGTCAAGTGTGTGACTTTTGGTGGCACCGTCGAAACATTTCCCACTGCTATTATTGATCTTAATACACCATTTTTTTCAGGAAAGATCCAAGCATGTCTCCTTCCGAATCCAATTTGTGATTTAATACTTGGTCGCATACATGGTATTAAAGAGTGTACACCACAGCAAATAGCTGAATGGGAAGAGCGACATATTCAAACTGCAAATGCAGTAGTGACTAGAGCGCAAGCTACTAATATGTCGCATGATACACCTATTGAACCTACAGTTCATACCACTTGTGATGATGATGCTCCTATTTCACGGGAGTTGTTTGCTACATTGCAAAAGAATGATGATTCATTAAAAAAATTTTTTCAGTATGTTAACAAAAAGAATACAAGCAACAAACTTGCAAAATCTAGACATGACTTTATACTTAAAAATGGGATTTTGGTGAGAGTAATACGGGAAAAGGATTCATCCTTATGTTATCAGATCTTAGTCCCATCCTCTATGAGATCTCGTATATTACGACATGCGCATGACTCGCAATGTGCGGGCCATATGGGTTTTTCGCGTACCAAATCCAGAGTGCTTTCGGCATTCTACTGGCCAGGCGTCCATAGGGACATCACTCTCTATTGTCGGTCCTGTTTGATATGTCAGGAAGTTAAGGTACGGGGTCCATTTCATGCGGCTCCTATTCAAGCTGCGGACATCCCGATTAGACCATTTGATAAAATGGCCATTGACATTATTGGTCCGATACTTCCATCTGCTAGAGGGCATACGCATATCCTTACGTGCATTGATATGTGCACTCGTTGGCCTGAGGCCATCCCTCTCAAGAACACTTCATCTGCCAGTGTAGCAGAGGCATTGATGTTAATCTTCTCACGCATTGGTTTTCCACGGAAAATCTTGTCGGATCATGGTGTTCAGTTCATTTCTGAATCCATGTCTCAAGTTATGAAGACATTAGGTATAGACAGATCTCTTAGTTCTATTTATCATCCGATGTCAAATGGGTTAATTGAGCGTCTCAATAGGACACTCAAGCAAATGTTGGGTAAGATGACTCAAGACCATCCCCAAGACTGGGATCGGGTCCTACCCGCTTGTCTCTTTGCGTATCGCGAAGTACAAAATCAAGCCACGGGGTTTTCCATTCCAGCTTGTTTTTGGCATGCAACCACGCGGTCCTATGTCGTTAATCCACGACTTATTGGTTGACGAGAATATTGAAGAGGAAACTCAATCCTCTTATGAGTATGTGATCTCTCTGAGAAAGAGAATCATAGATGCTTGTAGAATAGCTACTGCATCATCCGAACAAGCCAAAGAAAAAGCTCGTCTATTTGCAAACAAGTATAGACGTCTTCGCCAGCTCATACCTGGTGATGAAGCTTTTGTCTTACTACCTGCGCATAACAATCGTCTTTTAATTACCTGGAGAGGTCCTTTCAGGATCATCTCAAGAATATCCGATGTCGACTACATCGTTGATGTTAATGGTAAACATAAAACCTTCCACATTAACATGTTGAAGGAGTATTACTCACGTCCTGATTATCTACAGTCAGTGTTTCAGGCAACTGACGATCCTACACCTCCTATTCAACACTATTCTAGTTTGTCAGTCATCCAAGAAGAGGAATCTTCTTTCGATGATGTACAACTACCAATACCAGTTGTACCACTCCATTCCACTGAGAAATGGAATGATGTTACGATCTCATCTACTCTTTCGGCTGATCAACGTCAGCAAGTCTCTAATATTCTACACTCGTATGAGGATGTTCTCACTGACATCCCAGGTCATACGTCAGTCATCCAACATGACATTATTCTGACTGACGATACGCCTATTCGAGTTCGCCCATATCCTATTCCTTTACACTTTCGTGATAAGGTTGATAAGGAATTGGATGAGATGCTCCAATTAAATATAATTGAACCATCTTCATCACCATATTCTTCTTCCATGGTAATCATTAGGAAGAAAGACAACAATATACGTCTTTGCGTAGATTACAGGAAATTAAACAAAGTTACAAAATTCGATGCGGAACCATTACCTCTTTTAGATGACTTATTGGAGAGATTATCTCATGCTACATTCTTTTCGAAATTTGACCTTTCAAAGGGCTATTGGCAAGTGCCACTCACTACTAAAGCAAAGCCATTCACCGCTTTCTCGACGCCACGGGGTCTTTTTCAATGGAATTTTATGCCATTCGGATTAATGAATGCGCCAGCTACCTTTGTACGCATGATGCGCCGCATATTGTCTCATCGTCCCGATGTCATTACTTATATAGATGACATCTGTCTTTTCAGTGACTCTTGGGATGAACATATTCAGGGTTTAAAATCTTTACTTTCTACCTTGCGGGATTATAACTTAACAGCGAAACCTTCAAAGGCTTTTGTCGGTTTTCATGACATCTCATTTCTGGGTCACCGCATAGGATATGGTTTCATGTATACAGAAGACAGTAACGTCTCTAAAATTTTAAACATCTCAGCACCTAAGACAAAAAAACAAGTTAGGTCGCTTTTAGGACTAATACAGTTCTATTCAAAATTCATCCCTCATTTGTCTACTATAACTGCACCTTTTTCTTCTCTACTGAAGAAAGGCACATCTAATGTAATAAAGTGGTCGCAGGATCACCAAACGGCGTTAGACTATATAAAACAATTTTTTTCAAATGCACCTTTTTTGAGGTTGCCTGACAAAAATCTCACCTTCATTCTCCGCAGTGATGCAAGTTCTTACGCTATTGCTGCAGTTTTGATGCAGGAATATAACGGCACCTTATTTCCGGTTATGTACGTATCCAGAAAGCTCACGCCGAGCGAGACGAAATATTCCGTTCTGGATAAAGAGCTCCTTGCTCTTGTCTGGGCAATCACTAAACTGGATCGTTATCTCCTCGGATCTCACTTTGTGGTGGAGTCTGACCAGAAAGCTCTTACCGCACTGAATACAGGGAACGTTAAGTCATCAAAGTCAGCGCGTTACGCTATAGCGCTTCAACCGTTCCATTTTGAGATACGAGCTATTCCTGGAGTGCAGAATATGTTCGCAGACTGTCTGTCAAGATGCCCAAGCGAACTTGTCGAAACTAAGCCACTTCCAGATGTTGGAACATCCTCACCGATAACATGAATAACTTTGTACATTGTTATTGATACTATATTAACGTTTTATTAGAACGGGAACATTGGTACTACAGTAACTTTTTATTAATATGGCAACATTGTTAAGAGCGACAAATATACATTTGTTATTCCTATGGAACATATTACACTACGTGTTAGAGAATATATTATATCGTGTATGGAACATTGAGAACATTATCTCGTCGATTACTAACTAGTTGTAACGGAACAGTGACATATTGATAGTGATACTGGAATTACTTAGAAATATTAGTAACTGTTTATTTGTTAGTAATTAAGGAATATATAAATTAGATTAATTCAACTTAATCTATTTAATTGATTATGGATCACACACATACTAACTTTATTAGTTGTCACGTAATGCCTGCATTCACGGGTCTTAGTTATGATATCTCACTGTTAGATCACTAGTCAACCGTACTAGTGTTAGAAAACATTAAGTGTGTTGATTCTTAAAGTGTTTAATTTTGCAGTGCTTCATTTTTGCACATTGTATTTTCAATTTTTCTGTTTTATTGATCCTCTTGTCATTGATTATCATCAGTGTTGCTGTTCATTTTCATTTTTGAAATCATATGTTTCAAATTTTGTTGAAAACTTAGTTGAATTTTATTATCATCTTTTTTTTTTATGGTTTTTTTCATTTTTCATTTTCAAACTTGTTTTACCACATCGTTCCAAAGTAGGTCGTTTGTGGATGTGTGCTTTAATGCATACTATCATTTAGTTATATTGATTTCGTTTAATATTCTTTTCTTAATATGATATAACTTGATGCATTTCATATATCTTGTTGTAGTTTTGACTCACCTCTCTCGGGTACTAAGTTAAAAAAAATTAATAGAATTAATTTTTTTAAGGGGAGGTGATAAGGGAGTTGTTACGTACATTTATTACCTAAGGGGGTAGTCTTCGGTCCTGCCAAATGTACGCACCAGTTTTATATAGTTATATTATTTGAGCGTTCGATTGATTCACGCACTGACGTGCACAATGCAGTGTGAGTTGCTTTGGACGCACGGGTAACCTAGTTTGGGGATTGTGACGTCATGTTTTGAACGGGGCAGTGCGGACTTTGTTATGTCCGAGATATAGATTATTGGAATCTTCTGGCAGTTTTGTATAAGCCAGTATGTTATATTGATTCAATTGGTATTCTTGACGAAGCCAATGATGGAAGGATCATGTAAGTGTCGCCCCGGTTATATTTGTATATTTATTGCCGTAAACTAAAGTATCAGGCCGCTCCCAGTTGTAGTCTAGCGGGAAGTCATCTTAGCATGTAATTTCCTAGAATGGACAGACGGAGTCGGTGGTCATATTAGATTACCGTAGAGGAATAATACCTACGTGTAAACCAGTTTATTTATTCGTATGCTTCATATTTTATATGCCGTACATTCTTCTATGCCAAAGTCGTGGCATGGATGTAAAGAGAGGTTAGCCGATTCAGAACTCTAACCTGAATATATTGCTGTGGATGTTTATAGGACTTAATTCTTGAAGAATCACTAAGAAGCTGAGAGTATTATCAGCAACTTCAAAGTATGACATTTTGTACCTATAATCTGTAACTATGATCGTCTCGTTCCTTCGTATGTGCCATGTTGAATAAACTATATGTACAGTAAACCGACTTGTGTACTACCATCGAGTGAACAGTTTAAACACTACCTGTTGTAGTTCGTTTTCACAGAACAGTTTATTGACATTTTGTTTCATATTACCATTCGCGTTATGAAGACCAATCCAATTACCATAAACGGCTACAACACAAACCTATTTTGAAATTACCTGACTTAAGTCAAAAATTCATTGTGAGAACGGATGCCAGTAATATCGGGTTGGGCGCGACCCTGTTACAGAAATCAGATGCACGGAATGGGGAATTAACCCCAGTGGCATATGCTAGTAGAAAGTTGAATAAATCTGAAACAAATTACTCAACTAGCGAAAAAGAATGTCTTGCAGTAATATGGGCGATAAAGAAATTCAATATTTATCTGTATGGGAAGGCATTTAAGTTGCAAACGGATCACAAACCCTTGTCGTTTCTAGCGCAGGCTAGGCATGAAAATTCAAGGTTACTCAGATGGTCCTTACTTTTGCAGCCGTTCGAGTTCAGCATAGAATATATTTCTGGAAAAACCAACCTGGGAGCGAATTTTCTAAGCCGCCATCCGTGTGATGAAAATCACAGTAAGCCCCAGGAATAATAGTACATTTCTCTATGTGTATATAGAATTATAGACTGACATATAACGTCTGTTTTAAGTGGGGAGAATTTGTCGTGAAACATTCTAAATCCTCCCCCTTTTTCTACTTCGTCTGCATATTGTAACGCTTTCACGTTTGATAGTAAAGCCTACAGCAGCATACACGCGTTTCAAAAAAACAATACAACGTGTACTGTATTTCTTAGAAAACCTTGAGATAGACACACTGCGTAATGACCTAGATTAATATTCCATTAATTTCATTTTATACACTGCGTAACTAAAAGACAGACGGACTTAGAGAGAGAGAGAGAGAGAGAGAGAGAGAGAGGGGGCTGAACGGAGGAACACAGGCAATACTACCACAGTCTCGCGATTAATAGTAACGCCAATCGCACGCGTAAGGCATGAAGCACTAAATTTTTTCCAATAAACAGTGACAAAAAACACTACCAATACACGGTTAGGTTTTAAAAAAACATGTTTAATGCTTATTAGGAAACATGACATTCTACTGATTTATGTCTAAGCTCCTGACATTAGCCTGATAGTACAGAAGACACCCCATCGTATCGAAGTGAACGGGTGGTAGAAGAAAATACATATTTTGAACGCAGCCACTTAGCTCCATTAAATTTATATATTTGGGTTCCTTAGGACTTGCTGACAAAGAATATGTTAAGTGTTACGCAAATAGTCTAGGAATTAAGAAATTATAGCCAAAATAAAATAGTGAGGTTGTCTGACAGCACCAAATCATAATTGCTCAGTGGCATGTTTTGAAACCACTCTTTTACGGGAAATAGGCCAACAAGTTAAATCCGATTTGATTGGTTAGAAGAATATGTAAGCCTAAACATGATTAGTTGATTGCAAATACTATTTTTGGTTGTTACGGGAAACGGTAGGAAGGGTACTTTTTTTCAAATACTTTTGTAAACATGGTCTTATTGGCTAGACCATTTAATATAGTCAATTAGGAGCGTCTGTTCAGTGCCACATTTTTAAAATAAACTTACTGAGAAGCAAGTGCGTTGAGATCCAGCTCATATTTTTCTTATGAAAGCCTGGGACAAAGGCAGATCGGAATTGTGCCATAACTCATTGCCAATCAACGTATTTTGTTTAATATTTCCATGAATTGTGGTAAGCTAGAAATATTTGATATCTTTTAGATGAAAATTGAATGTGAATTGATAAATTTATGTCTGTATGTGTGTGGTTCAGTAGCAAACATGAGACAAAGCCTAGATATTGCTCCACCAGGAACAAAACTTGTCGGAGAGGGGTATAACTGCCTAGGCCTATATGGAATTGCCAAATAGTACTATGACACCTATCTTATTGTATAGAAGGAATTACAGCTGAAATTGCAGAGGCGTTGTAATCATTAAGGAGAGGAATACTGGTGAATGTGTTACATGAGAAGCTAACAGTTGGCCTACAGCGCTGAACTCAGTGTTTGTTATGTATTGTGCTCAGTGTGGAAATAGATTATAAATTAGTTCTGAAGTAGGAGGTACAACCTTCTTGTTTCAGGGACAGTGGTACTAACATATTAAAGCAGCACCTGGTCTGAGTTTTGCTGAATTCAGAGGCTGGTAGCAGACTCCTTGGTCAATATATTGACCTGTGTTGTGTCTCAAGAACACGGTGAAGCAAGCGAGCAGTGGAGACTGTTTCCAGCAAGCCCACACAAAAGTTAAGAGTCCGTGGCCAGAGCAGCTCAATCTTGTGTATAACCCCCCTCTAAAAGTGACTTTACCTTAAATCAAGAGGGACATTTATTTGTTTCAACTAAAAATAAACTGTGAACCTTTGCAATATTATTTCTTCCCGAAACAAACACTTGAAGTCATGATGACAAACAACCACTTAGCTTGAAAAGCCAGTATTACCTCATAGTACTACAGCACAACTTACACACATATTGCAATAATAATATATGTCAATACAAAGATCTTATCTATAAATTGTGTACATACTACTTGTGATTACATTTGATTGTGATTCCTGGTTCACTTTGTAGTTGAATCGGGATATCTATTATTGAAGAAATTAATACATATATTTTTAAAAGTACACTTGACTTATTAAGATAGTCTTATAGAGTGTTCCATGTGTGTGAGTGTCACAGTGTTGAAAAGTATTGTGAATTAAATTAAATTGTTTATCTGTCTGTTGGCTGTTGTGAACATACACTTCATCATTATCATAACCCTAGACATTCAACGTAGTCATCACAATATTCCAGAATAAATCTGACTGAGGTATAAATGTGGTACCAAAGTAAGGTCATCTGTAATAAACCACACTTATTAGATACAGATACTTGCACAGCTGATCTCAGTCAGTACACTAAGTCCCCTATAAATATTTATAACATCCCACTTTACCACATCAATTAGAAGCGTCAGTTCAAGGCCAGTTTTGAAATACATTTTGTGATAAGCAAGTGCGTTGAGAGCAAGCTAATATTTTTCTAAATAAAAGCCTGGGATTAGGCAGATCGAAATTGTGCCAAAATTCATCGCCAGTCAACGTTACTTGTGTATATTTCCTTGAATTGTGGTAAGCTAGACATATTTCCTATATATATATATATAGGGGACTTAGTGTACTGACTGAGATTAGCTGTGAAGGTATCTGTACCTAATAAGTGTGGTGTGTTACAGATGACCTTGTGAATCAGGAATCACAATCAAATGTAAATGCAATGTCTATGTACACAAATTATACAAAGGATCTTTGTCCTTACATAGAATATTATTACAATATGTGTGTAGTGTTATGCTCTGGTATTAAGAGGTAATACTGGCTTTTGAAGCTATGTTGTTGTTTGTCATCACGACTTCATGTGTTTGTTAATGGTGGAAATAATCTTGAAGGGATCACAGTTCTTTTATTTTGTAAAACAATACTGTCCCTCTTGATTTATTATTACAGTCAATTTTAGAGTGGGTTATATAAGGATGAGCTGCTCTGGCTGATGAAATCTTAACTTAGGTGTCGGCGGCAGGAAAACTGTCTGCTCTGCTCGCTTGCTTCTCAGTTATCTTGACATACACCACTGGTCGATATCTTAGACAAGGAGTCTGCTGCCAGCCCTCTGGATCCAGCAAAACTCAGACCAGGTGCTGCTCTAATACTTCAGTACCACGGTCCCTGAAATAAGAAGGTTGTACCTCCTTCTTCAGAACTAATATATAATATCTATTTCCACACTGAAGTACAGGACATTACAAACACAGAGTTCAGAGCTGTATGCCAACTACTAGCTTCTCATGTGACAATATACCAGTATTCCTCTCCCTACTGGTTACAACGCCTCTGCAATTCCAGCTGTACTTCCTTCTGTACAATAAGATAGGTGTCATGTTACTAAATGGCAATCCCATATATGCCTATGCAGTTATACTCCTCTCTGACAAGCTTTTACATGGTGGAGCAATATCTAGGCTATGCCTTCTGTTTGCTACTGAACCACACACATACAGACACAATTTATCATTTCATATTAAATTATAGCCAAAATACTATAGTGGGGTTGTCTGACAGCACAAGATCATATTTGCTCAAAATGGAATGTTTGGAAAAAACTGCTTTAGGGGAAATGAGGCCAAAAAGTTAGATACGTTCTGATTGGCTGTAGTAATATGTAAAGCGAAATTTTATTAGTCGAACTGCAAATACTATTATTGTAGCTAATGGCAACGTGAGGAAAGGTAACAATTTTTCAAAGGCTCTTGTAAACATGGTCTTATTGGTTAGAACCTCCGATATAGTCAATTAGAAGCGTCAGTTCAGGGCCAGTTTTGAACTACATTTTGTGAGAAGCAAGTGCGTTGAGAGCAAGCTAATATTTTTCTAAATAAAAGCCTGGGATAAGGCAGATCGAAACTGTGCCAAAATTCATCGCCAGTCAACGTTACTTGTGTATATTTCCTTGAATTGTGGTAAGCTAGACATATTTCCTATATATATATATATATTATTAAAATTGAATATGAAATGATAAATTGTGTCTGTATGTGTGTGGTTCAGTAGCAAACAGAAGGCAAAGCCTAGATATTGCTCCACCATGTAAAAGCTTGTCAGAGAGGAGTATAACTGCATAGGCATATATGGGATTGCCATTTAGTAACATGACACCTATCTTATTGTACAGAAGGAAGTACAGCTGGAATTGCAGAGGCGTTGTAACCAGTAGGGAGAGGAATACTGGTATATTGTCACATGAGAAGCTAGTAGTTGGCATACAGCTCTGAACTCTGTGTTTGTAATGTCCTGTACTTCAGTGTGGAAATAGATATTATATATTAGTTCTGAAGAAGGAGGTACAACCTTCTTATTTCAGGGACCGTGGTACTGAAGTATTAGAGCAGCACCTGGTCTGAGTTTTGCTGGATCCAGAGGGCTGGCAGCAGACTCCTTGTCTAAGATATCGACCAGTGGTGTATGTCAAGATAACTGAGAAGCAAGCGAGCAGAGGAGACAGTTTTCCTGCCGCCGACACCTAAGTTAAGATTTCATCAGCCAGAGCAGCTCATCCTTATATAACCCACTCTAAAATTGACTGTAATAATAAATCAAGAGGGACAGTATTGTTTTACAAAATAAAAGAACTGTGATCCCTTCAAGATTATTTCCACCATTAACAAACACATGAAGTCGTGATGACAAACAACAACATAGCTTCAAAAGCCAGTATTACCTCTTAATACCAGAGCATAACACTACACACATATTGTAATAATATTCTATGTAAGGACAAAGATCCTTTGTATAATTTGTGTACATAGACATTGCATTTACATTTGATTGTGATTCCTGATTCACTCTGTAGTTGGATCAGGATATCTATTCTTGAAAGAAATTAATACATAATTTAAACGTTAACACTTGACTTATTTAAGCTAGTCTTCTAGAGTGTTATATGTATGTGCTTGTCATAGTGTGGTACAGTGTTGTGAATCTTAAATAAAGTATTTATCTATATGTTGTTGTTGTGAACTTACACTTCATCATTATCATAACCCTAGACATTCAACGTAGTCATCACTATCTTCCAGAATAAGTCTGACTGAGGTCTAAATGTGGTAGCAAAGTAAGGTCATCTGTAACACACCACACTTATTAGGTACAGATACCTTCACAGCTGATCTCAGTCAGTACACTAAGTCCCCTATAAATATTTATATAATCCCAAGTTACCACAGCCGGGCAGAGAGAGAAAAGGAATTCTGCTGAAGGCTTGCCGGTAGAAGACGCGAACAGGGTGTCAGAAGAGCCTGCGAGACCTGTAAAATCGTGAGTTTATGATTTTAAGTAGATTATTTCCTAGTGAAGTTAGCATTAGTTTTCTATAGCTTTAGAATTAATTTCAGCGTGGCCTGGTTCTAGGTTTTGATAGAATAAATAAGTCTTTGTTAACTAAGGAGATTTCTACTGGGGAATTATAATTTGTTTTAATGTCATAGATTAGTGGTAGGAAATGTGGACATATTTTATTCACGGTGTTAGTAAGTCCACTTCACTGCTGCAGGAAGGTAGTATACGTATTTCATACATGGAACTGGACAGAAATTCTGGCAGGTACTGACATGGAGCTAGAATTAGCTTTGTGGCAAGATGGCATCTGTGAGCAGGCATTTTGAGTTAAGTGGATAATGGAGTTAAGCCTTTTTATATTGGGTAAATTGACACGTGGATGAAACCAAGTGCTTTGTTAGTTCAAGATTAATTTTATTCTTTCATACAACAGTAATTTAGTTAATTGTGGCTGACGCTAATTGATTATAATTCTACTGTATATTTTTAGTGGGTTACTTTGAGGTTATATTAGTTATCTGTGGTGTACATAGTTTTGGTGTTAAATTTCCTTTGAGAAGATGTGCTGTGTTTTAGTTATTTAGATTTCGTGTAAGCATGATAGCCCTCCTTTGTGCATAAGGCACTAAGACATAAGGCACTAAGACATAAGGCACTAAGACATAAGCGTTTCTCTGTTTGCTCCTTGTGGAGCAGGGAGACACAAATGCGGCTGTCGTCCACCAGAGGCCTGCGAGAAGCATTTCTATGCTATTGCAGCGGTTGTTTCTGTAACAATGCGTTTCATATGATGAGATTCCCAGTCTCACAAGTCGTCATAGACGACACGCTTGTTGCCAGTCTCCCCGTTTGTCACATACGACATGCTTCAGAGTTCAGGAATGAATATTGATGTGGATCAGTTGCGAGGTGGTAGTTATTCTCATTAAGGAGATTATTGGTTGTACATAGTGTTTAATTCTGTGTTATGCCCATTTTATTATTTAATTATTGTCATGGAATCGGAGGGTATAGGATTGTTTATGAGAGCACGTGGGTTCACTTGGAGATATATATATATCTCTTCTCGCTCCTTATGGAGCATGGTGCCACCAATGTGGCTTGCCTCTGCAGGAAGCGTGTACAAAGCTCTCTCTCTCTCTCTCTCTCTCTCTCTCTCTCTCTCTCTATCTAGATATCTATATATATATATATATATATATATATATATATATATATATATATATATATATATATATATATACAGTACTTTGCAAAAAATATGGCAGTCATATTTTCGCATCGCAGCACACTCATAGAAACAAATAATAATAAAAACTGTATGTCCAGAGGAAGATTGATATCTCCCCTATCTATTAACAGTGGTTTCAGTACAATATAATGTTGCCTTCTCCAGCAAGGCAAGCCTGGATGCGGCGAGGCATACTTCCCGCAAGTGTTTGTAGGTAATTGTGAGTCAGACTGTCCCAGTATTTTTCAGCTACCTTCTTCAATTGTTCAACGTCTCTGAGTCCACTCTTTTTTAAATGATTCTTGAGTAGTGCCCAAACGTTTTCAATTGGGTTTAGGTCGGGACTGTTGCTGGGCCACTTCAGCACTATCACATTCTTCTCTTGCAGTCATGCTTTGGTGGTATGAGCTGTATGCTTTGGGTCATTGTCATGTTGAAATGTGCACCCATCGGGGTACATGACCTGCATAAATGGCAGAAGGTGTCACTCTAGTATGTCGATGTACCTTTCTTTCGTGAGAATTCCTGTGAAAACACACAGTGGGGTGACACCTCTTGCTGCCACCCCTCCCCAAAGATGGAATTTATGGGTATGTTTCGGTCGCTGGTACACAGGCGTTACAGAGTCTTTCATCCAAATATTTATTTGAGCAGGATAAGACCAAACAGAACATTCATCTGAAAAAATCACATTGTCCCATGACAAATTTTGGTGTTCGTGGCACCAGTTCAAGTGCATCTGTTTGTGAGTCTCTGTGAGAAATGGTGACAAAATTACCCGCTTTTTTGTGTAATTCATCCTGTGTAGCTCCCGGTTGTCAGTAGCATTAGATACCTCTGGGTTTCCCAACTCGATCATGCGCTGCCGTATGTTTTCTACACTCTTCATTGGCCCAGCCCGAACGATTTGGGCGAGACGCCGATGGTCCTTTGTGTCCAAAATTCTTGACCCCCCACTACCTTCTTTTCGCTCGATTCCATTACCTGCTTTTAATTTACTCACAACTCTGTAGACAGTCCGCTCAGGAATGTTCACGGTTTTAGAAATGTTGGAACATGTTTGATTTCCTTCATTCCACAGCTGTGAAATTAACATACACTTTGACTTTGTAGCCATTTTCTGCCACTAGCATTAGAAATTGTCGTCTGCTCTATTATCAAGGGACTGTACTCTACGCTAATTTTTTTTTAACTTTTGGTAGTGTTTGCTCACTTAAGTGGAGTGCAAATTTGGGGCAGAACATGCATATTTAATTAGATTTCAGCATATTTAGCTGAGCAATATGACTGCCATTTTTTTTGCAAAGTACTGTATATATATATATCATTATCTCCATGTAACTATGTACAAGCTCGCATCACCCTGGGCAGGACGTTGGCTTGGCCATGTCCGTTGCATGGAAGATGATCGCATCCCTGTCAGATAACTATTTATTATAGTTGCATCACTGTAATGTGGGCTTATAATAATAATGATAATAACAATAATAGGCTCGCTCCGCTAGGAGTACGGCCACACCACAATGGCTGACATAAGAAAATCAACACCTTCTATGGGTACTTTCCTTTAATATTTATGCACACACAATAAGGCCTCACACGGCCAACAAATGAGTGAAATACAATATAACAATGAAATGCATTAACCACTTAGACTGTCCGTATCAGACACGACAGAACTACTACACTGATAAACTGCCATGAATATCACTCACCATGAGTGGCCTAAAATCTACGGCAAAGAAATACACAAATCTTCGGCAACTTATACCGGTCTGTAACAAAATCAATCCAGACACTACACTGCCCTGGAATCATAACTTAATAATCCAATAAAACTTGAACATGGCAGGCATCTCTAACAAATAGTCCGTAGCATGGACTCCACAGCAAAATTGCTGGCACAGGGAAGAATACATCCGTCCACTCGGGACACTGGCTAGGAACTGACCACCTTCGCACCTAATTTTTCCGGCTTCCGCCTCGTCACATGACTCACCGATTTTAGTTATCCCAGTGTTGCCGAAACTCAGTGTAGCCCGGCTAACTTTTCGTCACTGCGAAATAGCGCCGTGACAGTTGCATCTCTAAAGTTATCTTCTACGGACAACTGGCAGATGGAAAAAGAGCAGCCGGGGGACCGCAGGTGAGATTCAAAGATGTGTGCAATAGAGATATCAAAGCTGTCACAGAACGTCTGGACATGCTCTTTTGTGTGATCTCACACCTTCAGCCACTCCGGCAGTATCCTTTCTTTTCTTCTTTATCCTCTTTCTCCCATTCAATTCGCTTATTATTTGGCAATTGTTTGACCTTTCATTCATTATTTTCCTCTATGCTGGATTTAGTAGGGTCAAGTCTCTAACACTCTACTCCCCTACGGACGTATCTGCTTTACACGCAGAATAGTTTACGTTCCGCAAGGTAAATGCGATAATACCCAGTCATTATCCCCTCCAGCGGTAATACGGTTATCTCATTGAGTCGCCCGCCACCTCTAATTGGAGATGATCCTCGTTTGACACTATGGTCTCGTACGAGGATGAATAGGATATTGTATTTTCTGTTAAATTAATAAGTTTCTGTAGTATTAACAACCTGGTCATTGGAGGAACACTTTTCCCACATAAAGAAATTCACAAATTAACATGGGAATCACCAAATGGTCGGGACAGAAACCAGATAGATCACATCATGATTAACGGTAGATGGAGACATGCATTACAAGATGTCAAGGTAAGAAGAGGTGCAGATGTGGGAAGTGATCACCATTTAGTAGTAGCAAAACTGAAAGTGAAACTCAGAACGGCTGGACCAACTGTAACTACACAGAAAAGGTTTGACATCAGCAAATTGAAGGACCCCCCTTACCAGAAAAGCTTTTGCGGCTGACATTAAAAAACGATATCAATTTGCCAAAAGTCAGGAAAAGACATTGACTGATGATATAGACAAGAAATTTAACACCATTTCAACAATATATAAGGAAAGCAGCAAATCATGCGTGGGATTCCAGGAAAGGAAGAAGCAAGACTGGTTAACACCAGAAACATTAAACACCATAACACTGAGAAAGGAAATGAAATGAAAGAAAACAGAAGCGAAGTCCCCCAGGTTAAAGCAACTATATAGCGAACAGTACAGTCAGCTGGACAAGGAAGTTAAACGCCAAACCCGAGCTAACAAAAGGAATTTCCTAGTCGAACTCGCAAGACAGGCAGAAGAGGCAGCACTGAGAAATGAACAAAGCACAGTATACAAAATAACTAAATTCATCAGCGGAAAACGAGGTGCAAACAATATTACATTAGTAAGAGATAAGCAAGGAAATCTTACCACGACAGCAGAGGGACATGAAACAAGATGGGCAGAGCACTTCAGAGAAACTCTGAACAAGGAACCACCAGAGACACAATTGAATGTTTCTGAGGCTGAAAACGATCTAGATTTAAATACATTCCACGAAAAGAAGAAATCATCACAGCAATCAAAGGGTTAAAGAACAGAAAAGCTCCTGGCCATGATAACTTAAATGCAGAGCTATTTAAGACAGACCCTGAGCTAGCAGCAGAACTAATAGAACCACTATTTGCACAAGTCTGGAAAACGGGGACAACACCATCAGAGTGGAACAAAGGAATAATTGTCAAATTGCCCAAGACGGGAGATCTTGCAGACTGCAATGATTGGAGAGGAATCACTCTTCTCTCAGTTCCCAGCAAAATACTAGGCAGGATAATTATACAGAGAATTTCAAAAGCAGTAGACCACAAACTGAGGAAAGTACAAGCGGGATTTAGAAAGAACAGAAGATGTGTAGATCATATATTCACTCTCAGGAACATTATAGAGCAGTGCTCAGAATGGCAAAGACAGCTGTACATTAATTTTGTTGATTTTGAAAAGGCTTTTTACAGCATACATAGGGACAGTTTATGGAAAATACTGAGGGCTTATGGAATTCCAAGCTGCATAGTGTCAATCATAAAAAGCCTCTATGCCAACTTACGTGTAGTGTTGGGCAGAGCAACCTAACCTTTGAGGTGAAGACAGGAGTACGACAGGGATGCCCCTTATCAACCACTCTATTTTTAACAGTCATAGATTGGGTGATGCGCCAGACAACAGAGGGCAGTCCAAGAGGAATAAGATGGACTACATTTTCTACATTGGAAAATCTGGAAAATGCAGATGACATTGCACTACTAGCACATTCACATCAACACATCCAGGAAAAAACGGATAGACTTAATAAGTTTAGCCAGCAGGTGGGCTTGAACATCAATTTAAAGAAGTCAGAGGTCATGACGCTCAATGTGAGCAACCCTGAGCCCATATCAGTAAGGAATCAGATATCAACTTCAGTAGCCTACTCTTTTCACTTGCCTAAGAAAAATTAACGGTCGATCTGCTGGCTAAGGGTCAAAGAAGAAGAAGAAGATTATGGAACAGCACAGCTTTTACGCTCAACTTGGACGAATCAATGAACAGCCTCCAATCGTTGTCTTTGTAGTTAATGTGTAGTGCTTCCATCAGACCCACTACATCAACGCAAGCAATGAGGTTATCTGTCATTTTGAAATATGGAAGCACATCTTTTTCCCGAGCAGAAAACAGAAACACATGCACATTCTCTTCTATAAGATTTCATTGCTGCAGTCTGTAGCCCAACAGCTCTGCTTTATTTTTTGGCAATTCCAGATCTCTCACTAGATCATTCAATTCACTCTTGGTAATTTTATGTGGCTGTGCAGACTCTTCAATAGGCACGAAATCAAGATCTCTTGATGTAGATGCTTTCACATGTGACGGATGTCCACTGGCCTTATTATCTTAATCATTATCCAGAGTATAAGATTCTTGAGGGTCCTGAACAGGAAGTTCTTCCCCGTGACGCACGGGCCGCATAGCAGAGTGAATATTCAGATAGGTCACAGGCCACTTTTTCTTCTTAGAAATACCATGTCCAATTGGAGAAGTCATGCAAAAGTAACAATCATTAAGATGGTGTGTCGGTTCCCTCCACATCATTGGAACTGCAAAACGCATCGATCGTTCTTTTCGGTTCAACCAGCAGCGCAGATTCGTTGGGGAATCACGCGCCAGGGCTATAGAAAAGAGAAGGACTGGGTCATTCGCGTCGGGAAGGTGAAGCCACCAGCCTACTGAACCCCTCCCCCCGCCCCCTGGATCTTGAAAACTAGAGCTAATTCGCGATTTTTAAGTTCATATTCGTGATCAGCATGTCCAAATTAGTTAAAAATAGCTACTTTGTCTCGGATACATTTTGGCTGTTTTCCAGTGTAATCTGTCTAGCCAGTCAACTTTGGCGGAAGACATTACGCTAGTTAATCAGTTCACAAATTTGTTTGTGAGAGGGCACAAGATGCCTGCGGAAATATTACTGCATGATTTGAAAGAGGTCAAGCGTTGGAATATTAAATGTATTATTTTAAAACATGTGAGGGATATTTTGAAATTAGACACCCCAACCCAGTGCTAAAGAGCTTACGATTGAATTGAAATAAGAAGCCGGAATAAACTATGAATCCTATTGGAACATCCGACGGAAGCACCATCTGTGATGGGAACTGAGAACTGCACATATAATGTAGTGAAATAAGAGACACAGAACAGAGAGATGCAGCGCACGTCATATGAGCGACTCCAAGAAGCCAGTGAGACATCGGACTTAGAATTTCTATATTATAAGTGACAGATCGAAGTATTGGGAAACTTAAAACCTTAAAAAGTAAGCTCGCCTTTATAAATACAAAGACTGAAAAACTTAAGGGACCAGGACTTAAAATACGAAGACTGGAAACCTAGGAATTTGATCACCCGTCAGAAGAGAAACTTTCTCTGACCAAGTGTTTCGCATATTCACCCGTCATAAAAGGGATTCAAAATTTCCAGACCAAGTGGTTCGAGAGCACATAACCTTAATTGCTCGTGTCCATTCTACCCTGCGTGAGGAGATTGTGTATTCCCAAAACTTTGGGGTAAGTGTAACATTTATTTTACAAATGTAAATTTGACATGTTTTCTTGCTAAGTGGTTATATATGAGGCTGGCAACCTCATCATATGAAACTAGTATCTTCATAAACCACTACAGCAAGCACTGATGATTTCTTCTGGCTAGTCGTGCGGAAACCCGACTGTAGAGGTGACCCCAGACTCCGAATGGGGCAGTGATGACTGATAATTACATCATATGTGCCTAAAGTGTATAATATTTTGTGAGATATATGCACTTTGTTAATTGTAACTCAGGCAACTCATTATTCGCGCTGTCCAGACACATTGTCCCAGTTAATGCCCAGAGGATTATGGTGAATTTTATTCATCTTCCCTGAGCTACACTGGGAAAATTCCCCTGTGTACTCGGGAATTTAATTCTTCTGAGATATTAACATTAGTGTGTGGACAGCGAGAGTGCGTCTGTTAATTGTCAGCCCACAAATGTACTTAGCAGAGGCATTTGTTTTCTATTTTGTCTAAACAAAGTTCGTGGTACAAGACTACTTGTGGTTTCAAGCTATCAGATGGTTCGAAGTACTGAAGTTACTACAACACTCGTGTGAGAGAAGTACACTCTTCACCCAGAAGTGACGAAAACCACGGCGACAGGACTCGCCTAGAATTAAGTTTTCTTGTAAAAAAAAGGAGAAAGCAACGGACTTTGATAAATCCTCACCTACGTCTCCGTGACGAAAACTTGTATTTACAGCAAAATTCATCATTCCCTCCTTATTTTAACTGGTAAAGACTAATTCGTTATTACATTTGTTACATGTTGTTTTAAAACTAAACAATCATAGTCGATTCAGTTTTTATAGGTATGAAAGCGAACGTTTAAACAAGATTCTTTAAAATATACATCTATATATACATAGATATTTACACCTATAGAGCCATTACTTATAAGAGGAATTTCGTTAGATTATACCAACTGGGGGCTTGAACGGGCTAAAAACATTGCTTAAATCCTTCACAAAAGGCGACGGACAGATATAAGTTAACCCTTGCTCAGCCCTATGCCGCACGGTTCTTGACTTCTGAATGTTCTTGTGAGTACTCCCTTCGGATAGAAGCGCCATTACACTTCTATCTACATCTCTGCCACGAGTAATCTTGTGCGAAGGTAAACACCTTTGACGACCCAGTTTAGATGCTCTTGAGTTTTGGCCATTGTTGGAGCACTACTGCAAAGCAGGGGATGCAATCCGTGACAAAAGCAATGGACACAGATCCAGTAACCTGAAACGACGAAGCTGTCGACTGCACCAAGTGGCAATACTTCCTGCGGCGACACTACAGAATGGGCAGAAAATAAGCTCTCACAACAAGCAGAAGAGAACAGAACACGCAGAAAGTAACAGAAGAAAAAAAAGCAGCTGATGCACATTCCCATAGTCAGTTAGGACTGAAGAGGTTACTAGTACTGTATTTGGAAAGTCATGCAGGAGTATGCGGCAATGAAAGACCTGACGGACTACCTTCAATAACATCTATAGTAGGTGCATTGGATATGGACAAAGGAGAGAAAGTGAGGACAATTAATGATCGCCTATTAGAGAATGACACTGCAATCGATGAATCTTCAAGACTAAGACTGCTGGAGTTTGGCATTAGGCGTAAGACTGGCAGGGATGAACGTTTGAGAGGATGCATCCTACGTATATACAACCAGCGCTCAACAAGAACAATTAACATTCATACCCTTCGACGTTTGCTGAGGGAGACTGAGCACCTATGGGTTTGCCCGGAGTGCAGTGATATCGATTCTGAACAACAATAGCAATAGGAAAGTTTGACTTTATGAGCTTACACACAACACGCACCACACAACACACACCACACAACACACAAAAGTGGATGTGCTATTTCAGTAACACAATCGCATTTTACTTTGCATGATCTACGTTCCTTAAACAGCTGCGTCATTATTCTAGGCTTTGTGTTAATGGAGCTTTCTGAATTTAGATGACCGTGTTTCACCTCTCCCTCAGAATTTAGACGCATTAAGCCTATAGACGGCACGAGTACTGTAAAAATATTTATTTGCCATTATAAATACCATACAGTCAAAACTGTTCATTATCGAAATAGTTCACGTCCAGTAAAATCTAGAAAATATGGCCCTGGAGTTCCTAACTCTCGAGCATAGACGTCGGCCTTACATATTAGACGTGTAGACATGACAACAAGAAATATTGTGCAACTGAAACATCTCATCTCTCTTGCGACAATAGTGTCCTCGGCTTGTGAACTCTAGCCCATTTCAATGTCGACGTCCCTGATAACACGGCCACGAGAACCACTTATCACTTTTCTAATCCATTACCCTCCACTGTACTGTGTGAACGCCCAATTCTGGCTTCCGAAACAGGCGTACTGGGAGCGATGCTGCTGGCTCTGCTGGCTCTGTTGCTCGCAGTAAAGAATGATTTTTCCCCGGCTAACTGTTTACCCCAGGGCATGAGTGACAGGAAACATGACCGAAAATTTCTGTTCATCGCTACATAGATGATTGGATTCCACATACAGCTGCTTGTGATAAAGGTGGCAGACAGTGTCTCCGTTAGTGGTGAGATATCGAGATTAAAACCGAAAGACACAGCGAAACTCATCACAGTGTTTGGCCCCCAAGACACAATGAACATAACTGTAAATAAACAGAAACAGAAAGCTAAATTAGACGGAAAGTGGGATATTTCGCTTACAGACGATAAAAAGATTACGCATGTAAAAATTTAAATATTAAGGCTAATGTGACGGTATTGCCTCCCCTGCTTTGCAGTAGTGGTCCAACAGTGGACAAAACTCAAGAGTATCTAATATGGGCTTCAAAGGTATCAACCTTCGCACAAGATTACTCTTGGCAGATTTGTAAATAGAAGGGTAATGACGCTTCTATCTCAATGGACTGTTCATAAGATATTCAGATAAGCGAAAACAATGCTGCTTTGGCTGAGCACGTTAATTCTAGAATCTGCCGACAATTTTTGTGAAGAATTAAGCAATGATTAATCTTAGCTCGTTCAAGCCCCCACCTCTGATTTACTCAGTGGAACTCTTATTATTCTGGTATAGCTCTGTTTATAGCGTGTGTAGTAAATTGACTGAGACAAACATGCAGTACATTTAAAATGATTAAATAGATGTTAAATTTGTAAATTTACAAATAATAAAATTTAATAATCACTTAGGTTTTAACAGTTTGAAAATATTGAATAGTTTATAAGAAAGTGTTCATTCTTGGAGGACGATATATTTTTTTCTTAAACGTTCACGTTGCAGCTTATATATTGCACTTAGCTGCCAGTGGTTAATTCTGCTCACGCTGGGTTGGTTCTTTTTACACTGCTCACGCTCGTCGCTGGTCAAGAATGTTGGGTGCAGCTCATTCCCGGGAGTGTCAGGGAGAGTCTACAAAGTTGGTCCCTCGTCTTAAAGCGTAGGCCACTTTTCCGTTCTTGTTCCAGAGATAGTACCCTTCAACTGGTACCACCACCAACAACTATGGTAAAAGAATAGAAACGAAACGCTCTTCTGAGTATTGCGGTTCCGGACACATACTTATGTGTCCCCTTTCTCCTGTTCTTCCTTCCCAATTATCTCAGAATTTACCCTCGATGTGAATTAAACTTAATCCCTCGAGAGAAAACTTTCTTTACATTTAAATTGAATAGCTTTTATAGTCACTTTACATTTAAATGAAAAGGGTAATAGTACAGATAGAATATGTTTACATTTACATTTCCACTGTTTGAAAAGTGTTCACAATATAAATTGAATATGTTTTCATTTATGTTTACACTCATTTGAAAAGTTTGAATTTTCCATTAGTTTTAAAATGAATTTGTTAACATCGACATTTACACTTGTTTGAAACTGTAAGTATTATACTTAGAATGTACATCATTTCTTTCATCTTTCCCTCCCTGCTCCATACGGAATGTGACCGCTTGGCCTTTTTCGCTAGCTTTGTCCCTCCTACTTCCCCGCTTAGCATTTATATGTGCTAGAAGATGCTACATGTAAGAATGACAGACCTTAAAAGCAAATAAGACGTTTTTACACAAAACGCAATATTCATTCAAAGTTCATTTGCCGTTACTGCTCTGACAGGGCAAACGTAGGTCAGTCCCAGATAAAAATGAATGGGTTTTATAAGCGCGAAAGTGGGAAATGAATGTTTGTGTGATCTGGCTTTTTTTAATCCTATTGTTAAGTTGGAAAAGATCACACATGTGAAAAAAAAGTCGAAATAACAGAATGTCGTGTGCAAAAAGGTCGAAAAGCTGAGGAGAGGAGTGCAAATGTTAATTATTGTGTCGTGTGAAAAAAGGACGGGTCGTGTGGAAATGAATGTTTCTGTGATCTGGTTTTTTTTTTTATCCTATTGTTAAGTTGGAAAAGATCACACATGTGAAAAAAAAGTCGAAATAACAGAATGTCGTGTGCAAAAAGGTCGAAAAGCTGAGGAGAGGAGTGCAAATGTTAATTATTGTGTTGTGTGAAAAAAGGACGGGTCGTGTGGAAAAAGGCGGGAAAAAAGAAGAAATAGTATACATAGAAGAGTTGTGGGCGATAGGCAGAGATTTCAGGATTTATGATTCCAAGGATACCATGATTTTAGACTAGAGGATTTTTACAGATAGCGTTAGGTGAACTTCGTCTTTGAAGATATCAAGACAAGTTTTTTTTTAGCAGACAAGTGTGTATATTATTCAGTCGGATTATATATGTTTCATTTTGGATAAACAACCATCATTTTGTGAAATTTACAGTGTTTGTCTAATGACATCAATAAACTCTAATATAATTTTCTACATTTGCTGTTTGTGGAAATTTACAGTAATTTTATTCGGAAATACGTTGTTGTGCTGAAACTGTTTTGTTTATCACCAAAACTCAAAAGGGAAGAACATTCCTGGGTTGAAATAAATTAACAAAAGGTCAAGTATCACCATCTCTGGCGGAAGGCCAGTTATCACTTGAACCACCACAACATATGAAGGATTAACTCTGACTAAATAAAATCTATATAACTACTAGTGCCGTATAACCATACACGGCCACCGGAACTTTGGATTACCTATTGCTTTTAGTTCTCTTTAAGAAACTCGCAATAACGCAGTCACCAGTCCTTGTAGTGGTGGTTCATGAAATCATCATTCTATACGCTGAGGTTGTCAGTCTCAAATGACTCGAACATCCACTAGCGATTTTCACAAATTAATATTCACATGGTAATATATACATATTAGTTCACATGTTAGTAATGAAAATGAAGAATATAAAATGACAACTTACGCCAATCCTGGCTCACAGACTTTTTGCTCATATGAATGAAATTAAAGGTGCTGCCGACGCCTTTTAACTCGTGTACTTGCGGTCGTTCATTCTAACTTTAATTTCCTCTCTGACTTCGTGTGTACAGTTTCCTCAGATATTCCGGTTTTCCTTATTTAAAATGATAGAGATTTCCTGGGATATTTTGTAAGTCCTGATAGATTCTCTGATAAAAGGTGTCCGGTCTGATAAAATGGAATTCTGAATTCTAACTACTGTCACGTCTGGTGTCTTTGGCAAGCGTGGATCTCACAGTAAATTTGACTGACTGAAGCGTCAGGTTATATTCACTGTTCTTCTTCGGTCTGTTTGTTGTTAATCTAGGCAAAAGCTCCAATCATTTCAAACATGCGGGGGGAGGGGCGATTTCAAAATCTTCCTGACATGGAAAAATGTTGAACATAATGCAGAGGTCAGGTCTTCCGTATATGGTATGAAAATATCCGATGCCCTGGTAGGTGAACTCACCAACACATCTGTAAACTCATACTACTAATGTGTTTCAATGTAACAAATCTTATTACTTTATCAGAAAGTAATCTATTCGCAGACTGGTAATCTCGTTATCTGCCCCGCACTCTGGCCTTTATCAGCAATTTAAGCAAACACGCTGGCGATTGTAGGGCTAATCTGTAGCTGCCAAGTTTTGGTACACAAGAATTACTAACTTGACTGACGTTCAATATTACCTCGGCCGCTCCATGCAAATGTGATGTGTTTATCATCAACAAGGAGTGTCAAATGTTTGAACAAACAAACTCTCTGCTACACAGCAAACAGAAAGATAAGAGTGCGACCATGGAAAGTCACGCAAATAAAATCAGTGCAAAAAGGTAAATGATTACTGCCGTAGAGAAAAGAGATCGGAAAGAGGTCGTCCCAAATATCCATCTTGTGACAGCTAAGATAATAAAAGCAAGAAACATCAAATGAATTTAGCGCAGGCCCAAGTTGCTTACATAAACATATAACGCAGAAATGCATTCTAGTTTAATAAAAATCAGATGATAGCCCATTTTTATGATATCAGCGTACACAAAGGTTATGGTACCTCTGTATGTAGAATGGCTGTCGTAGATTTCCGATAGGAGAATTAAGACTAGGTTTGGTCCCTTCTGAATAGGTTTGAATAGGTGATAGACTCAGTGAGAGTTAGTGAAAGGTAATAGAATTCCCACACACGTGAGATGATAGATTTTGATATAGTGGCTGTCTCTGAAAGCGAAAAGAATTCTTCTCTCTCTCACCTATCTTCTACAACAGTTGTTACAGCGTCAGACAGACTACACCAATATACATATTACGTATATTTCTATCACTCACAGGCACGCACATACACGTGACGACAGGTAAACACACAGACGTGGGAAAACTATAACAATGCTATATATATTATCTAGAACGAGCTGACCAAACACGATTATTAAGTTCAAGAGCGATTTTATTATCAGGAAAAATTGGCTCACAACATCAAAGAAAGTACATCAAGGAAAATACATATACACATAGTCATAAAAAAATCAAGGAAATGTTGCAAGGATGATAGCCCCGTTATAGTGTTAACTCTAGGTTTAGCCCGGCCCCGTTAAGAGAACAGATGATGGCGCCCGAGTCACAGATACATAGGGTTTGAGTCTAAGAGTTGTCTTTGTTTTATCTCGTAATTATATGCACAGAGTTTGAAAAAAAATCTGATTTAACCTAAGACAAAACACAAGAACTCTAGCCTTAGCAACAAATTATGCAGATTGAAAAAAAAATTAGGACAGCAACAGGGTGTCAAAGATAAAATAGTGAAAAATATCACTCAAACCAGCGTACACTCATTCATTCCGCCATGGCTTCTCATACTTGTACTCACGACTTTGCTTGCTGCCTCTTGGAACACATTGATTTTAGATTTTCACACAGACTCAAAAAATGCAGTCTTCTGCCAAGAAGTCCCCAGTTCCAAAAGACGTATTTAACTTGGAGTCTCCGGGAACGACTACTTGGGTATGCAAATTTGTTCAAATGTCTGATTAAGTCACCTAACAATTATTCCAGGCGCGGGAGTTAGCAGAGCACAGTGTCAATAGCGTAGGTTTCTAAAAAATGATGAATGTCAGGTCGGTGCCTTCCCTCAGTATAGGATTCACTTTAGTCACACCACAGATTTGTCCACAAGATATAATCTAGTCGGGAAATGATTGTTAATATTCACGCCACCAGGCAGCAAATTATATAGAGTTTCTAGAAGAAATTAAGTGCTGGCTCCAAGGTCCAGTATTTATCATTACAGTCTTTGAAAACCCGTTATAGGGATATTAGTATTTCTGTCTAACTTGCACCCGTCAGATCAGTGTTACTTGAGAAAACCCACGTGGTTCAAAATAAGGACTGTCTATTTCTTCACAAGTATGGAAACTACTACTAGGTGCTGGTAAAGTTAGGGTCACCCCAAAACTTTCACTGTGTGGAGGAAAAATAACACATATAATATAATAAACAGAATCTGAACTGGTTATAACTTACATTTAAACTTGCAAGCAGAGAGCTTTGCTTATCATTTAAACTTCCCGTGACGTAAGTTATATTTAAAAATCAGCAATCCTCATAAATTAAGAACACGTGCGTATTCCGTCACCATTCATGAGGCTGGATTCTAGAGTTTATACGTTAGTTTAGAAAAATACACTCGACTGAGTATTAGCAGTTAAATTAAATTTATAAATAGCTACAATTGCCGTTATAAGCTAGAAATTTTAATTTTATTCTGCTTTCCACTGAATGCTTCCCTAGAAAATATAATAGCCTACCACTTTATTTCTCTTCTGCGCTAAAGAAATAGATTAAAATGAATTAAGCGATTTAACACTTTAACACTCACAAAATCTATATATCTATCATATTAATTACCTCAACCACAGAATTACAGGTAGTCGCACAACTTAAGAATAAAAATGCTGAAAATATTTCTGGAAGTCTAGAAGTTCGACAAATTGCCGAAACAAACTGAGATCTTCGCTAACAGCTATTCTGTTTTCGAGCGACCTATCTACTGTGGAGTCTATGAGCGAGAATGAAATTAAAGGTTCAAACTTGGCCAATATCTTAAAATCAGACAAAGGGCCCAAACTATTTCGCCAAGCGAAATTATCTCCCCTACTCCCAACATTTACGTCCGCTTAACGCGTGTCGTAACTGTCACCTACTGACCACGATGTACGCGTGTCAGTTTCAAATCCCAGACAGCCTGACTCCATTTCAGGGCAGTTTTCACACTACAGCTGACCATGGCCCAAGTGAGCGCCGTGTCAGTTTGGGATTTTCCAGACAAATGCCTGGATACTGACCGGTGCAGATGTAAAGTATCACACCTCACCGGGACTAATGCCGAGAAGAAACTCGCGCGCTCGGTGAGAATGTAGACGATTTGCTACGTCCTATGTTCAGCGAACCGACTTATCACGCCTTCTGACGCCCTGCAGCCCTGACATCTACGTAATATCGTCCTAGCGCGATTCTCAGTTTTGAGAAAGAAACAGGTAAAGTTTGCGAATTATATGAAAATAATATTCGCAAAACGAATGGATGAAAAATATACAGGAAAAAATGAAATACAGAGATAATAAAAGAGAGAATATGGGTGAACGAATAGGAAGAAGATGTAGGAAATTAAATGAATATAAACCCTACGTGACAATGGCTTATAGCAGAGGTTGGCAACACAGGAGCTGTCAGGATCTACACCAAGCACTCTAAAGATTTACCTTGATAAAAGCATGCCCGTTTTCAGGCTTCAGAGTTCCTGTGAATTTGGAATAAATCCAGTCTAAACGTAACTTTTATGTGCCTTACGATCTGGTTCCTACAATCCCATCATCAGAGAGGTGGACAACTAAAAATTAAATATTTTACTCAGAAGTTAACGTCACTTCAGAATGTTACAAGTGGTGTCGGCAGTCAGAGATTTAGTCGAAAGTAATTTTTATAACAATGACTTTTATGAGGGAAATTAAGGGACTTGTAATTTATCATCAAAGGGCAATAATCCATAATACTTTGAAGTAGGGGACAAGAATAGGGTTGACATCCCTTGATCACAAAGTTCAGGGCGGCTTACCTTGGCCGAGTATTATAATGTTAAGTTTAGAGTTCTGTTTTTAAAGTGAGTTCGGCTAAGTAACTGTAAAGTCAAGAGAAATTTATATTTCGGGTGAACCTTTTGTGAGAAAGTTGGTTCTGGAAAGTTCAGAAATAGTTGACGTTGTAAATCGAGGTTCAGAATTAAATCAGTCAGATCCGAACACGCGTTACCGTAGGTTCAGTTATGGGCTCTCTCCCACGTGTGTGGAAAGATAGTATTTGATAAGTGGCTAACGCAATTGAGGGTTATTATCGGACGATAAGCCAAAGTCATTTTAGTTGATCTCTGTGGTGACAGAAGAACGCACTATCATCTAAACACTCAAACGCCTGTATGTCACATATCACAGTTTTGTGAGTTATTCTGAGGACAAGAAGACAGTGTTGCCATTTCAAGAAAATGTGTGCGTTTTCTAAACGACCCATGTTCGTTGAACATTTAAGAGTATTACTGGTAGGCAGATTTGTAGGCAAACGAGTAGTATATAATCTTGGGAAATCGTCAACCCTGGCGGTAGGCCAGTATTCTAAGATCACCAAGTAAAGACTACAGAGAGTAAGCTTGAACAGAAGTAGTATATCAGAACATTTTGAAAAGACAATGTTTCCCTAAGAGGAATGTAGAGGGCATAATATATTGACAGCAATGGTTTTTCAAGTCGTGACCACCATAACCAATAGAGACAGCTAGAAATACTGAAGCAGCAAGAGTGAACGAGTGAGCAAGACATTGTATTAATAATTGATTTGAAATTGTTGCTGTACCAGTCGGAAAGCCTCATGGGACAGTTGGGCACATCATTTCACACTCTTTACTTTATTCTTTGTAAATAAATGTTTTACATTAATTTGGTACTGCTTTCAGAGTGAAGGCGATCATCGATCAAGGGGATAATTCATCATTTGTCCGTTGTGAACTGTTGTCGTTATATTGAGAGACAATAGAGATCTAACACCACCAAACATAAATAAGCTGCCTACTGTTCAGGGTAGTGATCCGAATCCACTATACGATCAAAACAAGACATAGTAGGGCATAGTAGACAACCATCACCAACGGTCACAAGAGAAAACCTCACTTTCTACCCCATACAGTTGCCGAATAAAGTGATTGTAGTAAGCTAACTGCCGGGTTCTCGTTGTGAGTGCGATGACAGTATCTCAGAGAGAGGCAGAAACACCCCCTTTATCTCCCCCAGAGCTGGCACAGTACACTTCTGGCTTCTACCCGGGGCGGTAGGAAATCCACAGGCACCCCAGCATCACAATGCCATGAAGATGACAAAGTTAAAATTTATTAACTCAAACGAGATCGGACGACGCCTCGGTTATCAAGGTCCGCGCCAGACAGTGAGTAACCAGGCTGTGATGTGCGAAAAATTGATTACTGGAAAAAACCCTAAAGACATACTCCCCAAGAAGAGGGAGAGCAAAAAGAAACCAGATCACACAGGGAAAAACACACCGACACTTAATATTCTGCAGCTAAACATCTGTGGTATAAGAAATAAAAAGCTTGAACTTGCCAAACTGCTAGACAGTCACAGGGTACATGTGGCTGCTCTACAAGAAACTTTACACAAAGATTTTGACCTGCACCTGTCCGGATACACTAGTTACGCCTGTAAGTGCATTGGTTGCCGTGGCATAGTAACCTACATCAGAAATGACATACAAGGAGATGTCACTCAGCTAACAACAGCCCATCCCACAGATGTACAAAAAGTCAATATCTGGCACAATGGAGGCAAATATACTATATACAATGTGTACAGCCCACCTCAGACAACATGCAACATACCAGAACTATACAAGACACAGTATCACAAAACCCTTCTTGTAGGGGACTTCAACGGACACTCACCCCGTTGGGGTTACCCTGATTACAACAACACAGGAAAGTACATTGAAGAGACCTGTGAAACAACTAACCTGACAGTATTACAGGATACAGAGTCCCCACCAACTTTGCTGCACAGGGCTCACCTCTCTCTCAGCCGACCTGACTTGACCATCTGCTCATCTGATTTGATAGATTTTTAGTCATTCTCAGGTTCTGGATGACATTGGAAGTGATCACAAACCAATCCTCTCCACTATAGGAACCCCTAGTAAAGCATGTTTCAAGCAGAGAACTCGCTGGAATTTTCGAAAAGCAAATTGGAGACTATTCCAGGAAACATTGGATTGCCTCCTAGAAAACATTGATACCAACTGTGTCGAAACATTCAGTGAAGAACTAACAAAATCAATCTTGAATGCAGCAGTGCAGTCCATCCCAAGGGGCAGCCAGAAGCTATATAAACCATTCTGGAACAAAGAAATACAAACTACTATATCTGAAAGAAACAAAGCCAGAACAACACTTGAGACCACACGTTCACAAGAGGCAAAGATTCTGTACAATAAGGCATGTGCCAGAGTAAAACTTACAGTCAAGAAGGCCAAAAAAGATAAATGGACAGAAACGTGCTCCAACTTAGATCTCAGACAGAATGGAAATAAAGCATGGGCACTAGTTAATAATCTTTCTGGAGAAAGTAGAAGGATGAATCCAAAGCCAGTGATAGATGGAAGGAAGACAATCGCTGAAGACCAAAAGAAAGCAGAACACTTCAACCGTTACTTTGCCAATGTGAATAGAGCAGGTAAACTCACAGAGCTGGACAGGAAACAACTACACCAGTTAAGGAAACAAGAGAAAGCCTCAACGGTCAATGCTTCCCTCTTCGAAGAAGATTTCAGCATGAAGGAGTTAGAGCAAGCCCTGAAGAAATTAAAACCTAGAAAGTCCCCAGGGCCGGACAAGATCCACAATGAAATGCTACTCCACCTGGGCTCATCTGGGAGAGAAGCAATCCTCAAGCTGATCAATAAGACATGGAGATCAGGCAAACTTCCAAAAGCCTGGAGGAATGCACATATTGTCCCCATTTTAAAAACCAACAAACCCCCAGATGAACCCAAAAGCTACCGTCCGATATCTTTAACATCATGCCTGGGGAAAATTGCTGAAAGAATGATAAACACACGTCTCTATTGGTTCCTTGAGAGCTCCAGTATTCTATGTCATGAACAGGCAGGCTTCAGAACGAGCAGCTGCACAGAAGACCAGCTTTTCCGTTTGACGCAGAGAATTCATGATGGCTTCCAGAGTAAGAAACATACTGTGGCCATCTTCTTCGACCTCCAGCAGGCCTATGACCGTGTATGGAGAAAAGGCCTCCTGATGAAGATGATTGGCATGGGAATACATGGCAGGTTATACAACTGGATAAAATATTTTTTGGTTGATCGAACAATACAGACAAAGATTAACAATGCAATCTCATCTAAAGAAGTCTTAGAGGAGGGCTTACCACAAGGCTCCTCATTGAGCTGCACTCTATTTCTCATCTACATCAATGACTTAGCAGACCAGATCAAAGCTGAAAAAGCTCTGTACGCTGATGACCTGGTGATATGGCAGAGTCATGAGAATCTAGAAAGCGGAGCTCAAAGACTAAACGGAGACCTTAGAAGACTACATGAGTACTGCAAAACATGGAAATTAAAGGTCAACTATACAAAGACTGTGTACACTATCTTCACCAAAAGCCATAAAGTAGCCAAGAAGAATATCAGTCTGTGGCTAGACAAACAACAAGTGACAAAAGAAGAACATCCCACATATCTTGGAGTCACACTTGATCGGCAGCTCAACCTCAAGAACAATATTGAGAATATAAAGAACAAAGCCCTGAGGCGATTACAACTATTGAAGAGGCTTGCTGGCACTACATGGGGATCAGACAGGGATACTCTGAGAGGCTTGTACCTTGGCTATGTCCTTCTGTGATAGAATATAATAACTCACTGCTTACTACTTGCTCCAATACAAACCTGGAGTCTCTCGACAGAGTGCAAAGCAATGCCCTTCGGCTAATCAGTGGAGCTATGAGATCAACGCCAACTGCTGCATGTGAAATACACACAAATATGGAACCCCCCAGTTTACGGAGAGATAAAGCTGCTTTAGAAGTTTATGAAAGATGTAAGAGAATGAACCGAAACCACCCTAACAGGTACCTTGTAGAAAACTGGGCACACAAGCAAAGAATAAAGCACAAGTCAGTCTTGCACCATGTCCATGAAATACAAGATGGATACCACCTCCCAGAAAGAAGACAAGAAATACAGAAAGTAGTAAGGAATTTACCACCACATACCCACTTAAAAACACCAGAAGTACAGATGAAATTAGTAGATGGAACAACCAAACAGGCCGACCCAGTCAGTCTGATGAGTGCATCACAAAGAACCGTTGATGCCTACCCTGAAGAATGGTTACATGTCTATACTGACGGATCTGCATTTAAGGCCACCATCAAAGCAGGTTACGGAGTTTACATATGTTATCCAGACGGATCCTCCGACGAGCTGTTTGATGCATGCGGGGAGTTTTGCTCCAACTATGAAGCTGAAACCATTGCACTGGAAACAGCTGTATACCATCTGAAGACCGTATTTGATGCCTTTCCCCCAAAGGCTCAAAACATTGTCATTTTTACTGACTCGTTGTCTGCCCTACAAGCTCTGGAAGGCAGTGGACATTGTAAAACTGAATTAGCCAAACTAATCCAGGACGCTGACCAGCTTATCACTTCCTATGGCATCAGAATAGTTATGCAGTGGATCCCTGGCCACTCAAATACACCAGGTAATGACAGAGCAGACAGATTGGCAAAGAAAGAAACAAAACAAGAACAACCACTCACAGCAACAACTCTCCAAACAGCCAAAACACTCATACGAACAATAAACAAAGAAACTTGGCTGAACAGATGGGCCATGGGAAACACTGGAAGAGAAGTTTACAGACATATGGCTGGTCCTGATCCTAACGACAACATCAACCATCTCACAAGGAGGGACCAAAGCATCATTTTTCGACTCAGAACACAACATATACCACTCAACAACCACTTGAACAGAATCCAACCACAACACCCTCCAGGGTGCCAGCTATGTAACTACCCCCATGAAACTGTTGACCACCACCTCTTTGAGTGCCCAGCACTCAACGATGTTAGAAAAATGCTTCTTCCTCCCAGACCAGATAAGTGGAACACCTTGTACGGAGATACAGAACAACTTGCGAAAACATGCAGATATCACTACATGGCATTGGGCCGAAGGGCGAGAGCCCAAGTGCCGCTGGATCAATAACAACAACAACAACAACTGTTCAGGGTAGTGATCCGAATCCACTATACGATCAAAACAAGACATAGTAGGGTATAGTAGACAACCATCACCAACGGTCACAAGAGAAAACCTCACTTTCTACTCCATACAGTTGCCGAATAAAGTGATTGTAGTAAGCTAACTGCCGGGTTCTCGTTGTGAGTGCGATGACAGTATCTTTAATGCTGAGGTATACCGCGCTTTTATGTGAATGTGGCAGATTGTAGTCCGAGCTGCACCTACGTTAAACTTTCTATTTTCCAGTCTTTCACCTAGAGATCTACCAGATTATGTCTTATATTTGTATTTATATAAAAAGACAAATATGATCTATGTTGAATAAAAAGCTTATATTATTAATTTATGTGACGTAGCTTATGTCAAATATGTATCGGAAAGTTATGGACTTTTACTATGATTTATGAGTTACTACATTTTGTATTATGAATTTTACTAGCAATAACACGTCAAAATTGACGGGTTTTTAATTATAGTGTGCTGTTTCCGTTCCCGGATGAGCAGATAGAAGTACATTCTTAGAGTGTTTTTGGTTTCTTTCCATTATACAGTGTAATCAAACTGTTCATGAACACCGCCGTTTGAACGCTTTTCTTTGTTGATTGTAACTATTTTCGAGAGAGTATATATAATGGAAACAATACAATTTTACAACACGGTTGTATTCCTCAGCTGTGACCAACGTACACACGGCGAGAATTATGTTATTTTAGATTCAATTTAAAAGTTCTTTGATGACAACATTTCGTGTGAAAGTGCGTGGATTGTTTTCAAAGAGTGTTCCCTGATAACAAGTGGTTTTAACAAAAACTTTCAAGTTTTCATGATTTGTACATCGGGTGAGGGCTCATGCACACCAATTTTTACGCACTTTTTCTTTGTCGAGCGATGATACACTAGTGCAATTTTTGCTCCTCATCGAAAGTCCCCAGTTTCTATGGCGACACGACGATGATGTGGTTATGCAGTAAATGCAGAGTACAAATATCTCTTCTCCCAGGAAGACCAAGAACCCAACCTAAATAAATTCCACCCGAGTCTCTGTGTTCCTATGTCTTGGTGTAACTACTCCACTTTTCCACTGTATGTACTTGGGTTCTGAATGAGGGAAATTTTCCTTCTAAATCTCTGTGTCCCTGTGTCTTGGTGTAACTACTCCACTTTTCCAATGTTTGTACTCGGGTTCTGAATGAGGGAGGACTTTCTCTCCCTTCCTTTCTGTAGAGTTAAAGTCTTAAGATAAATCCACGAAAATGAACCTCTATGGTTAGACTTCAGAGCTGAACACTATTCACACAGAAAGAAGATATAATATCTGGTTGGTAATACAGTCGTTAGGGAACCCGGAAATACAAGGGTTATCGAGGTGAATTCTGGTCATGTACGCAACACGGGCGTAATATAACCAGTTGTCGCAGGCCAGTCAAATGCGACTGCGCGTGTATGTGGGAAGGGTCAAAACTGACGGACGATCCAGGTGTTAGGTGTAACTTGAAGTGATTCACGGCTCTCTCTAGGGTCGAAGCAGCTGGAGCATGGGTCCTACATGTAAAATACTCCACGTTGTAGATCCAGAACAGACATCTACTGGCAGTTGAAAGCTGGTAATAGGCTTATCAAATAATCCAACAACTGCTGTATAAGCCAAATTGGAAGGTAAATACAGGCGGATGGCTTAAGTGGTCTCTCCTGTGCCCTGGCATAGGAGTTGTCACTGGAACGAAACTTATTTCAAAACAATATCAGACAACCTGTCATTCAAAAGTTGCAACAATCATGTATATTATATAGTGTGTTTCTATTTACATTGTTAAGATTTCCCTGAAAGCTTATCGTTCGTTGGCCCAGTTTTCTGGTCCCTGGGAATGTAGCCTGTCTAACGTAAGAGTGACATACTAAATGCAAAAATAACGCTTGCTGTAGCAATTACAGAGAAAAAGAATTGGAGGGGATAAGTTAAGAATGAGATCTAAAATAACAAGTGCCTGAATGTTCTTATTCAAGCACGACAGGAACTGATAACAAGAACCAAGCAAATGTCGGTCAACAAGAGATCAGCAGAAGACGCAAGGAATAGAAAGGACACATTCAGAAAATCCGTTGATAGCAAACATTTTTTCTCCACTTCCGATCGCAGCAGCAGCCATTTTGGTCCAGCCACGGGATCCTAATCAGGGAGTTTTCGCTTTTATTTTTATGTTTTCTACTTAGATCTTACTTTCATTTATTTCTGTTTTTCCTGTTCTGTCCCTGACTTGGGGTCGCAACATAGATTTTTTTCCGCGTCTTTTGTCCTAGCAAGACATATTAGATTGTGTCCCTTCCACTCTACTATTTACCACCGTATTACTGCTGTCCTCCTCAATTTTCTTAAAGTAAAGGATCGTGTTCCAAAGTGAATTGCTCCAGTCTACCTAAATGTAAAATATGTACTTAATATGACTTTTGAGTTAGGCACCGCAAAGGCAGCAAGATACGACGCGGATCACCTGACCTTATAAAGTTGAGACTTAATATAGAAATAGTCTCTTACACGTATTCCCTAGGATAGTAACAGCGATATAAATTACCTTTCGCCATTATCTTTATCATTGGTATCCTTCGGCTTTACAAGTAGCTTAGGAATTCAATAAATGTATGCCAAGTCCTTGTGTCCTGTGCTGTCTGCTCAAGGTCATTGCATGTATTTTATTTTTCTTTCATTTCAGTCTCTAGCTCTCTTCTCTGTGTAATTTTTGTTTGTCTGCAACTCGCTTACAATTTCCCAAACACGAAATCCTTCTATCCTATACATCAACAGCTTCTCTCTTGTGTGTCCTATCCATCACTAGTGTCTTCTTCTATGTCGTGTACCACTGGCGCGTGTCTGGTTTGGATTACATAATAATAGCCCCGTGAGTCATAACTGACTGTTGGAATGTGACATCCCTTAGCTGCTTCTTTTCCTGGTGTTCCTTTCGATATTTTCTTTTCTCTTGTGATGTTGTGAGAGCTTCTTTTCTTCCCCCAATCTGAGGTAGCGCCGTAGAGAAAATCGCCACTTTGGATCGATCGGCAGCTTCATCCTCCCAGGTTGCTGGATTTATGTCCAGTGCCCTCATGTCTGTCTTGCACACATTTTTGAACATCAGCTGCGTTTGCCCAACTGTTCTTTTGCCATCTGCCGGTTGTCCATAGAAGATGTCTTTCGGGATACGACCAATTTTCCATGCGGCGGACATTGCTAAGCCAGCGTAGGCTGCGCTGTCTAAGCGGTGTATACATGCTTTGAAGGTCAGCACGTCACAGCACCTCGGCATGTGTAACTTTGTCCTTCCACGAAATGCCAAGGATGTGGCGTAGACACCGTAGATTGAAGGTATTGAGCCTTCCTTCTTGCTTTGCAAAGGTTGTCCAGGTCTGGCAGCCATATAGAAGTGTGCTGGTGACGTAGCCATATAGAAGTGTGCTGGTGACGTAGCCATATAGAAGTGTGCTGGTTATATACCGTAACTTTGGTCTTTGTTCTAAGTTTGGAAGTTCCCTAAACACGCGTTGTGAGGCGGGCAAAGATGGCTGTACCATTGCCGATGCGGCTGTTGATTTCTGTTTCCAGGAACAATTTATCGTTGATTGTAGACACCAGGTATGTGAAGTGGTGCCCCACTGCCAATTCATAGTTATCGATAGTGATAACTGATGCAACACCCACATCCTGACCCAGCACATTTGTTTTCTTTAGACTTATTGTGAGGCCAAAGTTCTTGTATGCTTGAGTGAAGCGATTCATCAAGCTCTGAATCTCCTGTTGATTTTGAGTGACGATTGCAGCGTCATCAGGGAATAACAAGTTTCTTATAGTGATCCTTCTGATTTTTGTTTTTGCCTTAAGCCTTGTAAGATTAAACAGTCGGCCATCTGATCTAGCGTGAAGTCATATTCCTTCAGTTGCATCTCGGAATGTATGTTTCACGAGCAAGGCAAAGAAGATCCCGATGAGAGACGGAGCAAGGGCGTAGCCTTGTTTGAGGAGTGCATAGACATGTGTTTTGTAAGAAGTCAAATGAGAATGTTTTTTGGAATATTGTGATAATAGAAAGAAACGCAGAAAGAGAAATTAATGGAAATAAAGAGAGATGATAGTGAAAAGTCAAGCAACAGTTGCTCAGAAGAGTATCAACAAAACACTTAACAGATAAAACAGGAAAGAAACTCTGGCTTTGCATGGTATAGAATTGTACATTTTTCGAGCTCATTGCATAAAAGATGGTAAAATACAGATGGGCAGGTTGCCAGGAAGTACGAGCAATTAGTGCACTGTGTACAAGCCGTAATAACAACCGGTGCGTGCAGCACGTGCGCCACATGCAGTATGGGTTTTTCGAGTACCACGTGCCCCACGTCTGTGATGTGAGAGTTTTAACGAATGATTCCTCTGCTTTGGTGATTGCGCTTGCCAGAAAACAGCATTTAGTGTTGACTGTATCTTAATTTCACCATGCCACGATTGACTGAAGGAAATCGTAGCTAAGCTATCTGACAATCAGTTGCAGGATCCGGGTACATCACAGGAGCGGTGAAAGGTATTCTTCTAAGTGCATTCAGGAGGCAGCCAGTTTTGATAGAGAAAGCGTTATGGTTGGGGGGGGGGGGGGGGGGGTTGGGGGGGGGGGGGGGGGTGGAGCTATTACTAGTGTGCACAGAACAAATCTTGTCAGAACTGAAGGAACCCTGACCGCCAATCGCTACATCCGTGACGTACTGCAGCCGCAGGCTCTGTCGTTCTTTCACCAACAAGAACCGGGCCTAATTTACATGCAGAACAATGCCTCGCTTCACAGAGCAGTAGCAGCCCTAAACTACCTCAATGCAGCAGCTAATGTGAACATCCTTACAGCGCTTACTGAAGCATGGCATGGAACAACTTCCCAGAAGACCAGATCAGATGTTTGGAACTCTCCACGAGACGCTCCTACAGTACAGTGGTGCAAGTCCATGGTGGTCACATTCGTTACCGAGTTGTGACATTTGTTTTGGACACCACGCTTCTTTAAGGTACGACCACGTGATACTCGATTACTACATTTTTGCTTTGTAACCTAATATCACACAAGCCTGTATATGCTAGCTAAGGTGTAGAGAGAAATGAGGTGCTAGCTACCTTCCCTTTCACTGCTAAGGCTATACTACTGTTGTCCTAAATAACGTATATCAAGAACCACACATAGCCTCGTATTGCCAGAGGCATGACACAACAACAGTGGGTGACATATGACTAACGCTCATGAAACAGCTTACATCCCGTTTATTCAATTAAACACATCACGACACATGGTCTGATGAAAATACAACATTACGACTAAATACATGCCACAACAGGGAATGCATGTACTAATATCAATCTACAGAACGGGTAATCTGGCTACCACAATCCTAAAATGAACATCACGCCCTCACGCGGGAAAAACCTACATAGTAACACTGACTATGAAAATGCACGACGGTAACTTAGCATGTACCAAACTCAACGCTAAATAAATAAACACTTCCCTGGAATCCCTAATAGCAGAAATAGCTAACGTTAGGAATAAAGCTCAAATGGCGGGCACAGCGTCACTCTTAGATATCACTGACAGCCGAAGCTGGCATACCAGAAAACTAACTCCGCCCTTGGATGGCAGTCAAATCTCCACTGACTAAAATCGCGCCAGACTTGCGCATTCCATTACTTCCGCTAGTCACATGACTCTAATGATCACATGACTATCAGGACGGTTTTGGACCATCTAACAACATAGAAATACGGCCTAGAAATACGCCGTGACATTTCAGGACATAAATCCCTTATCTAACTGCCCTGTTTGCTTTATTAATTTCTCGATGCGCATTTATTGAGAACAACATACAAGATGTGACAAGTTTCTTTTGTTAGAAAGTATATTATGTGTGTGTGTGTGTATATATATATGTGTGTGTGTGCGTGTGTGTGTGTATCTGTCTGTCTGTCGAGACAAAATAGTAAGCAGTGTACACATGCTTTGAAGGCCAGTACGTGGCTGTATCTCGACATTTGTCGCTTTGTCCTTCCACGAAATAGGCCTACCGAGGATGTGGTGTAGACTACGTAGATGGAAGGTATTGAGCCTTACTTCATCATCATGTAGCATGTCCTTTGCAGAACGTCGCTCTTATCACAGCCCGCTTGAAAGACTCTCGATCTCTAGCCAACCCTCCTGCCTCCTCCACTGTCATGTTCAAGGTGTCTTCAATGTTATGTGTCCACCGTCGTCTTGGTCGGCCCCTGCCTCGCCTTCTAGGTACCATACCCTCCATCACTACTCTCTCTAAGCCACTATGACGTTTAATGTGGACAAAATATTTCAGTTTCCGGGACATGATATTGTTTATGAGCCAGTTTTTCTCGATGTTCAGGTCGTGTAGGATGTATATATTTTTCTTCTTTTTGGTCCAAGATATTCTGATAATTTTTCTGTAACACTTTGCTTCGAAAGATTCGATTTTTTTCTTTAATGTTTGAGTAATGGTCCATGATTCACATTCATATGTTACAACCGGAAAGATGCACGTTCTCAGAAGTTTTACTTTTATTAATTTGCTGGTGTTATGCCATAGGTTCTTCATTTTATTTAACCTCTGCTTTGCTATGGCCAGTCTCCTTCTGACCTCTTTTGAGCAGTCTCCATTGTTGTTAATTATGGAGCCAAGATATTCAAAATTTGTGACATTTTCAATTTCCTCATCATTGATGGTAATTTTTGGTTGGCATCTTGTTTTGTCTGTGGACATTATCATTGTTTTTTTTTTTTTGTTTTTTTTTTTTTGTTCAGAAAAAGGTTCTGATCCTCACTGTGTCTTTTGACAGACAGGATTAACTGTTCTAGTCCCTTGTCACTGTTTGAAAGAATAACTGTGTCATCTGCGTACCTGAGCTCTGGGATCGCATTTCCACCAATTGTGAACGGATCGCAATGTTCACATTCTTGGTCACTCCGAACATTTCTCATTATATTTTCTGCATAGATGTTAAACAAGTATGGAGAGAGGATGCAACCCTATCTTACTCCCCTTTTCACCTCAAACCATCCTGATGTTTCCCTCGCTGCTCTGACAGCTGCTTGTTGTTTATGGTATAGTGTTTCAATTAGATGGATCAAATGCGCCGGAAACCCCATGTCTCTCATGATGTTCCACAATTTCTGATTTTGTACGCAGTCGAAGGCCTTGGTGTAATCTTCAAAACAGGCATGAAGATCTACATTGTATTCTCTGCATTTCTCGAGGATGTTTCTCACATTAAAGATGTGATCTCTCGTACCTCTGCGTTGTCTAAAACCCGCCTGTACTTCATGTATTTCATGTTCTAACTTTCTTTCTATCCCCTTCATGATAATCCGCAAGAGGATTTTGCTGGCATGACTTATTAAAGCAATTGTACGATAGTTGGTACACAGTTTTAAATTGCCTTTCTTTGGGAGAGGGATATACACAGATCTTTTCCATGCTTTGGGCCAGATTGCACTGTTCCAGATCTTCACACATAGTGCATGATAAACGAGGACACTGGCCTCTCCTCCTGCTTGGATTAGTTCTGTTGGTATATCATCGCATCCTGGTGATTTCCCTTTCTTCAGGATTTGATTGTTGCACGTACTTCATCTAACATAGGTTCTGGCTCTCTCTCTTCACTTTCAATCGTCATTGAAAGTGAAGAGAGAGAGCCATCTTTATACATTTCTCTACAGTACTCCTTCCATCTCTCCAATGTATCCTTGCTTTCTGTTAATATGTTACCATTTTTATCACAGATTACATATAATGATGGTCTAAAATCATCTGTTAGCGTTCTGATTTCCTTGAACATATCCCTATCCTTTCCCTAAAATTGCAGCTCTTCTATTCTATTGCAGGTATTCGTTATGTATTGTTTCTTGTCTTTCCTAATCTCTCTCCTGATGTTTCTTGTCTTTCCTAATCTATCTCCTGATGTTTCTTGTCTTTCCTAATCTCTCTCCTGGTGTTTCTTGTCTTTCCTAATCTCTCCTGATGTTTTTTGTCTTTCTTAATCTATCTCCTGATGTTTCTTGTCTTTCCTAATCTCTCTCCTGATGTTTCTTGTCTTTCCTAATCTCTCTCCTGATGTTTCTTGTCTTTCCTAATCTCTCTCCTGATGTTTCTTGTCTTTCCTAATCTCTCTCCTGATGTTTCTTGTCTTTCCTAATCTCTCTCCTGATGTTTCTTGTGCAGTTTTTGTATTTGTCACTGTTCCGTTCTACCTGTTTGCTTCAACTTTCTTCTTTCCTCTATGAGCCTCAATGTTTCCTCCGTGATGTATATCTGCTTCTTATGCACTTTTCTAGGAATCATGTTTTCTGCTAATGTGATGAGAATATCTCTCGCATGTGTGGCTAGCTCATCCGGTGTCATATCCACTTGTACAGCCATCAGTGTTTGGAATTTGTTTTGTACTTCTATGTTATATTCAGGTGGTATGGCGCTTACATCGAGACGGAGAGGTCGAACACCTTTCATCACTTTTTTTCAATTTTAACTTAAAATCTGCAATTAGTAGCTCATGATCTGAATCACAATCTGCTCCTGTGGGTGTCTTTGTAGATGATATACCTGACCTCCATCTTTGTTGTATCAAGATGTAATCTATTTGATTCCTGCTGTTGCCATCTGGTGAGGTCCATGTATAAAGCCTTCTGGAATGTTGTCTAAATAGGGTATTTGTAATGGAGAGGTTGTTTTCTAAACAGAATTCGATTAGTTTTTCTCCTCTTTCGTTTCTATGTCCTATACCGAATGGACCACGCACCTTTTTCTCTTCCTCTGTTCTTTCGATGCAAACTTTCGCGTTAAAGTCGCCCATGATTATCATCATATCCCTTTTTTCCACTTTTCCTAAAGTCTCTTGTAAACTGTTGTAAAATTCCTCAATTTCATCATCATCTGCTGCAGATGTGGGTGCATAAACTTGTAAAATTGTGATGTTCCTTTTCTTTCTCTTGAGTCTAATCATGAAAAGTCGATCACTAATTGGATTGTATATAGATGCTTTCTTTGTCAGGAGGAAACCAACCCCGTTCTGACCGCCCTTTTCTCTCCCTGAGTATATGAAGGTCTCTCCTGTTTCAGTTATAAAATGACCTTGTCTGGCCCATCTATGTTCCGAAATGCCCAGTATGTCTGTTTTGGTTCTTTCCATTTCTTTACTAATCATACACAGTTTTCACTGATGTAGGCTTCTTACATTCCACGTGCCTATTCTTAATTTTTTCTTTAGTCCGATGTCACGGCTTTCCGCAGTAACACAGTCAGGTTTTTGGCCGTCATCACCATTACTTGTCCTTGCTCTGGCATCGTTCTCTTCCACAGTTCGCATAGACGATCTGCCTGTCCTGGGGGCCTCTTCATCAGATCTTTGAGTTTCGAGATTCATCATTCTTGGCTGTCATGATTTCTTGGCAATATTCATTCAGTAGTTTGCCATTGCTTTCTGAACGGTTCTGGCCGCTTACCAACTTTGGTCCCTGGTGCGCCCTGAAGCCAGATACCAGGCTGAGCCAGCTCCTGCCTTCAAAGTCGTTGTCGAATATATCGATCATCTATCTCTTCCGCCAGCAGCTGTGTGTACTAATGAGGGGGGACTCACTTCTTTACTTTGCTCAGCGTAGTTTAGCCGGCTAGCCAAAGCCGTTGCCCGGGGGGTGGCGCTGCCGTACACAAGCAGACTCTAGGAGCCATACGTGAGCTTGGCAGAAGCGGGGTAACCAAATGAAGTGTGCGTCCCATCATGTCTTTCTAAATTATCTCCTTGGTGTTATTTTTTTTCAAGATGCCCTAATATTTCTATCGTTTCTGCGTGAGGTCCTAACTACTTTCGGATTGTCGCTAATAATGTAGGGACCATAACAACAATGTATGGAACTAACAGTTACAGGTTTTGTCGTTGCTTCAGTGCCAAGATCTAAGAAAGAAAAATCGCTCGAACGGTACAACTCACCGATCATTAACATTATAGTATTAAGCATCTTGGTTTCACGACTACTATGTGGTTTCTGCAAACTGTGAGCTAAAATCTTCGCGGTTTTCTGTACCTGCAAAATAAGAGTAAAAAACAACAACAAAATAAATATGTACGAACTTATCATATTGAGAAAGTGACAGAACATTTGTGAAAATGACATTTTATAATTATGCCTGATGACTATTCGTATTAAAGAAGATGGCATTTCATTCTTGAAAACAGCATCTCATATTTGAAAGTAATTTTTTTCATATCTAGAAGTGGCATTTCATAAGTAAAAGTGGTATTTCATAAGTGAAAGTGGTATTTTATAAGTGAAAGTGGTATTTCATAAGTGAAAGTGGTATTTCATGTGAAAGTGGTATTTCATAAATGAAAGTGGTATTTCATAAGTGAAAGTGGTATTTCACAAGGGAAAGTTGTATTTCATATTTGAAAAGGATATCTTATATTTGAAAATATTAGAAAGGGGGCATCTCTTGTTTGGGCGTGAAATCTCATGTTTAAAGAAAGCATTTAAAAGATATTAATTTGTTACCATCTACGGAGCATGCGGCAATGCCTGCAGTTGTCCCTGACTAGGAAATCTGCCCTGAAGCACTTCATGAGCTCTGGCAGTTATCGTTTTAGACACCTGAGTAGTAGTGTAGGGGCAAAACGGTTAGATTTCAGGCGGCGCGTGAATTTTTATATAGCAAAATACTCCGATCGATTTCAGGCTGCGCGCGCGTCAGGCGGCGCAGCATGACTTTTATATAGCAATATATTTTAGCCGGGGTGACTTCCTCTGACGATCAGCTTGCGTCCTGATAGTGTGTTGTTGTGTGTTGTGTATTACATGTTATACATATATTTAGACATATATTTACAACATTTAGACATATATATATATATATATATATATATATATATATATATATATATATATATATATATATATATATATATATATATTACAACAGTTAGTTATACATATATTACAACAGTTATACGATAGTTATAGACAGCATAGGTAACAAAGAGTTTAGTTAATATATTTTATTTTTTATATAACATTATCATATAGTGGCATTGTATAATATTGTTTTATATACTTATTGACAAAGAGGTGTTAGTTGGTCTATGTGTGCTATAGGGTGATGTCTATCCTCACTACTACGGGCGTGCCGGCCATACGGTTACAATGTATAAGCGGTGTGGTGTGGGTGGTATTGCATTTGGTTTGCTTGGTGTTGTGTGTTGTTGTATTGGACTGGTAGTGTGTTGGTGTGTTTGTTTATACATATATACATACAATATATATAAAAAATATATAAATCTATAATGACGGAAAATATAAAAAATCGATAATGGCGGGGTAGTAGGTTACTAAGGGGTTTTTTTAAGCGAGTGGAGGTTTTTGTGGCTGGCGAGGGTGAAGGCGCATGGGTGTGTACATTTTGGGGTGTAGCCGGCGGGTGTAGGTTAGGGGCGATTTTTGTGTGTTGTTGTATTGGACTGGTAGTGTGTTGGTGTGTTTGTTTATACATATATACATACAATATATATAAAAAAATATAAAAATCGATAACGACGGAAAAAAATCGATAATGTTGGATTAGGTTACTAAGGGGGTTTTTGAAGCGAATGGAGCCTTTTTGCGCTGACGTGGGCGACGATGCATGTTGGGCTGTAGCTGGCGGTTGTAGGTTAGGGGGGATTGTTGTGAAGTGTGTTGGTGTGTTTGTTTATACATATATACATACAATATACTAAAAAAAATATATGACGGAAAAAAAATCGATAATGGTTGGTTAGTAGGTAACTAAGGGGGTTTTTGAAGCGAGTGGAGTCTTTTTGTGCTGGCGCGAGTGACGACGCATGTGTGTAATTTGGTGTAGCAGGCGAATGGGCCAGCATTGAGAGGTGGGAGTGAAGTGTTAGAGACGTCACTATACTAGGACCAGCATCACGAGGTGAGAGTGAAGTGTTAGAGACTTGACTAGGACCAACGTCGAGAGGTGTGAGTTAAGTGTTAGAGACTATACCAGGTCTAGCATCTAGAAGTGGTAGTGAAGTGTTAGAGACCTGCCTATACTACGTTTAACATCTAGAGGTGCGACTGAAGTGTTAGAGTTCTAGAGGTGGGAGTGAAAGAGACGTGTCACTATACTAGGGTCAGCGCCTAGAGGTAGGAGTGAAGTGTTAGAGACTTGCCTATACTAGGACCAGCATCTAGAGGTGTGCGTGTGTCTGGTTGTGTGTGTGTGCGTGTGGTTGTATGTATGTGCGTGCGCGCGTCTGTGTGTGTGCGTGTGTGGGTGTCTGTACGCGCGCTTCTCTCTACCTATCTGTCTATAAGCCTGGCATTTATTTTACCGGTTAGTTTTGTTATATGTTTAATTTATATGTTTAATTTCATTTAATTTATTTATCGATTTCTAAATTGTGTCTGTGTATATACCTAACTAGGTATCTGTTTGTGTGCGTGTGTGTGTCTGCGTGCGTGCGTGTGTCTGCGTGCGTGCGTGTGTCTGTGGGTGTGCGCGTGTGCGGGTGTGGTTGCGCGTGTGTGTGTTCGGGTGTAGCAGGCGGGTGTGCTACAATCGAGAGGTGGTATTGAAGTGTTAGAGACTTACCTATACTAGGACCAGCATCTAGAGGTGGGAGTGAAGTGTTAGACACTTGACTATACTAGGCCTTGTATGAAATGGCGGAAACATAAAAAACGATAATGGCGGGTTAGTAGGTTACTAAGGATATTTTTTTAAGGGAGAGAGTATTGAATTTTTTTCTGGCGGGGTGACGACTCTTGGGTGTGTTGGGTGTGTATGTGTGCCCGCGCGCGCGTGTATGTATGGTATTGATTTTAGTTTGTCTGGTGGTTTGTGTGCAGGTATTGGTGTGAATTACAACTAGTTGGTGTTAGCTTTCTTGGTTTGATAGTCCTTTTCACAATGTACAAGCACTATTGGTTATCTGTAGTGTTTTACATAGTGTTGTTAAGCCATTATTTCTATAATATTTAGGGGCCAGCTCGACGCTGTATAAACGCTAGATGTATATTTATCAGATCGCCGAAGACGGGTGCGCATGCGCGCATAACTCCACGTCAAAATAAAACACTTTACAGGAGTGCTTAGATGTTGATTTTTCAATGTCACTTTTAAAGAGGTCACACCGCAGACTTGTGTAGATTGACCAATTATTGTAGAGGTTAGTCTTCAATTATGCACCAATTTCTCACGTCTATTCGTACAATTCAGTCAAGGGTTTTTTATATCTACTTGGTTAATATCACGACCAGTGGTTAGTGGGCAGTTAGGGTGACCGTGGTACAGACAACCATGGAACTGGTAGACGGTGCGAGAGTCTTTGTCCCAACCATCTACCCTAATGCAACCAAAGCCATTTCCCTGCCGTTGAACTGGGTTTTTAAAGACACATTCACATTTTCCATTTCATACTTTTGGTATCAGTTTTTCAAATTTCCACTTCATAATTTTTGTATAGGTTATCATATTTCCATTTCATAATTATTGCAGCACAACATTCACACTTCCATTTCTTAATTTTGGTATCAGTTTTCATATTTCCATTTCATAATTATTGCAGCACAAACTTCACATTTCCATTTCATACATTTGGTATCAGTTTTTCAAATTTCCACTTCATAATTTTTGTATCGGTTTTCATATTTCCATTTCATACTTTTTTACAACACAACACTCACACTTCCATTTTCGTAATTTTGGTATCGGTTTTCATATTTCCATTTCATACTTTTTGCAACACAAGCTTCACATTTTCCATTTCATACATTTGGTATCAGTTTTTCAAATTTCCACTTCATAATTTTTGTATCGGTTTTCATATTTCCATTTCCTAATTTTTACAACACAACACTCACACTTCCATTTCTTAATTTTGGTATCAGTTGTCATATTTCCATTGGGTGTGTGTGTGTGTGTGCGTGTACTGTGGTTGTGTATATGTGCGTGCGTGCGCGGGTGAGCTGTAGGGGGACACGGGATGGTGTTAGGAAACCAACTCGGTTCTGGCGATATTGGTTGATAACAACTGGAGTTGATGTAATGGTCAAACGTGTTACTGGGGGCAAGTAGTAGGACAGGTATCCGTGTTTGGTGTTGTGCGCTAACAGAGAGTTGATTAGTTGAAAAACTAATCGATCGTTGACGCGTTGTCGATGTGAAAAAAAATGGTGTGCGCCGCAAATGTTAGAGACATGACCAGGTCCAGCGGCGAGATGTGGGAATGAAGTGTTAGAGACGTCACTATACTAGGGCCAATACCTAGAGGTGGAAGTGCAGCGTTAGAAACTATACTAGGTCTAGCATCGAGAGGTCAGGAGTAACGTGTTAGAGACACGTGGATGTGTTGTAGTCTTGTTACAAACAACAAGTAACACAAATACAGAGATATAAAAAACAACATACTTTTTTTTTTTTTTTTTTTGGTGGTGAGCTTGACGTGGTCTGCTTTCAACGGTTGATTTTTTTCAGAAGGATGGTCTTCGTCTCAGACGGTTTTTGATGGTCCACTGGTTATAACGTGAGGTGATAGAAAGGTGCCCATGAGATGATAGAAATGTACCCGTGAGATGATAGAAATATGCCTGTGAGATGATAGAAATGTGCCCGTGAGGTGATAGAAATGTGCTCGTGAGGTGATAGAAATGTACCCATGAGGTGATAGAAATGTGCCTGTGAGGTGATCGACATGTACCCGTGAGGTGATAGAAATATGCCTGTGAGGTGATAGAAATGTGCCGGTGAGGTGATAGAAATGCACCCGTGAGGTGATAGAAATGTACCCGTGAGGTGATAGAAATATGCCTGTGAGGTGATAGAAATGTACACGTGGGGTTGGTGATAGAAATGTGCCCGTGAGGTGATAGAAATGTGACCACCGGTTTTGGTAGGAAACTTTAGATATGACTCACCAAAGTATTTTCGCACGTGTAACAAAGGCTGGCCTCGGTAAAAACTTACAGTTGCGGTCTTCAGCCCGCTCTCCAACGGTTTAAGCATTTCATCACTTCTTGTCATGTACACCCAGTTGGTGGGAATAATAGAAGCCACCTTCAACGAGGTATGAGCGCTAGTGTCTGTCGTTATCACACCACCTCTTCAGTAAAGTATGACCATGAGTGTCTGGGTGTGTGGGTGTGTGTGCGTGTGTGTGTGTGTGGGGTTGTGTGTGTGGGGGGGGGGGTGGGGTGTGGGTGGGGGGTGGGGGGGGTGTGTGTGGGGTGTGGGGGGGGGGGTGTTGCGGTGTGTTGTATTGTATTGTGTTATGTGTTGTTTATTTATACAACGGTTATACGTACATATTACAATATATATTTTACAAACAGTTATAACATCTGGAGGTGGGAGTGAAGTGTTAGAGACATGACCAGGTCCAGCGTCGAGAGGTGGGAGTGAAGTGTTAGAGATGTCACTATACTAGGGCCAGCAACTAGAGGTGGAAGGGGGCGTGTTAGAAACTATACTAGGTCTAGCATCGAGAGGTTGGAGTGAAGTGTTAGAGACTTGACTAGGTCTAGCATCGAGTAATAAAATCTACTCACCCCAATGTCCATCTAGTGTTATGTAAATGACAAGTACACAGTCGAGGTTTCCAGCATAAAAAATAATATCAAAGGCCAGGTTGGACAAGGCCAAATAGACAGTTTTATTGAACACAACCGTAGAGATATATGTCACAGGCAGACTAGATTATGGCGCCAACTAGATACTCCTTAGTGTTACAGGTTGCAATCGGGACAATGTCGAGGCCAGTTTCAACCATTTTAAGAAAACCCAACACGCACGTGTTTTTTACCACTCGTTGTTAAACTCGATCGATGGTCTGCGCTCGCGAGGAAAACATTATCAAATGTAATCGATGAATGAGTCATACTGTTTGTAGTCGGTTAGGGTGGGTGACGACAGCGCTAAATATAGACTATAGGAAACAAGTTTATGTTCTTTCGATCTTGTATTATTATTTTATTATTCATAAACTTGTTTCCGATAGTCTATATTTAGCGATGACGTCACCCACCCTAACCGACTACAAACAGTATGACTCCTTCATCGATTACATTTGATAATGTTTTCCTCGCGAGCGCAGACCATCGATCGAGTTTAACAACGAGTGGTATAAAACACGTGCGTGTTGGGTTTTCTTAAAATGGTTGAAACTGGCCTCGACATTGTCCCGATTGCAACCTGTAACGCTAAGGAGTATCTAGTTGGTGCCATAATCTAGTCTACCTGTGATATATATCTCTACGGTTGTGTTCAATAAAACTGTCTATTTGGCCTTGTCCAACCTGGCCTTTGATATTATTTTTTATGCTGGAAACCTCGACTGTGTACGGGTCATTTACATAACACTAGATGGACATTGGGGTGAGTAGATTTTATTACTCGATGCTAGACCTAGTCAAGTCTCTAACACTTCACTCCCACTTCTCGCTGCTGGCTCTGGTCATGTCTCTAACACTTCACTCCAACCTCTCGATGCTAGACCTAGTATAATTTCTAACACGCCCCTTCCACCTCTAGTTGCTGGCCCTGGTATAGTGACGTCTCTAACACTTCACTCCCACCTCTCGACGCTGGACCTGGTCATGTCTCTAACACTTCACTCCCACCTCCACATGTTATAACTGTTTGTGAAATATATATTGTAATATGTACGTATAACTGTTGTATAAATAAACAACACATAACACAATACAATACAACACACCGCAACACAACCCACACCCACACACAGACATGCACGCACGCACACACACACTCACAGACGCACAACCACGCACGCGAGCGCTCACACACACACACACCCCCACACCCAGACACTGTTGGTCATACTTTACTGAAGAGGTGGTGTGATAACGACAGACACTAGCGCTCATACCTCGTTGAAGGTGGCTTCCATTGTTCCCACCAACTGGGTGTACATGACAAGAAGTGATGAAATGCTTAAACCGTTGGACAGCGGGCTGAAGACCGCAACTGTAAGTTTTTACCGAGGCCAGCCTTTATTACACGTGCGAAAATACTTTGGTGAGTCATATCTAAAGTTTCCTACCAAAACCGGTGGTCACATTTCTATCACCTCACGGGCACATTTCTATCACCTCGCGGGCACATTTCTATCACCTCACGGGTACATTTCGATCACCTCACAGGCACATTTCTATCACCTCATGGGTATATTTCTATCACCTCATAGGCACATTTCTATCACCTCACGGGTACATTTCGATCACCTCACAGGCACATTTCTATCACCTCATGGGTACATTTCTATCACCTCATGGACACATTTCTATCACCTCACGAGCACATTTCTATTACCTCACGGGCACATTTCTATCATCTCACAGGCATATTTCTATCATCTCACGGGTACATTTATATCACCTCACGGGCACCTTTCTATCACCTCACGTTATAACCAGTGGACCATCAAAAACCGCCTGAGACCAAGACCATCCTTCTGAAAAAAATCAACCGTTGAAAGCAGACCACGTCAAGCTCACCACCAAAAAAAAGTATGTTGTTTTTTATATCTCTGTATTTGTGTTACTTGTTGTTTGTAACAAGACTACAACACATCCACGTGTCTCTAACACGTTACTCCCCACCTCTTGATGCTAGACCTAGTATAGTTTCTAACACTGCACTTCCACCTCTAGGTATTGGCCCTAGTATAGTGACGTTTCTAACACTTCATTCCCACATCTCGCCGCTGGACCTGGTCATGTCTCTAACATTTGCGGCGCACACAAATTTTTTTCTTCACATCGACAACGCGTCAAAGATCGATTATTTTTTCAACTAATAACTCTCTGTTAGCGCACAACACCAAACACGGATACCTGTCCTACTACTTGCCCCCAGTAACACGTTTGACCATTACATCAACTCCAGTTGTTATCAACCAATATCGCCAGAACCGAGTTGGTTTCCTAACACCATCCCGTGTCCCCCCTACAGCTCACTCGCGCACGCACGCACATATACACAACCACAGTACACGCACACACACACACACACACACCCAATGGAAATATGACAACTGATACCAAAATTAAGAAATGGAAGTGTGAGTGTTGTGTTGTAAAAATTAGGAAATGGAAATATGAAAACCGATACAAAATTTATGAAGTGGAAATTTGAAAAACTGATACCAAATGTATGAAATGGAAAATGTGAAGGTTGTGTTGCAAAAAGTATGAAATGGAAATATGAAAACCGATACCAAAATTACGAAAATGGAAGTGTGAATGTTGTGTTGTAAAATGTATGAAATGGAAATATGAAAACCGATACAAAAATTATGAAGTGGAAATTTGAAAAACTGATACCAAATGTATGAAATGGAAATGTGAAATTTGTGCTGCAATAATTATGAAATGGAAATATGATAACCTATACAAAAATTATGAAGTGGAAATTTGAAAAACTGATACCAAAAGTATGAAATGGAAAATGTGAATGTGTCTTTAAAAACCCAGTTCAACGGCAGGGAAATGGCTTTGGTTGCATTAGGGTAGATGGGTGGGACAAAGACTCTCGCACCGTCTACCAGTTCCATGGTTGTCTGTTCCACGGTCACCCTAACTGCCCACTAACTTTTGGTCGTGATATTAACCCAGTAGATAAAAAAACCTTGACTGAATTGTACGAATAGACGTGGGAAATTGGTGCATATTTGAAGACCAACCTCCACAATAATTGGTAAATCTACACAAGTCTGCGGTGTGACCTCTTTAAAAGTGACATTGAAAAATCTTCATTTAAGCACTCCTGTAAAGTTTTTTATTTTGACGTGTGGAGTTATGCGCGCACGCGCACCCGTCTTCGGTGATCTGATAAATATACGTGTGGTGGCACATCCGCCTGCTACACCCCAACACACACACGCACAACAACACCCGCACACGTGCACACCCACACACACGCACGCACGCAGACACACACAAACAGATACCTAGGTAGGTATATACACAGAAACAATTTAGAAATCGATAAATAAATTAAATGAAATTAAACATATAAATTAAACATATAACAAAACTAACCGGTAAAATAAATACCACGTTTATAGACAGATAGGTAGACAGAAGCGCGCGTACAGACACAAACACGCACACACACAGACGCGCGCACGCACATACACAACCACACGCACACACACACACAACCACACACACGCACACCTCTAGATGCTGGTCCTAGTATAGGCAAGTCTCTAACACTTCACTCCCACTTCTAGGCGCTGAGCCTAGTATAGTGACACGTCTATTTCACTCCCTCCTCTAGAATTCTAACACTTCACTCGCACCTCTAGATGTTAAACCTAGTATAGGCAGGTCTCTAACACTTCAGTACCACTTATAGATGCTAGACCTGGTATAGTCTCTAACACTTCACTCACACTCTTGACGTTGGTTCTAGTCAAGTCTTTAACACTTCACTCCCAACTTTTGGTGTTGGTCCTAGTATAGTGACGTCTCTAACACTTCACTCCCACCTCTCAATGCTGGCCAACTCGCCTGCTACACCCCAAAATGTACACACCCATGCGTCGTCACCCGCGCCAGCACAACACTTCACTCGCACCTCTAAATGTTAACCCTAGTATAGACAGGTCTCTAACACTTCACTACCACTTCTAGATGCTAGACCTGGTATAGTCTCTAACACTTCACTCACACCTCTCGACGTTGGTCCTAGTCAAGTCTCTAACACTTCACTCCAACCTATTGATGCTGATCCTAGTATAGTGACGTCTCTAACACTTCACTCCCACCTTTCAATGCTGGCCATTTCGCCTGCTACACCACATTACACCCATGCGTCGTCACACGCGCCAGCACAAAAAGACTCCACTCGCTTCAAAAAACCCCTTAGTTACCTACTAACCAACCATTATCGATTTTTTTATTTTTATTTTTTTTTTCCGTCATATATTTGTTATACATTGTATGTATATATGTATAAACAAACACACCAACACACAACACAAAAATACCCTCTAACCTACAATCGCCAGCTACAGCCCAACATGCATCGTCGCCCACGCCAGCGCAAAAAAGGCTCCACTCGCTTTAAAAAACCCCTTAGTAACCTAATCCAACATTATCGATTTTTTCCCGTCATTACTGATTTTTATATTTTTTATATATATTGTATGTATATATGTATAAACAAACACACCAATATACTACCAGTCCAATACAACAACACACAACACCAAGCAAACGAAAAGCAATACCACCCACACCACACCGCTTATATATTGTAACCGTATGGCCGGCACGCCCGTAGTAGTGAGGATAGACGTCACCCTACAGAACCCATAGACCAAATAACACCTCTTTGTCAATAAATATATAAAACAATATTATACAATGCCACTATATGATAATGTTATATGAAAAATAAAATATATTAACTAAACTAAACTCTTTGTTACCTATGCTGTCTATAAGTATCGTATAACTGTTGTAATATATGTATAACTAACTGTTGTAATATTTGTCTATATATATATATATATATATATATATATATATATATATATATATATATATATATATATATATATATATATATATATATATATATATATGTCTAAATGTTGTAAATATATGTCTAAATATATGTATAACGTAATACACAACACAAAACAACACACTACCAGGACGCAAGCTGATCGTCAGAGGAAGTCACCCCGGCTAAAATATATTGCTATATAAAAGTCATGCGGCGCCGCCTGACGCGCGCGCCGCCTGAAATCAATCGGAGTATATGCTATATAAAAAGTCACTGAGCGCCGCCTGAAATCTAACCGTTTTGCGCCTACCCTACTACTCACCTGCCCTGAAGCACTTCATGTGCTCTGACAGTTATCGTTCTTCTTTGCAGTTTATTTTTTCTTCTTCTGCGTACTCTTTCAGACGTCACCTTGACTACATTTAAAGAAAAGTGGTGGTCAGTTTCATGTTGTTTTTATTATCTTAGAGTTTTTCCGAAAGTGTTATTGGTGACGGCATTATGCGCTTTCTCTGTTCCTATGTTGCGAGCTTTTTCATCAGTTGATCAGCGGTCATTTTATCGATGCCTCAGCTTTCAGTCGTAGTTCCCATCTTTATCTTGTTGAATACATGGTATCTCAGTATTACTGTGCGGAGTCTTAACATTATCACTTATTCACCTCTGCTGAGCTGTTAATATGCAACTTTCTTCTGGGGCCAGGATGCACTGCTTCTCTCTTGTTCCTGCGTCTACTCCTGTTAAAGCTCTTAGCCTTTTTAAGTTATGCTTGTATAAGACTGAAGAAGCTTTACCCCTTCTTCTGCCTTTTTGTCAGCTTCATCATTGACTGAGTGGGATCCATTGTAACACAACGCTTTTGAAGCGCCGATAAAGTTCGTACAGTACTGCTCATTGATCAGTTAGGCTTACATTTTGTTAATTCCTCAGCGCTGCAACCACTGACAGCGCTTCTGTGAAGAAAGCTACGTGTCTGCGTTATGGATAGAACGTCAATATCTTGAACTGGGATCGAAAACTATATTATTTCATCACCTGGGGCCAAATGATGCTGTAATTATTACCAAATCGAATTACCCAACAACAGCCTCATCATCATCATCATGACTGTCATGGGTTTCCACCCCTATGCTCCGGAGTGATGGTCCAACAATGGCCAAAATCTGGAGTATCTAATGTGGGTCTTCAAATTGATGCAGATAGAAGGATGATGATGCTTCTACCTTGACGGTGTGTTCACAAGATATTTCAGAAGTCAAGAACAATGCTGAATGTGTCTTAGCCATGTTAACTTTTATCTTCCGAACAACTTTTGTGAAGAGGTATTATATTATTTCATTTAGCACGTACATTCCCCCAAATTTAGCACGTACTCGTATATAAAGCCACGTAAAAACGATTAATCTTTCAATATCTTGGGAGCTCCAACATCAACGTCGTTCTCTGACGGAATCTTTAGACGAAAGGCCTAGAATAACCGTTTGCATAAATTAGGTGCAGAACGGATTACGTCATAATCACCAAGTGACGTATTACCTATATCGCTTTCACTTACCATAAAAAAGCGTGCAACAACATATTAACCACAGCAAAACATATTACCGTGTAAATTAAACTGTTAATATCTTCAGAGTGGTTAATATGCAAAAATACAATATAATACTCTTTAACAGCCTTTTCCTCGTCTTGTTGTACGCTAATATTTGCTTCTGTCTATCAGTTTCACTTTGATGGTGTTGTACAACAAGCTCAGTCATATTCTTAGCAATCACCTGTTTTTGACAGTCTACAATTTTATCATTGCTGTGTTTTTATCTGGGACTTACTTTAATATAGATGCCGATGTAGCAGATGGATACGAAGAGCAGAGGAAGAATAAAACAGAAGATGAAAATCGCGATGATAAAACTGTTGTAGAGAGGGTCTTTTCTGTGCCAGTTCACAGTGCACGATATTCCTAGATGAAAAATTAATGAATTCATTAGTTGCTTGTTTGTTTCACTTTGTTGCTCTTTAACTTTATGTTACAATTATTACGCGAACCGATGTCTCATTTAGTCATGCAATAAATTATAAACATGCGCGTTATGTGAAATCATTCTCACTATATAACACACTTAGTAACTTATACATGAATAGCCCCATTCCATTAACATAGGAACCGACTAACAAACGGACCAACTGGCCCACTCACTTAGTCACACTCTTGAACACACCGATTTACTAACTCTACAACCCGTCCTATTCAAAACACATTTACTAACTCTCTCATCTACTCACTTTAAAACCCTTGTTAAATAACTCACTCATTTAAACACTTCCATTTACCGTCCTTAAACACACCTATCCACTAATTCAAAGGTTACAAAGGTGCAATAAATATCAGTGTATACACAATTACAACTCTGATTCGTCCATGACTTTCGCGCAGTGACGAGAGAACACGATCTGCAAAAAGTAATTAACCAGCTTGATACCACATTCAGGAAGTATGGTGGAGAAATGAATGTGGAAGAACAGAAACAATTAGTGACAAACAGTGCTGACAAAAGAGGAAGACAGTAAAACATAACTGACGTGACCTAGAGACAATGACTCAGTTAAAATACATAACGTTTGAGATGGTGTATCCGGCGTGTATACAACCAGCTCGCAATATGAACAATTAGCATTAAGACCATTCGAAATTTGCTGAGGGAGATTGTGCACATATGGGTTTGCCCGAAGTGCATTGATGTCAATTCTGATCAACAATAACAAGAAAATACCGAAGACCTAGGTCATTGCGCGATACGTGGCCTTGATATCACACTTGTTTACCCATCTAGGCGTCATTCACTTACTGTCTATCAGTCCGGGAGACATCTAACAGACGTTCTAATAGCAATAATAATTAAGACATAGGCGGTAATAAAGGACAAAGAGACAAAGAGGGGGTCGATAATGCCGAGGTACTGTATAAGATTGTACGGAGTAAACTGAATCACTATGAATTATGAAGACTAGGAAAAAGTAAACGGAGTTTAAGCTGATGAAGATGGTGATGAAGATGATGATAGAAGAAGATAATGATTGCTGCCTCGAAGATGAAAATAAAAATAAAAATAAAGAAACCTATTCCTTCCTCGGTGTATTCATTCCACCCTACCAGTGGCATCGTCGCCCAGAATAAGCCGCAGATGACGCATACAACAATGATGATGTTTGCTGCACCCTGAAATGTACATCAGGTATAAAAATATGGTTAATGGGATAAGTCTGTTTCTAACAATGACATAATTTGTCCAAATGTCTGACGTCTCTCTGTTTATATATCCAAAGTGTCTTTATATCTCACTGTTAGCCTTTCTGTCATCCTGCTAACGTTGTATCAGGCATTTTTTTCTTTACATGCTATTTCCACGCGGATGCTTTTTTTTTTTTTTTTTTTTTGTTTCTTTTTTTTTGTTAATCTGAAGGGTTTTGTATAAAGCAGATTACATCCAGAATGTTGTCACGGGCATTACATCTTATTGTTTCTCTTTCCCTTTTCTGCATGTCAATCAAAGGGAAAGATTTTGAAAAACAGCTAATTTGAGTTATCCTTGTGCCTGCCAGAGTTATAATTTAAAACTAATATGTATCTCTAGCTTGACTAAATTCATATTCATGTGTGAAAAACGTGGAATGGAAAATCTTATTTTCAAATAGATGGAATTAACTTCGTTAACAAAGCCAAAATGGAAGACTAAATTAAAAGGAAACAATATCAATATAGACATAACTACGGAGATAAAATTCAGTTATATAACACTAAAATTGAAACGGACAAAGAGATCGCCTCAAAGAAGTTACCGTTTGAAGCTGCTAGTGCTAAGTCAGCTAATAAGAAGTCTAACCGCCTCCGTAAACTGAGCCTTCCCAAATTTAATGATTCTGTAGACAGTGCGATTAGAGATAGACTTTATAACACGAAAAGCTAAAAAATTAAGATAGTCCGTTCTTGTTGGCCAACCTTCTCATGGGATCTGCTTCACAACCTATTTCCAATGTCCCCGTTTCAGGCAGAGGTACTTACAATACTCGAGATAGAGAGTTCTGGGGAAGTTTAGGTTTCACGTGGTTTTTAAGGAACACTTCATTGCACAAGATTTGTTCTGCTCCGATCTCCTCCCCTGTATCACACAAGGAGGATTTCAGCACAGTGCACGCGCTCCGTAGCACAGGTGAGGATCCCAACGTATGTACCGGTATACAGGAATCACAAATTCTATAAATAATTTTTTTATCTTAGGTACGTTTGCTAATTTTAAATTTTCTCGGCAGCGGCGGTGTGGACAACTCTTTATGATTTCCAACTGCCGAAAGATTTTTAACTTGCACTTTAGACATCCTTTATTCGCCCCTCCCCCCTCCCAAGTTTAAAAGTTTATATTTTATTCGGAAACAGTTCGAAGTTTAAGGCCTATTACAGACCAACGATAAATCTATGAATCCACGTGAAGTCTAACATACAAAACCAAATGCAATTACGTGGTATATGTCATACAAAGATTAATATGTGACACTAAATGAAGTCTGACATACAAGGATTAATCATTGACGCTACGTGCAGCCTGGAATACAGGGTGGGGGGAATAATAAATAAATAAATAAATAAACTTAAATCTCCCAGACCTAACGGTCTTTTATATTTGGACATGCGCCCTAATATAACCGGCTAGGTTGAACGGGACGCGCCTCGCCAAAACGAGGCAACATTTTATTTTTTAAAAAAAACAGGGACAAATCCTTACAACTACTAGCACACATTGATATGCCGATAAAACTACAATACGCTGAGATACATCTGTTAAACTACATGCAGTTTGACATAAAAGACATTTATGAAACTATCTTACCGCATCTAAGAAGCTACATACTCTACCTGGCGTACGCATTATATATATATATATATATATATATATATATATATATATATATATATATATATATATATATATATATATATATATATATATATATATATATATATATATATATATATATATATATATATATATATATATATATATCCCTTAAGCAAAGAAAGTCACCTGGAAAAGACAGGGTAACAAATGACATGCTTAAAGAGTTAGGGCCTAAGGCCAAGAAAGTACTCCTCAAGATTATGAACTATAGCTGGAAGCGTGGAATAGTACCACAAGCCTGGAAAGAAGCAGTACTAGTTCCAATCCCCAAAAAGGACAAAGACCGAATGGACCCCAACAGCTACAGACCCATCAGCCTTCTAAGCTGCACGGGAAAGCTTATGGAAAGAATGATCAATACCAGATTAAGCTGGCACCTCGAAGAAAAACAAATTTTACTGCACCAACAGGCAGGCTTCAGGCAACATAGGTCTACAGAGGACCAAGTCACCTACATTGCACAGGAAATCGAAGATGCTTTCCAAGAAAGAAAGCACACTTTAGCAGTCTGGGTAGATATGGAGAAAGCGTTTGATAAAGTTTGGAAAGATGGGCTAAGAGTTAAAATGCTTAAATATGGAGTCTGTGGAAGAATGTATAACTGGATCAGCAACTATCTAACAAACAGAACAGCTAGAGTGCAGGTGCACGGGCAGTTAAGCAAAAAGACTACAATGGAACATGGAGTTCCACAGGGTGGGGTCCTTTCCCCAACACTCTTCCTCATATATATAAATGATATAACAGAAAACATCCACAAGAATGTCCACAACTCCCTCTACGCTGATGACCTGGCCATGTGGACTTCAGAACAATACATCTCCACAGCAAGAGTGCGCATGCAGGATTCACTGCTAGCCCTTGAAAGTTGGTCCAAAAAGTGGTTGCTCAAAATAAATGAACAAAAAACTACACACACTATTTTTACCTTGTCAAATAAACCACAGCAAGCAAAGCTGCAATTAAATGGACAGGCAGTACGAGAAGATGAAACACCAACATACTTAGGAATCACACTAGACCGCCGAATGACATGGAAATCACAGATTAACAAAATACAGCTAAGGGCAAAACTTCGCATGGCCATCATGAAAAAGTTAGCAGGTACCACATGGGGTGCTGATGAGAATATCCTCAGAAAGCTGTACACAGGCAGACTCAGACCTGCTATGGAATATGGCATCACAGCTTGGTCGACGGCAGCAAAGTCAAATTTTGACAGAGTAAACAGACTCCAAAACCAAGCAGCACGTATTATAACAGGGGCCCTAAAGTCTACACAAATCAACCATATGGAAAACATCACAGAGCTACAGTCAATGGAGGATAGACGTGACAGCAGAGTCTTAAAACAAGCTGAAAAATTTAAGAGGCTCGAAGGACACCCCATGTATCAAAGAATGAATAGGCTGGGAAGAGGCAGGCTCAAGCGAACTAACTTTGTCGCCCAAGCAAAAGAAAAAATTAACAATAATACCATACTAGCTAGCTCAGTTGCAAAGAAAATCCCAACAAGCTCAACTATCCCACTGTGGAAAATAAGATGCTTTCCTAAGTTAAAATCTGATATTCCAGGCATTGAAGGTAAGGGAACACAGACAGAAACACAAAGAAAGTGTATAGCAACCAAGTATATTGACCAAACATTTCCAGCGAAGCTTTGGACACATGCATATACTGATGGTTCGGCAACAAATGCAGTTGAAAATGGGGGTGCCGGCATCCTCATAAAATTAAAGAATAGAATTCACTCTATGGCAATTGCCACAGGAAAATACTGCAACAACTTCTGTGCTGAAGCAGAAGCCCTGAAACAGGCAGCTGAAACTCTTATTGAATGCAAAGCACAGGCAGAAAAACAGATAGTAATCTTTTCAGATGCCCTCTCAATAATATCAGCGCTGAAGAGCCACCAAACTAAAGGATTGAAAGATCTGATAATCTCCCTTGAAAGACTGGCCGAATGCTTCAAGAAGTGCACTATCCAGTGGATACCAGCCCATTGCAACATACCAGGAAATGAAGAGGCAGATAGACTTGCTAAAGAAGGAGGTGCCTTACAGCAAAATGATATAGAGACAACTTACGCAACGGCAAAGACCACTATAAAGGCTACACTCAAGTCCAAATGGGAAAGAGAGCACCCGGGACATTTGAAAAATGACGCATATCATCAACTATCCAGAAAAGAACAGGTCATCATTTTTCGACTACGCACTGGACACAACAGATTGAGATACCATCTGTACCACAAATACAAAATTGGTGCAACAGATCTCTGCACCTGCGGTACCAGCCCGATGACAGTCGAACACCTGCTGCAGTACTGCCCAACCTACAGTAATGAACGGGGTAGCATATGGCAACAACCCACTTCTGTCAACGAAAAACTGTTTGGAGATGTCGGGAACCTTGAGTTGACTGCTGCCTTTATTAGAGTCATAAATGTGGAGGTCTGAGGGCGAACGAGGAAGAAGAAGAAGAATATATATATATATATATATATATATATATATATATATATATATATATATATATATACATATATGTATATATATATATATATAGATCTGTATCACATCAGCAGGCTAACGCACAAAACCGTCAATACACATGTATGTAGGCAGGCATACAAAGAAACATCCATGAAACTGTCTGCAGAACTGCAAAGAGCACCAGATGAAAGATGGCATGTAATAACGAGTGTCATGATTTGTTTGAAATGTCTGTCACTTTTAACAGAGCGGTCGGCCATGTCTTGTTCATAATTTTTGTTTACGCCCACTTTTCTGTCTTATAGCTCCTCATTGCGCTATTTCTTGCATTGGTCATGTCAATCTATAGACTAATTCCACCCCTTTACATGTGGACATCGGCGTCTAGCTAAAGGTCTTTTTATTCTGCCTTTCTAGTAGATGACGGCTCATTCCCTGTTTCTTCGAGTTACATAGACCCCGTGGACACCGGGGGGGAGGGGGGGAATCTTATACCCTTTTATTTTGTGCCGCCTTCGTCGCGTCCCGCGAACACCGGTCGCTCAAAGACCGCGTAGTGTTGCTGTAGGTTACGTCCTCTCCTGTATCGTGAGTCGCCCGGAGAGTCTCTCCCATTGGTCTTACCTCTGAATTTTGTTCATCTAGTGCACGTGCAAAAGCCACCTGCAGACTCTATCTTGCAATATAAGCAAGAGGTCTCTATCACTCAGCACCACTGTCTCAAGGAAATTCTGCCACTGGACGAAGCGATATTCTGCGCCAGAGCTAATAACAGTTGTTCGTCCAAGAATTATTCTGTCTTCGGTAAGCTTATTTACTTATTTAATTCATTGGGGTTTTAGCTTAATCTAATAGAATAGAGATCCAGTGTTACTTTAATTCATGTTAAATATATATACATTCTTTTTTTTTTCCTTAAGGGACATTTTTTTCGTGATTGGGATGCTCTGAATTTTATTAAGTGAGCCACCATCCATAATCATTAAGTGTTAGCCGCGGTAGCATAGTGGTTAGTGCACTGGCTTCCTAGCTCAGTGGTCCGTACTTCGATCCCCAGATGAAATGGGATTTTTTTAGGCCGCAAACGGCTCCTACGCCGACCCAGCCCCAACTGGGTACCAGAGCAACTCTGGGAAGGTTAAGGCGGCCGGCGTGATGCTGACCACATCACCCCTAGTGTGCGGATGGTCAAGAAAATATGGACCTAACACCATATTCCCAATATGCCTCAATTTCTTACTTAGTAGCTCTAGTTTCATAGTACTTTTGGCGTCTTTCTCTGATGATCGCAGAGTGCGACTGGCATATGCTAGCACTCCTTTATTGCCGTCTTGCACTGTACAGCTCCCACCAGTTCTCTGTATGAGGCCAAGTAGAAAAATCAGGGAAACTGATGATGGCGGGCCGGCCTATGGCAGCTTTCTTGGATCTCCTTTTATCTTGCCATTCTTGGTCTTGATTTAGCTGAGCTACCGGTTCATCGAGTGAGCGTGCTATAGGGGCAAGGCCGGGCACAAACCTCCAATAGTAACTGGCTAAACCAAGGAATGCGCGTAATTCTGTCTGAATTCTGGGTATTGAAGCCTTTGATGACCCGTACCTTGTCCTCCATTCTCCAATGCCCTCTTCAGATACCATGTGGCCCAAAAATGCACTTTCAGCATGCAAAAATGACATTTAGCCCATTAAGATTAAGACCTAGTCTTTGCAATCGCTGGAACACGTTTTTAAGCCGCTACAAGTGCTCTGTAAAGCCATTGAGGATTCAAAAATGTCATCTAAATAAACCATTAAGAACTGAAACATCATATCGTGCATAGAACAAAAGTCGTTGAAATGTACTAGCTGAATTAGCTAGTCCCATAGGCATCCTAGTATACTCATACAATCCAAATGGTGTGGTTAACGCTGTTTTCTCTTGATCTTCTGCCCTCGTGGCTACCTGGTAGTTCCCACTTGCAAGATCTATTGAAGAAAATATTTTTGCTCCTCTTAAAATGTGTAAATATTCATCCACGCGGGGAAGAGGGTTGGCGTCCTTTTTTGTCTTGGCATTGAGAGTTCTGAAGTCCCCACATAATCGCAGTCTTCCAGTCTTCTTCCGTACGAGCACAATAGGTGAAGCCCAGGGGCTTGAACTTTCTTTTATAATCTGTTTGTCGAGGAGACCCTGCAGATGATCTTGCACCTCTTTGTAAAAAGCTGGAGGAATGTGCCTGTTGGGTTGTTTTACTGCTGTATCATCTGTCAACTGAATTGAATGAGAGGCTTTACTTGTGTACCCTACATCATTCTCGTCTTTAGCAAACAGGCTGTCATATTGTTGCAGTAACTTCTGTAGTTGCATCTTTTCGTCTTGACTACCCTCAAACCCATTTAGATCAACTGGACTGCTAAAGGAACCTTAGCTTGGCTTTCTGGTTGTGCAGATATATCTAATTCCTAATCTCCAACAACCCTGAAACATCTCTCATAGTCTGCGCATGCTTCAGAAAGTTATCCCACTTGAGTACCCCAACTAAAAAAAAGTCTCCATCTACAATATTTACTGCTTCGATCTCAGAAGCCTCCTCTGAGTACAGTCAGTGTGTGACATATAAATAGCTCTTTATGCTTTAAGCCTTTGAGGACTCAAACAGCACAGTTTTCTCTGATCTCGAGCCTCTTCTACATTTCATCTGTATAGTAGCAATCGACAGAGCTGGTATGTGGGGTTTTCTTCCTCCTGCAACCCACACCTTCACCCTATCTAACTTTGTCTCTTGTGTACCTTTTCTTGGAGCTTGCCACTTGTGCAAGGGGTGTTGTTTTGTATTTCCGCCAGTATGTTGGTGCCATTACACGAGGCGCTTTGTCAGGCCTATTGAAACTTTTAACAACATAGAACCAACAGTTCTTGGCATGACACTCTCCAATCTTCACATCAAACACTAGATGGCCAGCATATGGAATTATGACATCATTAACAGCAGTCAATCGTGTCCATTTACTTTCATCCAGGGCCAGATTTGGGTAAAAAAACAAGTACCTTGGACTCTGGGGAAAACGTGATTTTAAATGCCGACGGGAGATGTTTAGTCCGATACTTACGTAGTTGAAAAAGTCGTTCTAATTCCTCCTCCCCCCCCCCCCACCACACACACACACCCAATCACCTTTATTCCTACTAAATCATTCACTGGGATCTACCATTAGATCAGGATCGACTTTGCTCTTGGATCTTCGTATTGTTCATCTAAACTAGGTGCTTCACTAGACGATTTGTCCAATGCAACCACTAAGTACATTCTCCGTAACCTGAAGTGTAGCTTCCAAAATAGGCATATTAATAACTGCAAACACAACAAGTTTAACTGTAGTGTGTTATCTAATAATAACGTAAACTAACTTCAAGTCATGTCAGCTCAGTATGGCGTATTTTATGAAAACTTTATCATAATGTTTGAGTGGGATACGTATCCAGATTGTTTTACAAAGAAATTAAATAAGATAAGAATTATTTCTAAATAAAGAAATAACTTTTCCTAAATATTTTATCTAATATTAAGAACATATATATATTTTTAATTGATTTATTTTAAAAATTCTAACCTTTGTGTTGTTATGATCCCTAATAGCTATTTCTTTTAGCGTAGTAAATAGGACATTGCCAGTGAATTTGATGACCAGAGGAAGAGAGGGCGGAAGAGGAAGCAGGGAGGAAAATAAAAGTTTATTCTGTTATAATGTTCTATGTCGTATTCGTGTGTATTGTTATTATCATAAAATAAATCATAATAATATACAGCAAGCAGATAAATATTATAGATGAATGGATAGACCAATGAATGGGTGGGAATAGGTAAGCTTGTTGGTAGGCAGGGTGATGGATGGATAGATAAGCGGATGAATGGTAAAGAATACAACTGGGGCACACGTTCAGTGTCTCCTAGGGCGCATGAAATCCTTGCGCCGGCCCTGAAGTTAGTTATCCGAGGGTAATAGAAAGCGCGGTTACACGGTTTGCCAGCGATCTTTTAGTTTTCCCCGACCGCGCTATTTATAGCTATCGTGACAGAGGTCACGTGGTCAACTTCCTAATTTGAAAAAAATGTGGTGGTGTTTACTTTTGATAGGGCTTAATTAATGCTTTTAGGCTACTTTATTATTACAAATACCGGCTTTAATTTTACTCAAAGCTAGACTAGAAATGTTAGAATAAATTTTAGAACAAGAACAAACATTTTATCACAATTAGAACAGAAGATATAATAGTCTGAAATAGTGTAAAATTTACGTTTTTTTTTATATTTTGTTATGGTTTGTTTCTAATGCAATTTACACTAAAACGGTCACAATCAACACGCATAACAAATTACAGAAATCAAAAGTAGAAAACCTGCAAAAAAATGGATATCAAAGTTTTGTTTTGGTTTCATGAACAAACATTAATTATTGAAACATTAAATTGCAAATCCACATTTATTACCTTAAAATAACGCACCCAATTGTCCCCAAAACACGAGAGCTAACAATTATCTCGATCATACATCACGATGGTCATGTAAAAATGAGTATGGTCATGAGTAAAACGAAATGTTTAATTTAATAGATGAATAGGTGTATTTAATAAATACATCTATTAAATGATTTCCACACTCTGTTAATTTTGTCACTCTCACGCAACAACTGCCATAATTTGCTCTAGCCCCAAAATTTCGCTCAATTATCATTCACACTTCCTTTTTTTTATAGGATAATCTGTACATTCACAGATGGAGAAATTTGTAACAAATGAGTTTCCATTATAAATTTTAATTGTGAAGTTATATTTTTAATACCGCTGGCGCGTCTTTCAATTTTGGAAATAGTGGAATGTACAAATTCTCCTCCTTGCTCTCCATGCATGCCCATTCCAAAGCCATGAGTTCTGATCCAGTCTGCGCAATAGTTTTCTAATATGTGCTGTTTAGGAATTGTCTTACTGGGGAATAGCTTTCTGAACAAAGACATATAAGTCTCTATTGATGCTGTTATTGATTCTTTACTAATTGGGTTACTGTGTGATATTTTGTTGTGTACTTTTTCAAATGCTTCTTTCAGTGAGCTGAATTGTTCTTGTGCAATAAAAGCTATGTTAGTTATATCTTGTTTGTCTGTAATTTTCAGTGTTTGTGTAATGATTGCTCTTGTAAGATCTTTATAAACTTTTTGTGTGAGATATCTGTGGCAGTGATTCCCTATGAATGCTCTGCTATGATAAGCCTGTGGTATGATTTTGTGTTTGGCTAGTACCTTGTCCAAGTGTGAGCAAACTGGACCACACCTAGCACACAGATCTTGAAACTGAAGTTTGGCCAGCGCATCTTGTGCATTTTCAAGTTTAACTTTAAAACTATCTGTCTCCTCCTTATCCTCACAAAGTACAATACCTGCCTGAAAAAAATTCAATTTTAGCTTCTAATTCTTCAACCTGTTTCCAGTTCCAACCAAATCTCTTCAAGTTCTTAATAGTACTAATGGTTGCATGTATCTCTTGCGGATTCTCAAATATCTTTGCGTCTATTGTATCGGCTACCTGTTCTAGAAGTCTGTGGTGTTTCAAAACAATGCCTAATAAAATATGAAGGTAAGGAGGAGCTACATTTTCAATTTCAATCTCTAACATTGGTTTGTGTAAACAATTATGGTAACGTGCCACTTGCCTTTTATTCCCTTTCCCATATTTCATATATCTATTGTAATCTCTTATCAACATTGCCAAACTTCTTGGTTTGCAAGTTGTATGCTCTCTATGTGTCTTTATTTCCTTGTTTTGCTGGAGACACCACAGACATGGGTATATTCCTTGAGCTCCAGACAAACCAAACATTTTCATCAAAAAGTCATAATCCCCGAATAAGAAAACAACAACTTTTTTTACCATCCCACTTTAAATCTTTTAGTGACTCTATCTGAGCTTTCATGCCATTCATAAATATTTCTAAATTATCATATGTATCTCTGACTCTAGCCATTGATAAAAGGATGGTATTAGATTTAGAATTCGGTTTCTCTAAATTTACTACCTACATTGTAACTTTGAATGAAAGAAGATATACAAACAGTTACTTAGAATTCTTTGGCAGCCGTCGTGTGCACGTGATTGTCTACCAAAGAACACTAATGGAACAGTCCTTATCTCACACACAATTTAAAAAAGACATTCATATTATAAATACAAGATTAACAAGACTTAAAAGATATATCAAAGTATTGTGGAAGTAATCTATCTATAGCTTTACATGTTTTCTGACGCTTATATACGCAGCTAAATATCATTATAAATGAATGAAAATGCAAAAACAGATGGTGCTTTACAAAAAGTTATTTTTTTACAACCTTATTTAAGATTTGCGAGTATCAGGAATGCGTTTAGTGATTTAAATGTTATAAAATCTGGTGACAATATGCTTGTTCTTGTAATGCCAAACTCACAAAACTGACTACCACACATTCTCAAGATATGAAATAAAATAAAAAAGTATGTAGAAATAATCTTTAGCTTCCCTTCGAGAAGTCTTTATAATTATAAACTCAAACGAATGGGCCGATTTTTAGATATTAAATTAATAAAAAGATTACTTATTTTATGAGTTTCCTCAAATGATGACGCTGTTTTCAAAAGTCTGTAACTCCGTCAAAACTAATTTCAAACAAATAAAAATGCAATCAAAAATAGAACACAGAACAAAGTTATAGTACACACAAGAATTTTAGCGCTGTGTTTATCCAGAACGAGTGAGTAATGAATTATATTTTACTGATTTTACACACACATCTGCTGATTTTCCCCGCCAAAACCATCAATAGGTTTTTACGGTGCATATGAAAATTTTATACCCGGTGTCAGAATTCCTGTCACCGAAACTAAAAGATCGCTCGGGTATAAAGCACAAACAGCCGTGGGTAGTTTACTAAATTGCTCACACCTGTTTTACTTCCTGACAGCACACCGGTTTGACAACAATGAGGTATCTGTCCAAAGATATGGCACAGAGAATGTAGGTTGATGAAGATGCAACGAATAACTCAATGAAGGCGGTAATGGAACACAAGTCTGAGGAGCTGTTGAAGGTCTTCCTGAAGGCCATGTAGGCAGGTAATGAGGTGCCGATGGTGCTCATAATGATGTTGCATGCACACAAGGCTATTATGAAACTGTTTAGAGGAACACGAAGCCTCTTGTATCTATTGTGCCGTGTGGAAAAATTGAAACAAAAATTAGTATAAATTCAGCAGCTTTAAAAGAAATAAAATATTCATATTTCATATATCTTTAAATTTCTTATATCCTTTTATTTAAATTTACTTCATAGCCACAATCACTGAGCAAGGAGATCCTCAAATTATTAAATACCCAGGCAAGCACACTTATTCATCTGTTATATATTTGTAAATCTGAAAAACTCTCACTTGACCAGATGTGTTGTGTCTTAAGACATCAAAGAACAACAGTACAAACACAAAACAGCTACTTTATCATCGTTCTTCTTGTAAGCTAGAAAGTTGCGCCAAGAACTTTATGTAGCAATATGTTTTATGTTATGACACTGCCAACCCCAATACACATCCTGACATTAGTCGCCTCCCAGGTTATTCCAGACAAAGTAGTAGTTATGTTCAAAATCTGTTGGAAGATCCTGGGAAACTACTGCGGAAATAAAGCGACATAAAGCTACTTAAAGTTTTAATAAGTGCCTGTAAAACAGAAGAAAGACTGGGAAACTACTGCGGAAATAAAGCGACATTAGGCTACTTAAAGTTGTAATACGTGCCTGTAAAACAGAAGAAAGAAAATGGTAGCTCGTCTCATCCATATAACCTTATTCTAATAACCTCTTTCTACGTGATGGAACTTGGCAGCCGTCCTATTTTTTCCTTGTTTTTTTAGAGACTTGTGTTAACCACGTGGGGCTGGCTACAACAACACTATAACTTGATCAAAAAGCATTATGTGCCATCTTCATACATTACAGCCATAAAAGAGGAAGCAATACATTTCCTTTGGACATTTTGTTAGAAAATGAAAGATGAACTATATTGTTACAATTTTAGTGATTCCAAAGAATGTATAGAGCGACAAAGAAAGAAGATACTGAATAGCTGACTTCGTGATGTGGATAGAAGTTAGAAATAAATTTTATATACAGCGATGGGGACATGAAAATGTGGATAACCGTGAACACATGTGCACAAAAGCGTTCCTGTGATCATAGAAATGGCTATAGTTTTCCGGCTAAAATAAAACTTATTCCACATGGAATCCGGACAAAAGCTTGGTATAGTGCAATAACTAGGATGTTTTATTTTTTTTTTTTTTGGTTTTTTTAAATATTTAGTTCTTGTTAAATATCAGCCAACAAGCGTGCAGGTGTACTGCGTTGACTGGGGAAAAGCAGCAAATTATACTAAGCCATTTATCTTGGTTTTATTTCCGTCACTGCGTCACATTTTACATTTTACTACCATCTGTTAATGCTTTTTTCTTTCAATTTTATTGACAAATTAAAATTATTACAACATGAAATCGGTCAAAAGCGTGCTAGTCTGTGAATTATTCTAGTTCAAAAAGTTCTCCTGACAGGGGCACATAAGCAAATTACTACATGAATCGCTGCTACAACAAAAGCAGTGCTAAGAAATGAACCCCCCAAAAACAGTAAATAATTATTTAGATCATACCTAAGAGGATCAGTCACTAATAAAATTACTACTATTCTGAGTGCTAGAACACTGATTATGTCGCGGGTTTTTGTTTGATATGCCGTGACACTTGGCAGAATGCACCATATAATAGTTTTCATATTTTATGTTATGGTAAAATATTACGAAAGAATCCCACATTCACAACTGTACAAATACTAAGTTGAGTTACCATTATTTAGTGTTTAGTGCAATGACTTCCTAGCTCGTTGGTCCATAGTTCGATCCCCGGTTGAGGTGGGATTTTTTAGAGCGCAAACGGCTCCGGTGTAGACCCAGCCTCATGAATTGGGTACCAGAGTAACTCTGGGAAGGTTAAGGTGGTCGACATGATGCTGACCACATCACCTCTAGCGAGCCGAGAAAATATGGGCCTAACACCATATTCCCAATATGCCTCAATGGGCGTGTAACTGGATCCTTTACTCCTCCTTATCTTTTATCATCATACACCAATCCATCATGCAAAAATTAGGGAGCGTTGTCTTATGATTGCAGCAAATTTTAAAATATTTTACATATCCACCTTTTTTTTTTTTTTTTTTTTTTTTTTTTTTTTTTTTTTCGTTCGCCCGCTAATACTCGAGGCGAAATCTCAGGTTATTATTTTTATGTCTAACCTGACATTGATTTTACGTGAGTATCCCTTTATTTCTTGTACAGAGACAGGTGTCCCTCGCCATTCAGGCAAATACTCGCCGATTTCGGAGGTACCCATTGCAGCTGGGTCGGCTCAGGAGCCGCCAGTCCCTGGTCGACGACACTCCTTCAAATGTCCTCGCCAGGTCTCGAGTTAATCCAGTCCAAATCCCGGTCGACGAAAAATCCTCAAATGCCGTCGCCCGGGTTTGATCCTGTATCACCCGGTCGCCAGAGCGGTGTTGTAACCACTACGCTAGCGCGGCTCCCCTCCACCTATTTAAATAGTATATTGTGCCATGGAATTTTGAAGGGTACCTAAGTGTGTCGTGAAGGAAAGAAGGTTGCAGAGCACTGTACTAGAATACATGTGAGAGACTTACCTGATAAACACACCTATAGACAATCCATTCAAGACTGTCCCAATAATAGTCACAACCACCAGATAGGAGCCAACAGCATAATACATTAAATCACTCACATCTCCATCATAGTTTGTAGCTTTAGGGTTTGTTGTTGCAGACGTCGTTATTGGAAGCGCAGACCACATACCCGAGTTCATGATGTCTTCAACGAACAAAATTAAAAACGCGTAAACAGAGAAATACCTGAATATAAATATAAATACGTATATATATATATATATATATATGTACACTTGACAAGTAGGGATGCTGAACAACAATTGAAAAGGTTGGGATAACAAATCTATCTTTGTATTAACTGATTTTTAATTGATTTTGCTACTAGTTTAACTCTTTCATTATTTAAAAAAAAAAATTACAAATTTGTATTACATCCTGGGTGATGCCAAGAACATTAAGTAAGGATAAAAGACTGTGATTAACTATTATTGGAAATCAAAAAACGCTAAGGATGTGCGTTGAGCATGGCAACAAATATATCAATATTTCTCCTCTATCCCTCACGCCTCTTTAAACCTTGCGAGATAAGATGGAAACTACTGATCTATCTTAGATGCACCAGGTTCTGGTAGGGACGTAGCAGTGACAACTGAGGAGGATAAAGCTTTTGTTCACGCAAAGCTCCAAAAAAATCAAACCGTCGCGCTTCTCTAGAACTGGATATTAGTCAGAGATCAATGTTATGAATGCTACAGTGTGTTCAATTCAAACCATAAATCCGACGATTAGTGCATGGGTTTCTTGAGGATGATTACGAACGTAGATTACAGTTCTGCGAAGTTTTGACCAATGAATTAAATGAAAATGACGATTTGCTCCAACACATTATATATGGTCAAGATGAAGCTATCTACCTATCTGGTTATGTAAATAGGCATAACTCTGTTTTTTTTTTGAGTCAACACTAATCCTCATGTGACCATTGAAAATCAACTAAAGCCACCAAGCATTAATATGTGCAGAGCAATTTCTGCGACTGGTGTTAATTGGTCCACACCTTTTTAATGGAACAGTAACAGGAGCGTCTTATCTGGAAATATTGAGACCATATCTCCTTCCACAACAGCAACAGCGTGCCGATTTTGATGAACTTTAATTTCAGCAACATGGTGCTCCCTCTCGTTTTGCTGTTGAAGTAAGACATTTCCTGGATGCAGACTTTCATATCATCAATGGTACCTATACCTTGTAGCGGTATGGCAGCTTGCGTACCCTGACAATCCCCAGAGCTATGCCAGTGGGAGTTTTACTCCTGGTATGTTCAACCAAGCTGGACTGGTCTGTGTGGGTAGGGGTCAGACAAAAGCTGGTACCCTGGTCCTCCAGGTTGGGGGTTTTAGCACAGGGCTGACACCCCTGTCTGTGTAAAAAAAACTATGAAGTTACGGAAACAATAATAAATGAACAAACCACCACTAACCAAGATCTGCTTACTCGTAGCAAGCAAGAGGACATGCACACCATCATAGCTGGCAGACGCTGGAGCTGGGTTGGCCATGTCCTCAAAAGAGACCCCGATGTCATCACAAGAACAGCTATGCTTTGGACCCCTGAAGGAAAACGAAAGAGAGGCCGACCAAAAACAACCTGGCGGAGGACTGTGGAGGCTGAGATGCAAAGAATGAACCAGAGTTGGGGCACTGTACGAAGGATGGCCACCGACCGAGCAAAGTGGAATCAATTTGTGGTTGCCCTACAAGACGCCAATAGGCGTGATGGCCACTGACTGCTTTGACGGTCGGCGGCTAAGGATCAAAGAAGAAGAAGAAGACTTTCATAATCGCTAGATAGGTCGTCGAGGAAGCGTAGGATATCCCGCAAGATCTCCTGACTTAACATCGCTTGATTTCTTCTAATAATAATATTGTCCCAACTCACAGCTGCGAGACGCTACGAGGTTGAACAAAAAGTTCAAACATATTTTTCTGATAGTATAACTGAATAAGTACAGTTTTATTTTCACTTTCTAGAAAACAGTATGTCAGTGTACCACCAACGTTTAAAGAAAGACATTGTTGAATGTGCCAAATAATGAAGACTTGGATGACCTATGAGTAGTGCTCCATAAATTATGTCAACGATTCAAAAGAGTTGTGATCCAATGGATCCTATATCATTGTAACATCACCGGCAATGAAGAAGTTGACAGATTGGCAAAGGAAGGTCGAAAGCTACCTCAACCCGATGCAAGCATAACTTCTGAGGAGGCGAAGAATTTCTCCAGAATCAGATACAGAAATAAATGGGTCACACACATTTTTTTTTTTTTTTTTTTTTTTTTCTTAACCAGCGGCACTTGGGCTTTCAGCCCTTCGGCCCAATGACATGTCATTGCGAGGCTGGGGAACCTGAGGACTTTCCTTCCAACCCGGTCAGGAGCTTCGCTCCTTCCCATCCACAGAGGGTTTATCACAGGAGCCGTTCAGGCTATTCAGTCAAATTTCCGGCCGTAAACATTTCTTCAAACGCCGACGCCCGGGTTTGAACCATGAACACCTGGTCGCCAGTACAACGCCGAAGCCATTACACCAGCGCGGCTCCCGGTCACACACATAATGATTCACACTACCAGCTCAACAGGAGAGAACAATTGATAATCTTCACACTCTGCACTGATCACAACAGATTGGAATACCATCTATTCAACAAGCTAAAGAAAGGAACTACCGACGAGTGTAAATGTAGCTCTGATAAAATGACTGCTGAACATCTGCTTAAAAGATGCCCAACAAATGGCCTTCACCAGTACCATTTGTGGAAAAGCTCTACGGAGATATAAATAGCCTCAAGCTGACCACTGCTTTATTTGAAAATATTCAAGCAGACGTCAGAGAATGTACGAAAGAAAAAGAAGAATAAACTACCTCAGACGGCCTTCGGTGTGAAGACGGGAATAAACCTGTGAGAATGTGTCTAATTGTATGTACGATTAGTCATTGTATATGTGTACGTGTTTTTGCTTGTATATACTCATCACAGTTTTCGATGTGTCGCAACTTTTTTTACAGATTGATCCATTGCTGTGTTGTCGATTACCCACTTCCGCCTGATACCCAAAGTCAGTGCTAAAACGCGCTCACATTGATCCAAGGATCCTGCGAATGTGGAAGTTTCATAGAACTTAAAATATGTGCATTTTTCGCCTGAAATTCATCACGTATTGATTTAGTTATAGGCCTACTTAAATTTAATTTTCTCTCATTATGTTATGCGATACTGTTTAATACATCGTTCTTTTAGAGTTTCTAATAAAATTCTACATCTTGTTTTTTCTTCAGTGTTCTAGTTCATTCCCTGGATTTACCCTTAAGTTCTATGCTGTCATTATAATTACGTTTACTGTTGCTTGATGACAGTCGGGTTACACATGTCGCAAATGGCGACCCTACCGGATGAGGAGCTGCTACTATTTAAAACAGCCAAAAATATATACAATATTTTTTTATTTTCTTTAAATTAATGAAGACACATATCCCGTTCAACCTCTGATGGGTTATAAGGTAATTTCCTATCTTTCGTACCTTTTTGCTCCGCAGTGAATATGTATAGTCAAGTGTTGTTTCGTAGCGCTTAGGATTAGGGTTAGAATTAGGGTTATGATTAGGGTTAGGATTAGGGTTTGTGTTAGGGTTAGTGTTAACCATAATACTAACCCTAATTCTAACCCTAATCCTAACCCTAAGCGCTACGAAACAACACCTAACTACATATATTCACTGCGGAGCAAAAAGGTACGAAAGATAGGAAATTACCGGTTATAATTAGGATATATATTGTTTTCAATTCCAAATAATATGAACAACTGCCGATATGAGAAAGTGGCATCACATTTGTCAAATCATTGTAAATAGGACAATCACAATTGTGCTTATATGTTAAATAAATTTTTAAAAAGAAAAAAAAATCAAGAAGAAACTCTGAACAAGAATAATATTAAAGTGGAGGGGTGCAAAGGCCTGGTGGTTCCAGTTACATAACTGACTTTAACAGATATTTAATTGACTTTCATCTGTTAAAAGTGTGGTGGGTTTTGATGTTAAAGAAAGAGTAGTTAGAATGTGTCCAGAGTGAGGTCAGCTATGCAAGTCCCTGAGTCTAATAGTTGAAGTTGATGTTCTCAGGATACCTGATTGCTACCACCCTACGATCTCACTCTGCGATATATTTTGGGTAACTAGTGTTTGTGATGTAAATTTATATGGCTTGGTGTCTAGGGTAATGGAAATGTAGTGAAACAAATACACATGTAAATTATTAAAATTAAATAAACAAGACTGGGTTTAAAGTTATGATATATATGTATATACAATTTAATTTCCTGTCCCTCAAATTTTTTAGGACAGGAATGTTTAACTTAAAATGAAAATATGGTTTTATCAAATTAGATACACAGGAAGGACATCTGTCTAATATATTTTAATATGTTAAAGTCTCTAAAATGTTATTCCGTGGTGGAAAACCCCTGTTATACGAAGAGTCAATATTTGGAAAACTGGTTTTCACATCATATCACAAACTGTTACTGAATAGGGTGAAGATTAAATACATTTGAGTTTGCATAACTCAGAAATGAGGTATCTGAGGAAAGTGGTTGAAGTAACAAGAAGAGACATGGTCCGCAACCAGACGATCCGTCAATTCCTAAAATCCCATCCGCTGCAGACCCAAATAGAACAGTCCCAACTAAGATGGTTTGGCCATGTCTGCAGAATGGGAGAAGATCGGCTACCACGACAAGCATGGGAAACAAAGAGCAAGGGATCCAGACCTCCAGGACGACCCAGAGTCCGCTGGGAGGACAACATTAGACAATCTTTGAAGGACCGAGGACTAGAATGGAACCAGGCCAGGAAGAAGACAGCTGATAGAATGGTCTGGCGCTCTCTCTTCCAAACCTCTACACCTCACGGTAGAAGGGGAACGACTAAGTAAGTAAGTAAGAGTTTGCATAAGCCCGAAAGATATAGGCTTATCTTATATTCCTTGTAGACCCTGGCTGACTGGTTCGAGAACACTGCACACTTCTCCACTGCAATGTATTCTGGAAACTGCGAAGACTTGTATGATTTGATAAAGAAGCAACCGGTAGGTTGCCTCAACTTCTGCAGCTCCAACTTCTGACCAACTTGAAACTGGGCGATGTAACCCTGAAAACAAGAGGAACAGGCCTTCCTCAGTCCCTAGTTAATGGTCTCCACCACTACCAATTTAACATCATTAAACAAGTATTGCGATCAGAGAAAATAGCTAACTAAATTAGCTACAGTCTTTAACTTTATTTTGACTTCTTCATAAACAGTGGGTATCTTCTTTGCCACCTGGTCTCAACGCCCCTGTCAGTATACTTCATCTTCTTCTTCAGCTGAAATACAATCTTTTCTTTTCTTCAAAGTTAATATACCAATAGGCCTGCCAGTGCCTTTCTGGTCTTACAGTCAAAATATGTATGACAATATTCAACTCAAATTTAGTTTGATTTGCTTCCTAAGACATGCCTCTGCTCCTAGCATGTCGCAATCTTCCACAAAGGCAAAATGTCGTACACACACAATGTGATGGCGCCCTATCTGGTTTGCCTCTACATCAAATAATGTATTAAAAAGGTTATTCATCTTACCGCAATCAATGAAATAACCACACACTTTGTTAAGGTTTAACAGGCTGTCAATGGTCACCTTTAGACAGCCGCTGCTTCAGACGCAAAGGCAATCTGCTTATTAATTGCTCTGAACCTTCCGTGTATGAAAAATCTCTCTCAAGTGGCACCCTGCATCGTAGAAGCGTTAGTTTTATTTCCCTCTATGTCTATTCTAACATTAACCAATCAGTTTAAACTACCCCGATTCGACAATTATTTTTGAAAATCCCAAACATTTATTTTTGAAAATACGTTCGTCAGTCGCTTTACCTCTCCTCTTCCTCCTAATGTCTATCAAAAGAGGCAAGCCGATTTGCCTTGTTTCCAAGCAACGACTCGAAAAACGTTACTTTTAACTTGAGCTGGGACATCAGTGTGTTCGTTTGTCTGTTTGTCAAATTTTATTTTATGCGATAACTCAGTCATTTTTGAAGCGATTTAAAAGATGAAAAGTGATTTTTAATAAGGCTAATGTCCTCTATCTATCCAGTAGATTTTCATCTACGTCTTTATCTAATTTTGTATCTTTGTACTTTTCTCTTTATTTATAAGTCTAGATACGTTTTTATGGGAAATAGTATAGTATTGAATAAACATCATTATTGCTTTTAATTCCATTCTGTCTTTTCCTTTTTTATTCATCCTTCTATAGAATGCAGTATTTTATTTACGTTTTCTGTCCTTCTTTAGTCCCCTGCGCTCCCCTGCACTCATGTGTTCGGTAGTTTCAGTTTGAAAAAAATACCCAAGTGGGTTTAGACTTTTCCATACTAACCCCCTCTCGCGCTGTCTGTCTCCCGTCTTTTTTTTTCAAAGAAACACGTGTTTGCCTCTTGCGAAAACGGTTTCATGTTATATTGAAAAAATTGTTACGGAGTAACGAAAAAGCCTTTTGTAAGGGGGTGGATACCCTAGCGTGGCGTTAATAGTTTCAAATCGCATGCCTCTCGTTGTCGTTTTTGAAAATGCGACGTTCTGAAAAAACGACGTCTAACGACAACTGTCGCATGTTGTAACTAATAATAGATTCTTAGAATACGTTAGTTAAAAAAAAATTCAGAATGGGACTTTTGAAAAATGTGAGTAGGGTAGGGCAATGGTAGATATCTTGGCGTAATGGAACAAAATTCAAATACTGCATTATCCTTTTAATTTGAGAGGGAGGGTTAAAAACGGTGCATTTTATCACAAAAAGTCATATGCATTGTAAGAACAGCATCAGACCTTCACATTCCCAATTACTATATATTAACATTTGTTCGTGGTAAATATTGTTTGACTATATTATGCAGTTCCCTAGGTCTGTCTATTCTTAACACCTCTTCTGTATTTATGGGTAAGTTGGATGCTTGCAAATAATCTAATATTGGTATTCTCATTTGTTCATACCTCTTACATTTTAACAAGAAATGTTCTATATTATTGTCTTGAAGACATCCTGCACAGTAAGGTTCTTCTAGTCTGAAATAGCCTTTTCCCAGCTGTAGTCTGAGAAGTTTCTTATTACTGGGAATTTTCAATTCCCTAGATATCTGACATTTTCTTGTTGGAGCCTTGAACATCGTATATGCATGTCTTCCTTTCAGATTTTTATCCCACTTTGCTTTCCATTCATCTATTAGTAAATCTTTAATTAAGCTCTTAATCTCTGATTTACTCGTCCCCACATTTATTAGATTTTTATCAGATCTACCTTTCTTGGCTTCTTTATCTGCCTTTTCATTTCCTTCTATGCCAACATGTGAAGGTATCCAAGCAATTAAGACTGAACATCCTCTGGAATACAAGTATGTAGTAGCCAGAAATATTTCCTCTGCTATATCAGGTCTTCTACATTCTCGTAAGTTTCTAAGTGCTTTAATTGTTGAAAGTGAGTCAGTTAAAACTGTTAGTTTTTTTTGGGAGGGTTATTAGAGAATATTTCTAGTGCTTTTAGTATTGCCACCATCTCTGCAGTGAAAATTGATGTATTTTCCGTGATGCTATATTCTTTTGCCATTTTCCATATTGGAATATATATTCCTATCCCCCAATTAGCCATCCTCTCCCTTGGATCCATCTGTGTACACAGTAATGCTGTCTTTTGATATTTGTTGTATATATTTATTGGCTGTGTTTTTAATATTTTCTATAATATTTGTTTTCTTAAGTATTTCTGCTAGGTGGTAGTCCGTGTCTGGTTTCTTGATCTCCCAGGGCGGAATTACTGGCTTGTATTCACAACTGTTATTAATTGATGTAATATATACAATAAATATATATTCAATAAATATCAAAGCACAGCATTACTGTATACACAGATGGATCCAAGAGAGAAGATGGCAAATTAGGGATTGGAATATATATTCCAATATGTAAAATGGCCAAAGAATAGTATTACAGAATATACATCCATTTTTACTGCAGATGGCAATACTAAAAGCACTAGATATATTTTCTAATAACCTTCCCAACAAACTAACAATTTTAACAGACTCTCTTTCAACAATTCAATCACTAAGAAACTTACGAAAATGCAGTAGACCTGATATAGCAGAGATATTTCTGGCTACTACATACTTATATACCACATTATGTTCAGTCTTAATAGCTTGGATACCTTCACATGTTGGCATAGAGGGAAATGAAAAAGCAGATAAAGACGTCAAGAAAGGCAGATCTGATAAAAATCGAAGAAACATAAGTGTCACAAAATGACCGTGATATTCATTTTATCGTGTTCTACCTGTCTTCTCTATATTGTAACTTCCTTTTATTTTTTCCTAGCCCGTATTTTCTCTCATATTGGAACGCATGACTCAGGTTTCGTGTTATTATTTTGCCTAATCAATCCCCTGTAGAGACAAAGGAAACAACCCAGCTAGGAGCAGACAAATAAGTCAGCCTTGTCTATGTTTAAACACACACCGGCGCTGACTTCTCTAGCATGCTCAGCTGGGTGCCCATACTTCTGGTGTTGACAATCCGGAGTTAAACTGCAAAAGTACCGTGGGTGTGGCAGGATATTAGGTAACTTTACGGAGAGTGAACTCGTGTTTGTTAGCATTTATGATAACAAATTAAATAGAAGGTTTGTTATGAATTGCAGACATGTGTCATCTAAAAGTGTCAATACTTTATATGGGAGGAGTTTGCAATTACCTGTGTCGTGCGGGATGTCATGAGAGAAGGTGGGAGAAGATATATACTAAAGTCAAAAGTTTAAATTTGCATGGTCTAGCCAAAATATATTAACTATACGACGTTTGATTGGCGACTTTCACCGCGCAGGAAGCTGGGGGAACGTGGGCGAAAGGCCTCACATAGTGTTGCACATTTTCAGAGTCCAGCACTGTGTTCCATTGAGTCAATACGACACCTTCAGACTAGCCATGACCGAAGAAAAGTAGGATTTCAAGAAAGAGGATTGGACCAAGTACTGAGGATCTTCTGAAACTAACCAGCAAGAAAACTAGACTTTATAATACTTGAAATCACTAAGTCTTCGGAACCTATAAACAGAATAAGAGTGGGGTTATCATTCAATTAATACTCGACTACCTATAAAACGGCCCTAAAACCTATGGCCCGGCATTATTCGGAAGTCTTCCTGGGCAAGACGTCTGTAAAAAAAATAACTTGATACGGGGTGAGTTGTACCATACATTTTATCATTGTACATTTAACATGTTCAACTCGCTGGTGGTTATACAAGTTCATACGAGGCTGGCAACCTCAGCATATGAAACTGATAGAGTCATGAGCCACCACAGCAAGCGCTGGTGACTCTTCATGCCGGTTCTCTCACAGGGAACCAAAAGCAAAGGTAGCCCCATGCTCCAAGTGCAGCAGGGAGTGGATGATGATGACATCATGGTGTACATATTTATTATATTAACATTGTTATAAGTTCATATGTATATTTAAACACGCTTGACTCATGCCTAAGTCGTTTTCCGCTGTCCAGCCACTTTTTCCCCATCAGATTACCTGAATTAACTATGATTTTTCATCCTAGCAACTGTGTTTTACCATTAATGTTCAGAGAGGGTAAAATTACTGAGAAAAAAGGGAAGAATCGGTAGAACAGACAACTGGGAAGGCGCCTGACTAGTGACAGGAAACCAATACTCAGCAGAGGCATTTGCGTCTTCTGAAGTTTGTGGTACAAGTTGGAGATACCAGTGTGTGATACCTGCTTGATACGAATCTGTGGATCAAGAGCTTGTGGTCTGCGCTAGATGCCTGCCTTCGATGGGTTGTGAAGATCCTTGCATTGAATTTTGGAGCGGTTACCACTGCAACTAGGCCTGAGACGTGCGCCCGCCCCCCCCCCCCCCCCCCCCCAACAGAAGTCAACAACTGACAGAGCAGTCAGCAAACCAGTCCATCATCTGGCTAGGTAAATGATTTTAATCTAGCAAGAACAAAATAATTCTCGCTACCAATTCAAAACACCCTCACAAGTTTTCGATGAGGAAAAACTCTGTAGTGTGAATTCTCTCACACCACTAATTTATTTACTTATGTCAAACCCTAATTTATTATTAAATTTGGTACAAATTAATAGCTGGTTTCATTATTACAGAGAGAAGTGCACATGTATGAATTGTGGCCGTTGATGATGGTCTGTCTACTATACAATACTTCTATTTGTGTTGATCGTATAGGTTTCGTATCTCTACCCTAACAGTAGGCAGTTTGTTGTATGGTGATAAGAAAACTTCTTTCTCTCAGACGATAACATTTCTCATACCAACAGTTGGTGATTGATTTCACGCGGACGGCAGTAAAATATACAACGTCGAACTTTATTTACATAAGACAGCAACAGTTGTAAAATGATATGCCCAACCTTCCCCTTGAGGTTGGTAGACTTGTAGAGCAAAAATTCAGTAGGTAAAATCTCAGTGTCCTTTATCTTTCTCTCTCTCTCTCTCTCTTGTTTGAATTATCATATTGTCTCTAGTGGTTATTATGGTCACAGCTTCAGAACCACTGTTGTTGAAATTTTATCTGCCATCTATTCTTCATATGTAAATATAGTCTCTCTTATGTGCTAACTTATTTCCTATGTTCTGCTTGGTGTATCTTAAGGAAACTGGTTTCACCGCCAGGGATGACAATTTACCAAGTCTATATCCTACTCGCTAGCCTGTCAGCTTGTCTACTGTACTGCACTACTAGTAATAGACTCATAATGTTCAACGAACCTGATTTGTTTCGAAATATGCATATTTTCTCTCACTGGCAACACTGGCATCTTGTCGTCAGAAATAAAAGACAAAACTGTCGAACACAATTATGGTAAGAAATGCGTTTGGGCGTCTGGGCGATAGTCGCTTTTCTGTCACCACAGAAAACAACCAAAACATTTATTGGCTTATCGACCCAGTGTAACTCCCATTCGCTGCCACTTCTAACACTATCACAACTCAAAGCAAAATTTGCTGAGAACGCAATCGCATCTCGAATCTGACTGACTTGATCTAAAACGTCGATTTAAAACTACAACTATTTTCGAACATTCTAGAAAAAATTTGCCTGCCAAACAACTCACTAGAACATCACAAACTCGTGAAATTACGACCATGTAGCCGAGTTCACCTTGCCAATGACATACAAAAACAAAACAAAAAACACGACATTAGAATCCTCGGCCAAGGTCAGACAAACAACACCGCAATCGAGGGACGTAAGCATTACTCTTGACCCTTTCTTCTCGTTCCATCGATTATTCCCTTTAGACTACAACCATAAAGTCAGTTAATCTCTGTCATACAAACTAATCTCATAGGAAATACTTCTAACCAGATTTTTCTCTTAACCCTCTAACGGTTACAGAATTAGTGATCTTAAATATAAATACACGCAAAATTGGTAATTTTGATTTACCCTATTTACAATGATTTGACAGATGTGATGCAACTTTCCCATATCGGCAGTTGTTCATGTTATTTGGAATTGGAAACAATATACTGGGTGGTCATAAAGTCTTTTCCTGATTTCAAAAAAAAAAAAAAAAAAAAGTATTCTGTGCAAAGACACTTGGTTTTTTGGAAATTATTCCAGAACTAAAACAGTTTTTTATGCTATTTGTAGATTTCAACATTTGCGATTTGCAACACTAATATTCGGGGGATTGCAAGTTCTCTTGAGGCACGATAGGTTGATTTCTGAGGACTGCGTTGAAACGCCGTGCGCACTGCGTCCACAGTTTCTTCACTCACACGAGGCCTACCTGCTCTGGGCATGTCACCGACGCTGCCAGTGTCCGTAAACTTTATATACCAAGCTTTGATGCTTTTAACATCTGGAGGATCTCGTAAAAATTTAAAATCAGGGAAAGACTTTATGACCACCCTGTATATCTTTATTATAACCCATCAGAGGTTGAACGGGATATTTCTCATCATCAAATTTAAAACAAACAATCAAAAACAAAATAAAACGTGCTACTAGATCTCGAAATAACGTTGCTCTCATTTATATTCAATTTACTTGTACTCATTAATGTACATGGAGCAACACTGCTGTGGGAAACTTGTACTCATTAATGTACATGGAGCAACACTGCTGTGGGAAACTTGTACTCATTAATGTACATGGAGCAACACTGCAGTGGGAATGACTGATGTAGTTCTGACAAAGTTAAAAAAAAGCAAACAAACAATATTTAAATAGAAGACTTAGCCTAAATAGCAACACAAAAAAGACAGACACAAGTAATTGTCATTGTCTTGTTTTCTTTGTCTTTTGTCCTCGTAAAACGAATCACCTTTTTTCGATTTTTTTTCAAACCCATTCATTATCTTGAAGTAGGATTCACAACACGTCATTCTGAGTAACTCTGACCAAACAGCGCGCCATACTTTATGAAAACTGTATGATACACGGACCAATCGGATTTCACCTTCATGCAGTGTTTACACAAACGTACTAGCCTAACATGGCGATCTCAAATCTGTGCAAACCAGTTTAGGGTGGAATTAAAAGACAGCATTATGAGCGAAGTACCATCTGGAAGAGGTTAGTAATTTAATACTAGGAATGTTGATCTACCCGTTAGTACTAAGATTTCCACGAATAGTATTATAGGAATGGAGAAATCTCTAGTGGAATGCATCGAGACATCAGGTTGGTCCATAATTTTGCTGTTTAGGTTACGCATAGAATAAAATGGGCTAAGGAAAGTAAAAGACAATTAGCTATAAAAGAAAAGAATAATCAAGCGCGTATTTTAAGCCTAAGATGAAGGAGATCGGTTCAGGAGTAACGAAGATAATTGAAATCTTAGTTTTCCAGATTTGTACTCCTAGTCAGATTTTGCATACATTTTCGGAAGCCATACACACTTTAGCAGTAAGCTCCCTCTGTAGTCCGGACTTGGCCTATATATAGGACGTTTTAAATAGAAAAGCAGGCCATAAGAATTTCAAATACAGTGAGCACCAGCGTGTTAATGCAGACTGCCTTTTGTATCTAAGAGCAGACTAGTAGATACCCATTAACAGCTCGACTGTATTTACTTGAGGGTAAGAAAGAATGTATATAAATATATATATTTCTAATTAATTAATTAAATTGTGCGTTAGGCAGTGTGTAGTTGGGTTATGAAACTACTGTGTATTTCTGGAGGTAAAATCCATGCCAGTATATATTCAAATAATTTGAGAATGGTAGCGAAAGTGTGTCCATAGTTTTAGAAAAGCATTTAAAGAATTTTTTCTTGATGGAATGGACCACACACCAGGAATGAAAGAAAGGAATTACTTTACTGTATTGATTGATATATTACTTAGTATTTTTACACAAGACCTAATAAATGTATGGAGGCAAATCATGGACAAATGGCTCTAACTAAAGAATTGGAGAAAGATATATTCACAGTGAACTGAATTGTGTTATCGCTGATGTGATATGACCTGTGCGTCTATCTGCACCCTGTTGTCTGAAACTATCTCTCATCTCCTACTTCTGTGATAAAGAGATGGAGATAGGCAATATAGTGGTGAAATTAAATATATATTCAGGTTGCAACCTGCAATTAACTTCCACATTAAGGAGCCAGACTCTACTGTAGGATCTTGTGGTACAAGCGCCCTTTGATTGTTAGAGGGACAGGTACCCAAATCATAAGGCCTGGAGGAGACAGTTTTTTGGCCAGACCCAAGGTGGAACAGAATACTACATCAAGAATTGAAGCTAAGTAGCCCTACAAGGCTACTGTTCAGTTTATTCCAAGTTCATCACAGTATAGTAAACTAACATGATGAAGTTTGAGTGCTTTTAGCTAGGCAAACATCCTAGTCAGTAATTGACAAAAAATCTGGAACTGTGATTAACATAGAATTAATCTTAACATACAAACCTTCTACAATCTAGAGTGATTTCAGCCAAGAGAGAACACTCCTATAGTTTTAACAGACTGTATATATCTATGGACAGTTTTCAGGTGTTTTATTTATTTAATGGTGTAACCAAATTTTGAGTTTCTTGAAATATTTTCAAATAGAAAAGAAAACGTGTAAAAATAAATTTGTACATATTTACCAGCAGACTTACTTAAATTATTTAAGTTAAGTTACAGTTCTTGTTGGTAGATAGTTGAGTTAATACCCCTAGCATAGCTATTAAGATATACACAGAGGAGGATCTGGAGAGGAGCAAGTAGGAACTTAGGGCAATATATTACCATATTCCCTAGGAAGTTACAGCTTAGATCTTACCTTTGATGCCCATACACCCTTACTCTTTTCAGAGAAGGGGCATTGCTTATAAGACCAGACTCTTATCTGGCACTATCCTGGTATCACCTGATACAACTTTGTGTCCAGGATATCTTATAATTTCTATCTACCAATCTACCCTCTCGCGACAGTCATCTCACAGAAATACTCTCCAGACTACAAAAAGAAAGTAAACTGGACAGTTTAGAAACAAGTCAATTTATTCCAATACCTAAACGCGATAATACCATCAGAAGGAAGACATATCTAGTCTTGGAGGTTAATAGCAGAATAGACCTGTGCATTATAGTGACCTTCCCTTGCATTGAAAGAGAACTTACCAATTCATTTAGGACCAAGACAAACAATCAAACATTACAAGGGGAGGTCATTGTAATGCACATGTCTATTGAGAACCTTTACCTATGAACGTCTGTAACCTTTTTTGTTGCCCTGTTTTTTGGTTGTCTGTGTTGTTTATTTTTTTGGTGGTAATGGGGGGGGGGGGGCTTAAAGTTTATATAGTGCTCATGCCCAACCTCTTTAGTCGCTTCATATGACATGTGTGGCCAAGTAGAGTTTTTGCTGCCCTTGCCGGCCACGATAACACACACATCACATGTAGGCAAAAATATACGGTACCCTGATCGTATAGTATTTCTTTCTTTCTTTTTTGCAGACACAGAGTAGAATTGCTGCTCCATCAGTCATGCCATAAAAGACAGCTAATGTGAGTCTGTGCATGGGTATCCTGTAACAGAAATTGTTGCATACACCACTATTGAAAATGCATTTTTTTTTTAAATTTAGTGAAGAAAAATATCCCGTTCAACCTCTGATGGGTTATAATTAGGATATATACTGTTTTAAATTCCAAATAATATGAACAACTGCCGATATGAGAAAGTTATTTTAATTTTTTATTTAATAAAAGGTAAGAAATTTCTCATTGAAGCATATGTGCTGCAAACAATCTGCCTGCAGTGGTGGCTGTATGCTCTAGCAGGAGCAAGAAATAATGGAACATTAAAACTACGTGAGTGTGTCAAGAAATAATGGAACATTAAAACTACGTGAGTGTGTCAAGAAATAATGGAACATTAAAACTACGTGAGTGTGTCAAGAAATAATGGAACATTAAAACTACGTGAGTGTGTCAAGAAATATACTAGACTTACATAAATTGAGTTTATATTATTATTTGAAAGAGTGGATAAACGGACCCACGGACAGAGAGGCTGCCTACACAGACAAGAAAGATGGATGGATGGACAGAGTGAAAGAGGGGTAGAAGAACAGAGGAAGATGGAGAGACAGTGGTGGATACAGAAAAGAGAAATTAGAGATATTTGACAGACAGGCAGATAGATGAGTAAAGAAAAGACTGGTTATGAGTTATTTAACATAACTTCCAGTGACTGGCCACAGTGATGATTGATTGATTTTGACAATAATGGATAAAAGAAAGAAGCAAAAACTTTTTAATAAGAAAGTGTGTTTATGTAGGAAGCATCACTTTTTAATAAGACAGTGTGTTTATGTTGGAAGCATCACTTTTTAATAAGAAAGTGTGTTTATGTTGGAAGTATCACTCTTTAATAAGAAAGTGTATGTGTAGGAAGTATCTCTTTTTACTAAGACAGTGTGGTTATGTTGGAAGTATCACTTTCTAATAAGACTATTTATGTTGGATGTATCACTTTTTAATAAGAAAGTGTTTTTATGTAGGTAACATCACTTTTTTAATAAGACATTGTGTTTATGTTAAGACTGTGTTTATGTTGGAAGTATCACTTTGTAATAAGAAAGTGTGTTAATGTTGGAAGTATCACTTTTTAATAAGAAAGTTTTTTTATTTTTTTTTAAATTAATGAAGATAAACAGAAATCCCGTTCAACCTCTGATGGGTTATAATTAGGATATATATTGTTTTCAATTCCAAATAATATGAACAACTGCCGACATGAGAAAGTGGCATCACATTTGAAAATAGGGATACTCACAATTGTGCTTAGGCCTATACGTTAAATAATAAAATAAAATAAAACAAACAAACAAACAAAATCAAGAAGAAACTATGAACAAGAATAATATTAAAGTGGAGGGGTGTAAAGGCCTGGTGGTTCTAGTTATATAACGGACTTAAACAGATATTTAATTGACTTTCATCTGTTTAAAGTCACATGCATTGTAAGAACAGCATCAGACCTTCACATTTCCAGCCACTATATATTAACATGTGTTCGTGTTAAATATTGTTTGACTATATTATGCAGTTCCCTAGGTCTGTCTATTCTCAACACCTCCTCTATATTTATAGGTAAGTTGGATGCCTGCAAATAATCCAATATTGGTATTCTCATTTGGTCATACCTCTTACACTTTATCAAGAAATGTTCTATATTATTGTCTTGAAGACATCCTGCACAGTAAGGTTCTTCTATTCTGAAATAGCCTTTTCCCAGCTGTAGTCTGAGAAGTTTCTTATTACTGGGAATTTTCAATTCCCTAGATATCTGACATTTTCTTGTTGGAGCCCTGAACATCTTATATGCATGTCTTCCTTTCAGATTTTTATCCCACTCTGCTTTCCATTCATCTGTTATTAAATCTTTAATTAAGCTCTTAATTTCTGATTTACTCATCCCTACATTTATTAGATTTTTATCAGATCTACCTTTCTTGGCTTCTTTATCTGCCTTTTCATTTCCTTCTATGCCAACATGTGAAGGTATCCAAGCAATTAATCCTCTAGAATATAAGTATGTAGTAGCCAGAAAAATCTCCTCTGCTATATCGGGTCTACTACACTCTCGTAAGTTTCTAAGTGCTTTAATTGTTGAAAGAGAGTCAGTTAAAACTGTTAATTTTTTGGGAGGGTTATTAGAGAATATTTCTAGTGCTTTTAGTATTGCCACCATCTCTGCAGTGAAAATGGATGTATTTTCCGTGATGCTATATTCTTTTGCCATTTTCCATATTGGAATATATATTCCTATCCCCAATTAGCCATCCTCTCCCTTGGATCCATCTGTGTACACAGTAATGCTGTCTTTTGATATTTGTTGTATATATTTATTGCCTGTGTTTTTAATATTTTCTATATTATTTGTTTTCTTAAGTATTTCTGCTAGGTGGTAGTCCGTGTCTGGTTTCTTGATCTCCCAGGGCGGAATCACTGGCTTGTATTCACAACTGTTATTAATTGATGTAATTAATGTACCCAGATGGACAATTTCCTCCATACACTTCCATCCTGTTGGGTATCTAGTGGTATTCATTGGCTTGGCCTGAGTTGTTAGTTGGCATCTGGTAAAAGCTGTATGTGCTGGGTGAGACTTATCCAACATAACTCTGTTCATGTAATTTAGTCTTAACTCCTTTCTCCGTAATTCCAAGGGTATGATTCCTAAAGCCACCTCTATAGCTCCCATTGATGTTGATCTGATTGCACCTGCTATTGTACATAAAGCCTGATGCTGAATTCTGTCTAATTTAATCTTGTTACTGTGTGCAGCAGAGTCATATATTATACTTCCACAATCTATTTTTCCTCTAATAAAAGATTTATAAAAAGTGAGCATTGTCTTAGTGCTTGCACCCCATCCATTACCTTTCAAATATCTTAATAAGTTAGTCAATCCTCTGCAAGACTCCACTAGTTTATCTATGTGTTTATTCCAGTTCAGCTGTTGGTCCAATATCATTCCTAGATATCGAGTGGTTTGAACTGTTTTAATGTTGTGCCCTTGGATATTTAAATCTATAATTTTATTTTTTACAACCCTACCTTTACTGAAGATCATTCCCAATATTTTATTTGAATTCAGCTGAAAACCCCATTTTGTTATCCATTTACATACTTTATTTATTTGCTTCTGTAGATCCTTATATAATTTTGGCAGATGTCTCCCAGTCCTCCATATAGCAACATCATCTGCAAACTGTGACAATTTATTTGTTCTATCATTAAATTCCTCACCTAAATCATTTACCATATAACATCCCTTTTTAACAAAATTTGGAATACAGGAAAAATTCCCAAAACATGGAAAACAGCAGTAATTATTCCAATACTAAAACCAGAAAAAGATGCCCATGATGCCAGTTCATACAGGCCAATTTCTTTAACTTCCCATCTAGGTAAAATATTAGAAACCATAGTAAATAAAAGATTAAAGTTTTATTTGGAAAAGAATAATTTATATAATCAAACTCAGTCAGGATTTAGGAAGAACAGATGCACTATGGATCAGATAATTAAATTGGAACATGAAGTAAAATCGGGATTTCAAAAGAAAGAAAGAACTGTGGTAGTATTTTTAGATATAGGGCTTATGATGAATGCTGGAGAGAGGGTGCTCTCTTTAAAATAAGGAAGATGGGAGTAACCGGTAAAATGTATAATTATTTAGAGAATTTTCTGCAAGATAGATATTTCACTGTTCAGGTAAACAATGATAGATCAGAACTGTATGAACAACAAAATGGAATACCCCAAGGATCAGTAATGTCTCCTTCAATAAGAAAGTGTGTTTATCTTGGAAGTATCACTTTTTAATAAGAAAATGTGTTTATGTAGGAATTATCACTTTTAATAAGACTTGAGTCTGTGTTTATGTAGGTAACATCACTTTTTAATAAGAAAGTGTGTTTATGTTGGAAGCATCATCATCACCCTCTGCAAAACCACCACTACCCCAGCATTTCCACGTCTTTCATCATCATCATCCCTCTTTCTATTCTGTTCTGTCTTTTTATGTCTACCTCTACTTCTCTTTTACAGGGTATTCTGGATCAATTACTGCCTACTAAGGGTATTCTAGAACAATGCCCACTCAGGGTATTCTAGAACAATGCCTACTCAGGGTATTCTAGAACAATGACTGCCTACTCAGGGTATTCTAGAACAATGACTGCCTACTCAGGGTATTCTAGAACAATGACTGCCCACTCAGGGTATTCTAGAACAATGCCTACTCAGGGTATTCTAGAACAATGACTTCCTTACTCAGGGTATTCTAGAACAATGACTGCCTTGTATTTTTGCTAACAACAGGTTTCCTCAATGCGAGTCCAATCCATCGCCAGTGTTTTCTCTCTTGTTCCACTGGCATCTGGTTCTTATTTCAAGACCCCGTGATGACGGCACTTAACAGGAAGATTTGACATGCATGTGTTGAAGGGTTATGATCAAATTTGTTTTATCCTACAAAGCCCAAAACCACTTGCTTTGTGGTATAACTGACTCCATCATTTCTAGTAGTAAATTTTTCATTTTAAAGTTATGAGCCTTCTCATACAACAGACATTTTAGAGGATGTTTTTTTTAATGAGTTTTTGAATCACTATGTTTTGGTTCAGGTGTAAAAGTTATGATATATTGAGGCAAACCCATAGGCCCAGAGAAACAACACTGGAAGCAAAACTATATGGACCTCTGTATGAACTACAAAAGACAGTGAAGTTTATACAAGAAACAACATTACAGATATAGACAATATATTTCAAGTGAACGAAAGAAGGTATAAAAATGACACACAATTTTGTTATTTTTTTATATTAATAACTACAACAAATTTTGAAATATTTGTCAGATTTTATTAGAACACAAAAAAGCATTTAAGAGTTAACTACAAAATGGGAAAGTTGAACATTTATCATTTTTTAAATGTACGAAAAGAAGATATCTGCTGCAACTAGCACACAAATACAAAGAAATATTACTAGCACATAAATACAAAGAAATATTACTATAGTGCGTTTCACAATGTTTGTCGCTGTTTAATATTCAATATCTCTGCAACCACTTGATCGTAATTGTTGCAACTTTGCATATGACCTAATGATCGCTATGTCCCAAGGGGGACATTTTTTTCCTCGTTAACAAACTTATGGTTTTAAATTTTCTTTATTTAAAGTATACAAAATCGACCACCTCCTAGTCCAACCATGTATTGAGAGGGCTTACCCCTTCATATTTGTGAACTATTTCGATTTAACATCTTGAACGCATTTCAAATGATTTTCCCTGTGTATCAGCTCACTACCGCACTCTTTTGCACCTTACATTGATCCTTCCGGTGTTTTCAGTTACCGTTCTACTGATTGTGTATTACAATGCATAGGCGTATCTTGCGGTATTCTAGGTCTGTAATAAAATGGGTGTGAAAGTCACATTCCTTACACTGCATACAATGGCAGTGAAGATGTATAAATATTTCTGCAGAGAAGCTAAGCGTGGTAAACTGTATCGGAGTCTCTCAAATCCTGAAAAGAGAACTATTCACGCTTTGGGTTTAAGGAAACGCTCATTTTATCAATTACTCAAAGCTAATGGAATTCTCAGTTCAATCAATACCAGGACACAAGGAAGAAAGGAAGTAGTAGATAGTTGTGATTAGAAGAGAGATTTGTAGAATGTTTAATTCCAAAGAAACTGTGACACTAAGAAAACTGAAAATTCGGCTGAGAACACACAATGACATTGATGTGTCGAAATCAACATTATGGAGAACTGTAAGAAGCATTGGCTTTACGTTTAGGAAGTACGCTAGTGGAAGAAACGTCATCTGCGAGAAGCCGCACTTAGTATCTATGAAAAGTAAATATTTACATGAAGTACGGGAAATGCGTAATAAAGATTAAGATATTGTGTATTTGGATGAAATTTGGATCATTGCTCACCACACAAGTGAAAAGGAATGGCAGTTATCAGATGGAACGATTAAAAGATGTGTACCCAGTGGAAAAGGACAACGTCTGATAATGGCACATGCAGGCAGCAGACATAATGGGCTAGTGAAAAATGCTGAACTTATTTTCACTTCCAATTATACGGACAACCGGGACTATCATACCGAGATGAACGGTAACATATTTAAAGAGTGGATTGAAAATACTCTTCTTCCGTCCCTAGACAGACCATCCCGTCTGATAATGGACAACGCATTATACCACAACGCTGTGGCAGAAGAAGACAAAATCCCGACATCTTCGAGTACAAAAGATGATATAAAGATTTGGCTCAAAAAAGAAGACATTCCATTTAACGAGGGGTTTCTGAAACCTGAATTACTGTCCCTTTTTAAGAAATCACAAAAGACCAAAATCTTCCATATAGACAAGTTGATTCAACATCATGGTCATACGTGTTTGAGACTGCCACCTTATCATTCACATTTAAACCCAATTGAACTCGTTTGGACAAAAGTTAAAGGACAGGTGGCAGCTGAAAATAAAACTTTCAAACTATGCAATATGAAAGAACTAACATATGCCGCCCTCTCGCAGATAGACAAAGATTATTGGTGTAAATGTGAAGACCATGTCTTAAAAGAGGAAAATGACTATTGGAAAAAAGATGGACTGTCGTTCGTTCAGCCGAGAATAGTCAGCAATATGTTAGACTCGTCCGACTCAGAATAAGTGTGTAAATACCTTATATGTTATATATGTAAACCAATCCATTTCCTTTTTATCTCCGCGATTTCACTACTATTTTTAACACACACAGTACTTTCACCTCTTCATGTGTCCATTCACATTTTAGTATAAAAAGTAACATTTACAACGAATAGGCGTTATTTTTCTCTCAAATATTTCGAAGAAATAAAAAAGGACCTCACGTAGTAATCAGTTAACAAACCCCTCTAACATTCGAATTGTATAGATGCCTATGCCGAAAATACGCAACTTCCTTCATTTACGGTAAATTATTTTCTTCCAGAACAAAATAATTACTTCGTTAAAAAAGATCAAAGGAATTAGCCGTTGCAAGAAAAGCACACTACCTACAACATTTAATTTTATAAAACCTTTGGGACATTGAAAATATAAGACTACATGCAAAAAATCATGTTTATCAGTGCAAGGAATATGGAGATATTTGAAGTCAATCGTCGACCGACCTTTTTGAAACGCACTATAGCACACAAATTATAGCAAAATTAGAAATCAAAAGATTTTCTCAGAATTCTAGCAAGGCAAAAATCAAAGTAATTTAAAGCCAAATTCTAATAAGGCAAAAATAATAAGCCAACTTAATGCCAAAGTAAACGGACCTTTCACAGGTGCACAGGAATTCAAGCAGCTTAATAACTTAATCAGCCAGCAATGACAAAATCTGTAAACTCTGCATTTAATGTAATACCACAGCTGATAATTTTACTTCTACTTTCACATTTTTTTTAAAGCCACTATAGTTCAGAAGTTCTATCATTAAGCATTTTGTTGACTTATAAAGTAATTTCTGTAGTTTTTATAAGACATGGCATAAAAACATTAACTTTAATCTACATTTTCAATCTGCCATCACCGGTGTCAATACCTTGTCGAGGTATGGCGGCTTGCGTACCCTGATTACCCCCAGAGCTATGCCAGCGGGAGTTTTACTTCTGGAAGGTTCTACCAAGCTGGACAGGTTTGCGCGGGCAGGGGTCAGACGAAAGCAGACACCCTGGTCCTCCAGGTTGGGGGTTTTAGCATAGGGCTGACACCCCTGTCTATGTAAAAAAAATGAAGTTACGGAAACAACAATGAATAAACAAACTTTGCTGCGGGACGGACATCCGGAGTCTGAGGCTCGTATGACTGTCAGTGGTGAAAGCCGAAAAGAAGCCACTGACATGAGAATGGACGTCCTGACCACAAAACACGATACAAGAATAGGATTTTGGAATGTCAGGACAATGAATGAGATGGGTAAACTAAAACAGGTCACGGCAGAAATGAGAAACTATAGGTTACACATTCTAGGGATAAGCGAGAGCAGATGGACAGGGGCAGGAAAAGTTAAAACAGCAACAGGAGAAACAGTACTTTACTCTGGAAGAGAGGATGGACAGCACAATGAAGGCGTAGCCATTATTTTACAGAAAGGAATAGAAAGGACATTACTGGAATGGAAACCCATCAACAACAGACTGATAAGATTAAGATTGAGAGGTAGATTCACCAATAATACAATGCTATGCACCAACGAATGACAGCGATGAAGAGGTCAAGGATGAATTCTATCAACAACTGCAGAAAGAAATGGAAGACACACCTAGATATGATCTTATTGTAGTAATGGGAGACCTCAGTGCGAAAGTTGGTACACACAATACATATAATGAAAGAGTAATGGGGAAATGCGGCAGCGGAACAGCAAACGAAAATGGGGATAAATTAATAAGTTTCTGTTCCTGGTCATTGGAGGAACACTTTTCCCACATAAAGAAATTCACAAATTAACATGGGAATCCCCAAATGGTCAGGACAGAAACCAGATAGACCACATTATGATTAACGGTAGATGGAGGCATGCATTACAAGATGTGAAGGTAAGAAGAGGTGCAGATGTGGGAAGTGATCACCATTTAGTAGTAGCAAAACTGAAAGTGAAACTAAGAAGGGCTGGACCAACTGTAACTACACAGAAAAGGTTTGACATCAGCAAATTGAAAGACCCCCGTTACCAGAAAAGCTTTTGCGGCTGACATAAAGAAACGATATCAATTTGCCAGAAGTCAGGAAAAGACACTGACTGATGATATAGACCAGAAATTCAACACCATTTTAACAATATATAAGGAAAGCAGCAAATCATGCTTGGGATTCCAGGAAAGGAAGAAGCAAGACTGGATAACACCAGAAACACTAAACACCATAACACCGAGAAAGGAAATGAAAAGAAAGAAAACAGAAGCGAAGTCCCCCAGGTTAAAGCAACTATATAGCAAACAGTACAGTCAGCTGGACAAGGAAGTTAAACGCCAAACCCGAGCCAACAAAAGGAATTTCCTAGACAATCTTGCAAGACAGGCAGAAGAGGCAGCACTGAGAAATGAACAAAGCACAGTATACAAAATAACTAAATTCATCAGCGGAAAACGAGGTGCAAACAATATTACATTAGTAAGAGATAAGCAAGGAAATCTCATCACGACAGCAGAGGGACAGGAAACAAGATGGGCAGAGCACTTCAGAGAAACTCTGAACAAGGAACCACCAGAGACACAATTGAATGTTCCTGAGGCTGAAAACGATCTAGATGTAAATACAGACATTCCACGAAAAGAAGAAATCATCACAGCAATCAAAGGGTTAAAGAACGGAAAAGCTCCTGGCCATGATAACTTAAATGCAGAGCTATTTAAGACAGACCCTGAGCTAGCAGCAGAACTATTAGAACCACTATTTGCACAAGTCTGGAAAATGGGGACAACACCATCAGAGTGGAACAAAGGAATAATTGTCAAATTGCCCAAGAAGGGAGATCTCGCAGACTGCAATAATTGGAGAGGAATCACTCTTCTCTCAGTTCCCAGCAAAATACTAGGCAGGAAAATTATACAGAGAATTTCAAAAGCAGTAGACCACAAACAGAGGAAAGAACAAGCAGGATTTAGAAAGAACAGAAGATGTGTAGATCATATATTCACTCTCAGGAACATTATACAGCAGTGCTCAGAATGGCAAAGACAGCTGTACATTAATTTCGTTGATTTTGAAAAGGCATTTGACAGCATACATAGGGACAGTTTATGGAAAATACTGAGGGCTTATGGAATTCCAAGCTGCATAGTGTCAATCATAAAAAGCCTCTATGCCAACTTTACGTGTAGTGTTGGGCAGAGCAATCTAACCTTTGAGGTGAAGTCAGGAGTACGACAGGGATGCCCCTTATCAACAACTCTATTTTTAACAGTCATAGACTGGGTGATGCGCCAGACAACAGAGGGCAGTCCAAGAGGAATAAGATGGACTACATTTTCTACATTGGAAGATCTGGAATATGCAGATGACATTGCACTACTAGCACATTCACATCAACACATACCAGCTCAGCAGAAGAGAACAAGTGGTAATCTTCAGACTTCGCACAGGTCATAACAGATTGAGATACCATCTATTCAACAAACTAAAGATAGGAACTACTGATGAGTGTGACTGTGGCACCAATAAAATGACTGCCAAACATCTGCTTCAAAGATGACCAGCATATGAGGAACAGAGAAAACGCATATGGCCATCATCAGTACCATTCCTGGAGAAAATCTATGGAGATATCAACAGCCTCAGGCTGACTACTGCTTTCTTTGAACTTATTCAAGTTGACATCTGAGGGTGAACGAAGAAGAAGAAGAAGACATCAACACATCCAGGAAAAACTGATAGACTTAATAAGTTTAGCCAGCAGGTGGGCTTGAACATCAATTTAAGGAAGTCAGAGGTCATGACGCTCAATGTGAGCAACCCTGAGCCCATATCAGTAAGGAATCAGCCACTGGTACAGACAGACACCTTCACATACCTAGGATGCATAGTAACACCAGACGGCGGGGCAGGCAAAGATATCAACATCAGAATGAATAAGGCAAGAACAGCCTTCTTTAGCCTAAACAACATCTGGAAGTCCTCTCAATACAGCACAAGCACAAAATTAAGATTATATCAGAGCTGTGTGCTTTCTGTGCTTCTCTATGGTGCAGAATGCTGGAGAGTTACAGAGAAGGAAATGTCGAAATTGTCCTCTTTTCACACAACATGCCTAAGAAAAATTCACCAAATCTTTTGGCCAAATACCATCACCAACCAAGATCTGCTTACTCGGAGCAAGCAAGAGGACATGCACACCATCATAGCTGGCAGACGCTGGAGCTGGGTTGGCCATGTCCTCAGAAGAGACCCTGATGCCATCACAAGAACAGCTATGCTTTGGACCCCTGAAGGAAAATGAAAGAGAGGCCAACCAAAAACAACCTGGCGGAGGACTGTGGAGGCTGAGATGCAAAGAATGAACCAGAGTTGGGGCACTGTACGAAGGATGGCCACCGATCGAGCAAAGTGGAATCAATTTGTTGTTGCCCTACAAGACGCCACTAGGCGTGATGGCCACTGACTGCTTTGACGGTCGGCGGCTAAGGATCAAAGAAGAAAGACATTTTCAATATGCCTACTACTTTTAAAAGAAAAGAAAAAACTTGTAAAAACTCAGCTGACAAAGCTACCACTTGTAAAACTCAGCAGACAATGCTATACCACTTAACAGCTCTGAGTGTTAATATTTATTTGGCTAACTTCAAAGTCCAACTCATTTCTTAAGAGAAACTTATTTAAACAACAAATCCTGTATACAAACTGTAGAAACATAATGGTGTATGGTCACGTAACACTGCATGACCTTTGCTTCCTGTGCACAAAAGAAACAATCCAGTGCATAATTAGCTCATAAGCCCAGTTTCATGTGTCTAGTCTTGTTTCTGGTCTGGGCCACCAACCAGGGCCTTAAAACTCTGCCTGAAGCGAGGAGAGATGACAGCATATGCCAACGGGTACATCGAAACCATGAGTTTGCAAAACAGAGGTGGGATGCAGGCAGCAAGCATGGACAGACCTGTGGAGCCTTCAAACATTGTGGTGAGGCACAAGAAGGCAAAAGGTCCCCAGCCAATCAGCACTAGCAGTATGAACACATAGCACAACTATGGAAGAAATAAACAATTTCATGAGGCTTTCAGATTATTTATATACAATTTAGATCAAGCAAAATGTCTTTAAAATCTAGAACATAATTTGCTTCCATCAGTTTAAACAGACACCAAAGACAAATGAACAGAAAAGACTACACGCAAATTTATGTACATATATCATTATTCTTCTTTGGTCTTTGGCCGCTGACTGACAAAGCAATCAGTGACCATCATACCTGGTGGCGTCCTGTTGGGCAGAACTGTGCTTGGTCAGCAGCCATCCTTTGTGTGGTATCCAATCTCTGGTTCATGCTTTGCATCTCTGCCTCCACATTTCTCCAACAGGTGGCTTTTGGCCTGCCTCACTTTTGCTTTTCTTCTACAGTCCACAGCATGGCAGTTTTGGTGATGTCGGGGTCTCTTCTGATGTGTCCAACATAATTCCAGTGTCTACCCGCTTTAATGGTGCTTCAGTCTTCTTAGTGGCTCCGAGTCAGAATATATCATTCATTCATCCATTTTCATCTTTGCAGTCTATGGAACATGGGAGCCACCACCTCAGTGGGTTCCATTCCAGGAGGCCTGCACCAAACCATTCATTTGCTCTTCCAACAGTAGCGTCAGTAACCAACTAACGAGGTCGTCTGCCGTGTACACAACTTTATATTAGTCATCTCTTATGACCTGCCTGAGGAAGAAGTAGCCATTTCTGTCTTTTAAATGACCGTCCTCACCACCCAGAAAAATGTTTTTGGTCTCTACCTCTCTTACCCTGGGAATTCCAGAACAAGGAAAGCCTGGTGATGCCATCAATAAGTTTGTGTCATAGCCATTGCCAGCACAACTTTTTATCTCATCCCTTATTCCACTGGCAATTGTCTGGTTCTGATTAGTTCCACATTGATGATAATACTTGTATACCATTTTAATTCTGTTTTATACAAGCACCCATATAAGTGGAGAAAAAGGCAGCAAGGAAGGGAACTGGTCACCCCCATCTGTCGATGCTGGACATAGTATGGTGAAGTCTCTAACACTTCACTCCCCTATGGCAGTATCTATGGGACTACCATTACCCATTAGTGAAAGTAATTTCTTGCGGATGTTTATGTTTTCTCCATGTTTCACAGCCACACAATAAGATTGAAATAACATCTGAGTTGAGATTCTGCTTGCATGTCATTGTGACTAAGTAGGATTCAACACTGGGCCAACTACCCCATCCTGCATAAACTAAGCCACACGAACTTCAGCACCAAAGGACAGCTGTCCGTATAGTTTGCCGTTACTACTGGCTTTAATAGACATGACACTGCATGAGTACATGAACTCATTAAACCATTGTGAGAAAGAAAATTCATGCATGTATTAAAATAGAAATCAAGTCCAACAGAAAATTGAGAATCTTCAATTCAGATGTCAAGTTAGTCCTACTGTATGGCTCTGAAAGATGGAGAAAAACAAAAAAAGTTAGACATTCATAAATGTGTAGAATAGAAGGATTGAAATGGTATGAAAAAGTCACAAATGTGGAACTAATGCCAAGGACCAGACAAGTGCTAGTGGAACAAGAGATGAAAGAGATAAGTTGCTGGCGGTGAATAGGACACACTGAGGAAACCTGTTGATAGTATTACAAGACAGTCATTCTAGAATCCCCAGGGAAAAAAATGGCAGAGGGTAGGACCAAAAACTCACGGAGAAGAGAGCTAGAGATAAGTGAAAATGATGAAGACACGGACAGAACTAGAGCTGATGGTGCATGATGGGACAACTTGGCATGTGTTTGTTGAAGTCCTATGCTCCTTGGTGAGCTAAAGGGTATTGATTAAGAAGAGACAAAATATGCAACTGAACATCCTCATTAAAGTCTCTAAAATTAAGAGCTTGGAGTGCCAGGAATTAGATACAGTAATGAATTAGGCAGACCCTGCAGAAATTATTCTGAGAATGAAAATGAAGATCCATGAATAACAAAAATTATACTGGAATCCTCAAGGTCAAGTGAATGCTAACATCCCATAATTTATGTTATTTTCCTTTGCACTCCTTATGGAGCATGAAGCAACCACTGCAGAAGGTCCTATTGTGAGAAGTCTGTACTAAACACACACACATGATCTAGCAGACGTGGTTTCTTGGACAATGTTTTAAATGACAGGGTTGCCAGCCCCTCATAACCTCATAGCTGCCTTGTGTAACAAGCTTGAGAATGCAGTAGTCCATTTCTTATTTTGTCTCTTCGGAGACCCCTGGGAACTGAATAGAGCTTATTGACACATTTAGCTCTGAAGTTTACAGAAGACGAAACAGTTTGCTGCTCTTCTGAATCAGATGAAAAATAACCAAATATTTTAAACATACCGACTGCAAGTTATCTTCAGTGATCGGGCCAATGTACTGTTCAGCTGTTATTTTGGTGGAGGTTGAGCTTTGTCCTTGACTTGATTCACCTGAACTTTGAGCTGACTGGCTACACAGCTTGGTTCGCGCAGAGTAAAGACAAAGAGATGCAACTGCAAGAGGCAGTCCAAAGGAAAACACCATGAGTGTTACAATGTACGAGACATAGCTCTCATCTGGGTTCCTCCAGTCTATGGCACAGGAAGTTCCAGTGTGCTCAATTTCATATCTGATGTAGGACATGAAAAACGAGCAATAATAACAATGGCACTTTTTGCATCTGAAATTGACTACTTATGTTTGTTTACTTAATGAATTGACTACTTATGTTTGTTTACTTAATGAATTGACTACTTATGTATGTTTACTTAATGAATTGACTACTTATGTATGTTTACTTAATGAATTGACTACTTATGTATGTTTACTTAATGAATTGACTACTTATGTTTGTTTACTTAATGAATTGACTACTTATGTTTGTTTACTTAATGAATTGACTACTTATGTTTGTTTACTTAATGAATTGACTACTTATGTATGTTTACTTAATGAATTGACTACTTATTTTTGTTTGCTTAATGAATTGACTACTTATGTTTGCTTAATGAATTGACTACTTATGTTTGTTTGCTTAATGAATTGACTACTTATGTATGTTTACTTAATGAATTGACTACTTATGTTTGTTTGCTTAATGAATTGACTACTTATGTTTGTTTGCTTAATGAATTGACTACTTATGTATGTTTACTTAATGAAGTTCTTGATTTCTGCAGTTCATATATACCCAATGTTTCTTTTCCTTCTACTGCTTGTACTATGACTTAGAGAAAGAGTTATCAGCTCTGTATTCCACATAGCGTCTGACAGTCAAGAGTGACCAAGTGATTGTCTCATGACAAATGTTACTGGGCTCCGAGTTTGAAACATTGTAGTGTCATGCTTATCTACCCAGCTGTAAATGGGTACTTGACTCTGGTTTTTGTTACTTAGTCATCCCTCTTCTACCATGAGGTGTAGAGGTTTGGAGGAGGGAGCGCCATACTATCCTATCAGTTGTCTTCCTTCAGCTCTGGTTCCAATCTTCTTCTTCTTCTTTGATCCTTAGCCGCCGACCATCAAAGCGGTCAGTGGCCATTACGCCTGGTGGCACCTTGTAGGGCAACAACAAATTGATTCCACTTTGCTCGGTCGGTGGCCATCCTTCGTACAGTGCCCCAACTCTGATTCATTCTTTGCATCTCAGCCTCCACAGTCCTCCGCCAAGTTGTTTTTGGTCAGCCTCTCTTTCGTTTTCCTTCAGGGGTCCATAGCATAGCTGTTCTTGTGATGGCATCGGGGTCTCTTCTGAGGACATGGCCAACCCAGCTCCAGCGTCTGCCAGCTATGGTGGTGTGCATGTCCTCTTGCTTGCTCCGAGTAAGCAGATCTTAGTTGGTGATGGTATTCGGCCAAAAAATTCGGAGAATTTTTCTTAGGCATGTTGTGTGAAAAGAGGACAATCTCGACATTTCCTTCTCTGTAACTCTCCAGCTCTTTGCACCATAGAGAAGCACAGAAAGCACACAGCTCTGATATAATCCTAATTTTGTGCTTGTGCTGTACTGAGAGGACTTCCAGATGTTGTTTAGACTAAAAAAGGCTGTTCTTGCTTTGTTCATTCTGTTGTTGATGTCTTTGCTTGCTCCGCCATCTGGTGTTACTGTGCATCCTAGATATGTGAAGGCATCTGTCTGTTCCAGTTGCTGATTCCTTACTGATATGGGCTCAGGGTTGCTCACATTGAGCATCATGACCTCTGTCTTCTTTAGGTTGATGTTCAAGCCCATCTGCTGGCTATACTTATTAAGTCTATCCGTTTTTTCCTGGATGTGTTGATGTGAATGTGCTAGCAGTGCAGTGTCATCTGCATATTCCAGATCTTCCAATGTAGAAAATGTAGTCCATCTTATTCCTCTTGGATTGCCTGCCCTCTGTTGTCTGGCACATCACCCAGTCTATGACTGTTAAAAATAGAGTGGTTGATAAGGGGCATCCGTCGTACTCCTGTCTTCACTTCAAAGGTTAGGTTGCTCTGCCCAATGCTACACGTAAAGTTGGCATAAAGACTTTTTATAATTGACACTATGCAGCTTGGAATTCCATAAGCCCTCAGTATTTTCCATAAACTGTCCCTATGTATACTGTCAAAAGCCTTTTCAAAATCAACGAAATTAATGTACCGAAAATTAGATTAGAAAATTAGCTCGTCTGTTTATTCTAAGTTTGCTGTTACAATCAACCCTACCAGGCTCTCTAAATATTCATGTCAACAATGTTGAGCTCAAACAGGTTCCAGATTTTAAAAATCTAGGAACACTCCTATTTTTCCTCTCTCTCTCTCCTCTCTCCCCCTCTCCTCCCTCCTTCCCCCTCTCCTTCCCTCCCCTCTCTCTCCCGCCCTCTCTCTCTCCCTCTCCTTCCCTCCCCTCTCCCTTCCTCTCCCCCTTCCTCTCCTCCCTCTTCCTCCCTCCCTATCTCTTCCTCTTTCTCCTCCTCTCTCCTTCCTCTCTCCCCTCCCTCTCTCCTCTCTCTCCCTCCTTCTCCATCTCTCTCCCCTTCCTTCTCTCTCTCTCTCCCTTTCTCTCTGTGTGTGTGTGTGTGTGTGAGAGAGAGAGAGAGAGAGAGAGAGAGAGAGAGAGAGAATATATATATCTTCTTCCTTCTTCCTCGTTCGTCCTGAAAAGGACGGTGGTTGCATTGTCTGTTTACGCCGTAGCTGTGATATCTGCACCTTTCGGTCGACACATCCGACTTCAGCACGGCATTTTTTATGGACCGGGTTTGCCTTCCCATTGCGATCCGTACTCGATCCGTACTCGCTCAGCCAGACTGCACTGCTGCAAACTGTTTCCAGGACCACCACGTGGAGGTGGAGTACGGTCTTAGTCAGCTCTGGTTCGCTGACTCTGATGCAAGCAGTCAAGCTATGGGTCGCTGACTGCATTCACTATTGCTGCATCTTTGGGTCCCGTATATATATATATATATATATATATATATATATATATATATATATATATATATATATATATATATATATATATATATATATATATATATATATATATATATATATATATATATATTCTATTTGTCCACACAATGGATTTTCTGGTATTGTGGCAAATTTAATCCATGTTCACATAAATTATTGTTTACAAACTTGCCTACCAGACTACCATGACATTTGTTTTGTGTGTGAGTCATATACATATGTGTATGAGAATAAAATATGAGAACTAACTTAATGAAACAAAATAATGGATTATTCCAATATGAACTCACCTACTCCAACCAAGCAGAGGCATGAGGGCCCAGAAAAGCGCATTTCCAAGAATAAGAACAATAGACCAACCATAGAACCAGCCAGTGCCATCCCCTGGGAAACAAAAATACTGCATCAAAAAACCATAGAACCAGCCAGTGACATCCCCTGGGAAACAAAAATACTGCATCAAAAAACAATAGAACCAGCCAGTGACATCCCCTGGGAAACAAAAATACTGCATCAAAAAACCATAGAACCAGCCAGTGACATCCCCTAAGAAACAAAAATACTGCATCAAAAAACCATAGAACCAGCCAGTGACATCCCCTGGGAAACAAAAATACTGCATCAAAAAACCATAGAACCAGCCAGTGACATCCCCTGGGAAACAAAAATACTGCATCAAAAAACCATAGAACCAGCCAGTGACATCCCTGGGAGACAAAAATACTGCATCATAGAATCAGCCAGTGACATCCCCTGGGAAACAAAAATACTGCATCAAAAACCATAGAACCAGCCAGTGACATCCCCTGGGAAACAAAAATACTGCATCAAAAAACAATAGAACCAGCCAGTGACATCCCCTGGGAAACAAAAATACTGCATCAAAAAACCATAGAACCAGCCAGTGACATCCCCTGGGAAACAAAAATACTGCATCAAAAAACCATAGAACCAGCCAGTGACATCCCCTGGGACACAAAAATACTGCATCAAAAAACCATAGAACCAGCCAGTGATATCCCCTGGGAAACAAAAATACTGCATCAAAAAACCATAGAACCAGCCACTGACATCCCCTGGGAAACAAAAATACTGCATCAAAAACCATAGAACCAGCCAGTGACATCCCCTGGGAAACAAAAATACTGCATCAAAAAACAATAGAACCAGCCAGTGACATCCCCTGGGAAACAAAAATACTGCATCAAAAAACCATAGAACCAGCCAGTGACATCCCCTGGGAAACAAAAATACTGCATCAAAAAACCATAGAACCAGCCAGTGACATCCCCTGGGACACAAAAATACTGCATCAAAAAACCATAGAACCAGCCAGTGATATCCCCTGGGAAACAAAAATACTGCATCAAAAAACCACAGAACCAGCCAGTGACATCCCCTAAGAAACAAAAATACTGCATCAAAAAACCATAGAACCAGCCAGTGACATCCCCTGGGAAACAAAAATACTGCATCAAAAAACCATAGAACCAGCCAGTGACATCCCTGGGAAACAAAAATACTGCATCATAGAACCAGCCAGTGACATCCCCTGGGAAACAAAAATACTGCATCAAAAACCATAGAACCAGCCAGTGACATCCCCTGGGAAACAAAAATACTGCATCAAAAAACAATAGAACCAGCCAGTGACATCCCCTGGGAAACAAAAATACTGCATCAAAAAACCATAGAACCAGCCAGTGACATCCCCTGGGAAACAAAAATACTGCATCAAAAAAACCATAGAACCAGCCAGTGACATCCCCTGGGACACAAAAATACTGCATCAAAAAACCATAGAACCAGCCAGTGATATCCCCTGGGAAACAAAAATACTGCATCAAAAAACCACAGAACCAGCCAGTGACATCCCCTAAGAAACAAAAATACTGCATCAAAAAACAATAGAACCAGCCAGTGACATCCCCTGGGAAACAAAAATACTGCATCAAAAAACCATAGAACCAGCCAGTGACATCCCCTGGGAAACAAAAATACTGCATCAAAAAACCATAGAACCAGCCAGTGACATCCCCTGGGACACAAAAATACTGCATCAAAAAACCATAGAACCAGCCAGTGATATCCCCTGGGAAACAAAAATACTGCATCAAAAAACCACAGAACCAGCCAGTGACATCCCCTAAGAAACAAAAATACTGCATCAAAAAACCATAGAACCAGCCAGTGACATCCCCTGGGAAACAAAAATACTGCATCAAAAAACCATAGAACCAGCCAGTGACATCCCCTGGGAAACAAAAATACTGCATCAAAAAAAGCCAGTGACATCCCCTGGGAAACAAAAATACCATAGAACCAGCCAGTGACATCCCTGGGAAACAAAAATACTGCATCAAAAAACCATAGAACCAGCCAGTCACACAAAAATACCAAAAAAACCAATAGAACCAGCCAGTGACATCCCCTGGGAAACAAAAAACTGCATACTGCAAAAATCATCAAAAAACCATAGAACCAGCCAGTGACATCCCCTGGGAAACAAAAATACTGCATCAAAAAACCATAGAACCAGCCAGTGACATCCCCTGGGAAACAAAAATACTGCATCAAAAAACCATAGAACCAGCCAGTGACATCCCTGGGAAACAAAAATACTGCATCACAGAACCAGCCAGTGACATCCCCTGGGAAACAAAAATACTGCATCAAAAAACCACAGAACCAGCCAGTGACATCCCCTGGGAAACAAAAAATACTGCATCAAAAAAACCATAGAACCAACCAGTGACATCCCCTGGGAAACAAAAATACTGCATCAAAAAACCAAAGAACCAGCCAGTGACATCCCCTGGGAAACAAAAATACTGCATCAAAAAACCATAGAACCAGCCAGTGACATCCCCTGGGAAACAAAAATACTGCATCAAAAAACAATAGAACCAGCCAGTGCCATCCCCTGGCAAACAAAAATACTGCATCAAATGTATGAACTGACTGTTGTGATGTAAAGAGGAAAGTAACTAGATCATCAATATTATAAACTCAAGTGTCAAGCAAAACTTTGGAACACCATTAATCACCATACAGATGCCCATAGAGCACAGATTTTCAACAGACTCGTGCCAAGATTTGTCCCAGGCAACCAGTTCCAGGTCTGACCAAGTCTTCCTAAACTTTTTTCATTTGTCTTATGTTCTGTTTAGTCCCCTTCTACTTCTTACCCTGAGGATTCCACATCAAGGACTGCCTGGTAATGCTATAAGCAAGTTTTCTCAATGTTGTCTCCTATCCATTGCCTGTAGTGTCTTTACCTCTTGAATACAGCACAAGATAAATACTTCAACACACAGTATTCATCAGCAAAATAGTAATCATAAAATAAAGAAAAAGGAATCACATTAATCCGAGAAATTACTATCTACATAAACAGGTTACAAATGTGTGTTAAAACAATCATATATTTTAGGCTATATACATTTATAGGATGATGCTAATTGTAAAACAAAGCTCAGGATTACATTAAAAAGCAGCTGAAGTGAATTTCATTTAGCTGTTTATTTTAAGAGAAACAACTATTCCTGCACTATTAGATGTGTGAACTAAAACAGTAGTGTGCACCAAAACAGTAGGTAGTGTGAACCAAAACAGTATTATTCTGATTTCTTCAAGTGACAGCCTAGCTGGAATATGTAAGTCTCTCAAACTACCCATCCCCAGTGCAATTAATGCTATGATACAAAACTGTCCAGTTTATCTCTGTTGTCATTTATGTCTTTCGTAAAATCTATCATGTTGTCACCTATTTCATCATTGCTCAACACACCCAAAAAGCATGGACTGCCTCATTATGTGTAATGAGCTTTTTTACCCACTGACTTTTTCAGGACATCAATACTCAAAGCTGGCCAGAGTATTCTAAACATTTCTCTGTAAATCTACATCTCTCTGGTTTGCAGGGATTCTTTTGCTTGTTTATTTATTGTCCATGACTCACTTCTATCTGAGAAGTGGCTCTATATAACACTGTAGTCCTCTCTCATGTCCACTGACAAACATTTGCTGCATTAAATACTTTCCATTGAAATATTGCTTTTGCCTGGACTGTTCTCCACTCATCTCTTTGATGTATCTTCAATTTAATGTTCCAGCTCTTCAACGGGTGTTGTCTTTATGCCCCCCCCCCCTCCCCCTTTCCATTATGATTCTCACTGCTTGGTTTTGGGTTCTGTTTATTTTATCAAAGTTTGACTAAACTGCTGTTGACCATGCTGCAATGCCATATTCTAGGACTGATCTCACTCGCCCAGTGTATAGCTTCTTTAGTACTCTCATCCGCTCCCCAACACATGCCAGCATGAGCAAGGAAGGGGGGAAGCTACCTAAACTTGATACAAGCATAGTTTCTGAAAAGGCCAAGAGTTATCAAGCACAGATACAGAAGCAAGCGGGAAGCAGAGCATCCAGGCCACAAAAATAATGCGTATTACCAGCTCAGCAGAAGTGAACAAGTGGTAATCTTCAGACTTTGTACAGGTCACAACAGATTGGGATACCATCTATTCAACAAGCTAAAGATAGGAATTACGGATAAGTGTAAATGTGGCACCGATATAATGACTGTTGAATATGGTGGCCAACATATGAGGTACTGAGAAAGCACATATGGCCATCACCAGTACCGTTCCTGGAAAATCTCTGAGATATCAACAGCCTCAAACTGACCATTGCTTTCTTTGAACATATTCAAATTGACGTCTGAGGGTTCAAGAAGAATAATAATCTCATATTCTTCTTTGTTCACACGCAGACGTCAACATGAATATGTTCAAAGAAAGCAGTGATCAGTAATCTCATGCTAAACCCCGGCTTTTTTTATCTCCAGACTTGCTTCAAAACTGTCTAATTTACTTTGATTGCGCATATTTTTATGTACTTACCTGGTTTAGATTTAGATCCACTGATGACATAATATCTCTCTATGCTGAGGGCAATAACTGAACCAATAGACATCATGCCAGAAAACATTCCTTCAAAGGCGTACATCTGACACAATGCTTTCCCATACAACCATCTGACGATAAACAATGATCAGATTTTCATGATTGTGAAGGCTAGTAACTCAAAAATAACAATTTAAAAAAATTGAAATTGATTTTTAAAAATCAATTTCAATTTTTTAAAATTGTTATCTTCACTTGTATCCATGAAACAAATGTAAAAACAAGATGCCATAACAACCATTGAGGAATAAGTTTTATTGTTGAACATTAGTTTATTCCCAAAAATATAATAAAAGGGTAGATAAACTTCAAAGAGCTGGTGAAAATTGTTGCCTGCAATGAAATCATGTGTTGATCGGAGCGGATCTTATGCTGAGTTGTAATGCTAATGTGACATAGCAGTTTATATAATAACATGGCAGTTACTATTCTGACAGTTTTATACTAATTAATTAGATAGCAGTGATAAATCAATTTTTTTAAAAAAAGGATGTGACTTCTCAATCACCCTGTTGATTGATAAATATAAAATTCATTGAACAGGATGAGACAACAAAACAAATGAATACTGTGCTTGAAACAGGATGAGACAACAAAACAAATGAATACTGTGCTTGAAACAGGATGAGACAACAAAACAAATGAATACTGTGCTTGAAACAGGCACAAGAAATTATGGCTTCAGGTGATAAAAATAGCAACTTCGAGACTTAATCCATTATTTTTTCCTTTTGATTCTATCGTTATTTGTCCACTTTTATAGATTGTTAGTAGTAAGACATTTCATCGATCTGGCATGTTGAAAAATATTAAAGTGAGGTTGTGCCTGGGACTAGCAGCCTCAGCATGTAAATAAATAAACTACATAAACCACCATTGCATGAAGTGTATGAAGAATTTCAGTGCAGGCTTTGTCATGTCATACATGCTGGTCAACTCTAGTGGTGGTCTCTTCATGATCAATACCTTGTCATACATGCTGGTCAACTCTAGTGGTGGTGGTCTCTTCATGATCAATACCTTGTCATACATGCTGGTCAACTCTAGTGGTGGTCTCTTCATGATCAATACCTTGTCATCTGTGCTGGTCAACTCTAGTGGTGGTGGTCTTCATGATTAATACCTTGTCATACATGCTGGTCAACTCTAGTGGTGGTGGTCTCTTCATGATCAATACCTTGTCATACATGCTGGTCAACTCTAGTGGTGGTGGTCTCTTCATGATCGATACCTTGTCATACATGCTGGTCAACTCTAGTGGTGGTGGTCTTCATGATCAATACCTTGTCATACATGCTGGTCAACTCTAGTGGTGGTGGTCTTCATGATCAACACCTTGTCATACATGCTGGTCAACTCTAGTGGTGGTGGTCTCTTCATGATCAATACCTTGTCATACATGCTGGTCAACTCTAGTGGTGGTGGTCTCTTCATGATCAATACCTTGTCATACATGCTGGTCAACTCTAGTGGTGGTGGTCTCTTCATGATCAATACCTTGTCATACACGCTGGTCAACTCTAGTGGTGGTGGTCTCTTCATGATCAATACCTTGTCATACATGCTGGTCAACTCTAGTGGTGGTGGTCTCTTCATGATCAATACCTTGTCATACATGCTGGTCAACTCTAGTGGTGGTGGTCTCTTCATGATCAATACCTTGTCATACATGCTGGTCAACTCTAGTGGTGGTGGTCTCTTCATGATCAATACCTTGTTATACATGCTGGTCAACTCTAGTGGTGGTGGTCTCTTCATGATCAATACCTTGTCATACATGCTGGTCAACTCTAGTGGTGGTCTCTTCATGATCAATACCTTGTCATACATGCTGGTCAACTCTAGTGGTGGCGGTCTTCATGATCAATACCTTGTCATACATGCTGGTCAACTCTAGTGGTGGTGGTCTCTTCATGATCAATACCTTGTTATACATGCTGGTCAACTCTAGTGGTGGTGGTCTCTTCATGATCAATACCTTGTCATACATGCTGGTCAACTCTAGTGGTGGTGGTCTCTTCATGATCAATACCTTGTTATACATGCTGGTCAACTCTAGTGGTGGTCTCTTCATGATCAATTCCTTGTCATACATGCTGGTCAACTCTAGTGGTGGTCTCTTCATGATCAATACCTTGTCATACATGCTGGTCAACTCTAGTGGTGGTGGTCTCTTCATGATCAATACCTTGTCATACATGCTGGTCAACTCTAGTGGTGGTCTCTTCATGATCAATACCTTATCATACATGCTGGTCAACTCTAGTGGTGGTCTCTTCATGATCAATACCTTGTCATACATGCTGGTCAACTCTAGTGGTGGTCTCTTCATGATCAATACCTTGTCATACATGCTGGTCAACTCTAGTGGTGGTGGTCTTCATGATCAATACCTTGTCATACATGCTGGTCAACTCTAGTGGTGGTGGTCTCTTCATGATCAATACCTTGTCATACATGCTGGTCAACTCTAGTAGTGGTGGTCTCTTCATGATCGATACCTTGTCATACATGCTGGTCAACTCTAGTGGTGGTGGTCTTCATGATCAATACCTTGTCATACATGCTGGTCAACTCTAGTGGTGGTGGTCTTCATGATCGATACCTTGTCATACATGCTGGTCAACTCTAGTGGTGGTCTCTTCATGATCAATACCTTGTCATACATGCTGGTCAACTCTGGTGGTCTCTTCATGATCAATACCTTGTCATACATGCTGGTCAACTCTAGTGGTGGTGGTCTTCATGATCAATACCTTGTCATACATGCTGGTCAACTCTAGTGGTGGTGGTCTCTTCATGATCAATACCTTGTCATACATGCTGGTCAACTCTAGTAGTGGTGGTCTTCATGATCGATACCTTGTCATACATGCTGGTCAACTCTAGTGGTGGTGGTCTTCATGATCAATACCTTGTCATACATGCTGGTCAACTCTAGTGGTGGTGGTCTTCATGATCGATACCTTGTCATACATGCTGGTCAACTCTAGTGGTGGTCTCTTCATGATCAATACCTTGTCATACATGCTGGTCAACTCTGGTGGTCTCTTCATGATCAATACCTTGTCATACATGCTGGTCAACTCTAGTGGTGGTGGTCTTCATGATCAATACCTTGTCATACATGCTGGTCAACTCTAGTGGTGGTGGTCTCTTCATGATCAATACCTTGTCATACATGCTGGTCAACTCTAGTGGTGGTGGTCTTCATGATCAATACCTTGTCATACATGCTGGTCAACTCTAGTGGTGGTCTCTTCATGATCAATACCTTGTCATACATGCTGGTCAACTCTAGTGGTCTCTTCATGATCAATACCTTGTCATACATGCTGGTCAACTCTAGTGGTGGTGGTCTCTTCATGATCAATACCTTGTCATACATGCTGGTCAACTCTAGTGGTGGTGGTCTCTTCATGATCAATACCTTGTCATACATGCTGGTCAACTCTAGTGGTGGTGGTCTCTTCATGATTGATACCTTGTCATACATGCTGGTCAACTCTAGTGGTGGTGGTCTCTTCATGATCAATACCTTGTCATATATGCTGGTCAACTCTAGTGGTGGTGGTCTCTTCATGATCAATACCTTGTCATACATGCTGGTCAACTCTAGTGGTGGTGGTCTCTTCATGATCAATACCTTGTCATACATGCTGGTCAACTCTAGTGGTCTCTTCATGATCAATACCTTGTCATACATGCTGGTCAACTCTAGTGGTGGTGGTCTCTTCATGATCAATACCTTGTCATACATGCTGGTCAACTCTAGTGGTGGTGGTCTCTTCATGATCAATACCTTGTCATACACGCTGGTCAACTCTAGTGGTGGTGGTCTCTTCATGATCAATACCTTGTCATACATGCTGGTCAACTCTAGTGGTGGTGGTCTCTTCATGATCAATACCTTGTCATACAAGCTGGTCAACTCTAGTGGTGGTGGTCTCTTCATGATCGATTCCTTTCAGATACATGTGAAGCAAGAAGGCCTCCAAACCCAGACCCTGCAGACCCATGTGGAACAGTCCCAATTACAATGGTTTGTCTATGTCTGCAGAATGGCTACCATGACAAATATTGGAAACCATGAGCCAATGATCCAGACTGCCAAGATGACAGTTAATCTCTGAAGGACTGAGGACTAGGTAGGAACCAGTCAGGAGAAGACAGCTGATAGGATAGTATGGCATTTTCTCTGGCAAACCTCTACACCCCAGGGTAGAAGAGGAACGACAAGTACCTGTGGAGCACAAAAACATACCAAGCCTTCCTGTATTGTGCCATCTGTTCAAAGATCTTCCATGTCTTTTCATAATGCCATCTCCAGTTCTTTTCACTTGTTTTTTTAACTCTATTTCACTTACCCATGTGTGATTACAGAACAGACTGCACTTTAATGCTATCAATTGGTTTTCTTAATGTGTGTGCTGTCCAATTCCAGTGTTTTTCACCTCACCTCTTGCTCCACTTGTCTTGATATGCCTCTACTACCTCTCTCTGAGGCACACACAAAAATTCATTCATTAGATTTTTTTCTCTCTTGCTAGTAAAAAAAACAATAGACCACAAACAATTACAGTGTGTGTGTATATACATTTCTCAAATGTTCAACTTCTTCCCTTCTATTTCCTTCCACCCTATTTGTACTGAGCAAGTAAACCAGTCAATGCTCACAGCCACCTGGAAACAACAATGAACTTATAAAAACTAAAAACAGATGCCTGAATTTTAAAAGAAAAAAAATGTGTCACCACTGCTGAGAATCAAATGCAAAACATTTGCTTGGAAGGTAAAATTATAATTACTAATCTACAGAAGTACCTTGTGCGGTTTTTTTTTTTTTTTAAAGCATACCCCCCCCCCCCCCCCCCCCCCCCCCCCCCCCCCCCCCCCCCCCCCCCCCCCCCCCCCCCCCCCCCCCCCCCCCCCCCCCCCCCCCCCCCCCCCCCCCCCCCCCCCCCCCCCCCCCCCCCCCCCCCCCCCCCCCCCCCCCCCCCCCCCCCCCCCCCCCCCCCCCCCCCCCCCCCCCCCCCCCCCCCCCCCCCCCCCCCCCCCCCCCCCCCCCCCCCCCCCCCCCCCCCCCCCCCCCCCCCCCCCCCCCCCCCCCCCCCCCCCCCCCCCCCCCCCCCCCCCCCCCCCCCCCCCCCCCCCCCCCCCCCCCCCCCCCCCCCCCCCCCCCCCCCCCCCCCCCCCCCCCCCCCCCCCCCCCCCCCCCCCCCCCCCCCCCCCCCCCCCCCCCCCCCCCCCCCCCCCCCCCCCCCCCCCCCCCCCCCCCCCCCCCCCCCCCCCCCCCCCCCCCCCCCCCCCCCCCCCCCCCCCCCCCCCCCCCCCCCCCCCCCCCCCCCCCCCCCCCCCCCCCCCCCCCCCCCCCCCCCCCCCCCCCCCCCCCCCCCCCCCCCCCCCCCCCCCCCCCCCCCCCCCCCCCCCCCCCCCCCCCCCCCCCCCCCCCCCCCCCCCCCCCCCCCCCCCCCCCCCCCCCCCCCCCCCCCCCCCCCCCCCCCCCCCCCCCCCCCCCCCCCCCCCCCCCCCCCCCCCCCCCCCCCCCCCCCCCCCCCCCCCCCCCCCCCCCCCCCCCCCCCCCCCCCCCCCCCCCCCCCCCCCCCCCCCCCCCCCCCCCCCCCCCCCCCCCCCCCCCCCCCCCCCCCCCCCCCCCCCCCCCCCCCCCCCCCCCCCCCCCCCCCCCCCCCCCCCCCCCCCCCCCCCCCCCCCCCCCCCCCCCCCCCCCCCCCCCCCCCCCCCCCCCCCCCCCCCCCCCCCCCCCCCCCCCCCCCCCCCCCCCCCCCCCCCCCCCCCCCCCCCCCCCCCCCCCCCCCCCCCCCCCCCCCCCCCCCCCCCCCCCCCCCCCCCCCCCCCCCCCCCCCCCCCCCCCCCCCCCCCCCCCCCCCCCCCCCCCCCCCCCCCCCCCCCCCCCCCCCCCCCCCCCCCCCCCCCCCCCCCCCCCCCCCCCCCCCCCCCCCCCCCCCCCCCCCCCCCCCCCCCCCCCCCCCCCCCCCCCCCCCCCCCCCCCCCCCCCCCCCCCCCCCCCCCCCCCCCCCCCCCCCCCCCCCCCCCCCCCCCCCCCCCCCCCCCCCCCCCCCCCCCCCCCCCCCCCCCCCCCCCCCCCCCCCCCCCCCCCCCCCCCCCCCCCCCCCCCCCCCCCCCCCCCCACCCCCCCCCCCCCCCCCCCTCCCCCCCCCCCCCCCCCCCCCCCCCCCCCCCCCCCCGCCCCCCCCCCCCCCCCCCCCCCCCCCCCCCCCCCCCCCCCCCCCCACCCCCACCCCCCCCCCCCCCCCCCCCCCCCCCCCCACCCCCCCACCCCCCCCCCCCCCACCCCCCCCCCCCCCCCCCACCCCCCCCCCCCCCCCCCCACCCCCCGCTTAGTAATAATGAGATGAAATGTAATCTTAAAGAGTTACAATATAATGGCTATTGAGACGTTTAACATGAAATGTCAAAATACATTGATCAATTAATCACTCGGCTGACAACTGCTTCCTTCAAAAGCATGCAAACTGACTTCTGAAAGTGTTCAAAGGAAACTGCAGTTTGTCAAAAAAGTAATTGTTTGCCTTCTCATGGATTTGGTATGCCTCCCTCAGCATTGCACTTGACTTGTTTTGCTACAGACATACCAAGACAATTATTAGAGATGATCACAGAACTATAGTTATTACTATATTAACAAATTAAGCAGTTACAGTAAATAAACTTCAAGCATTCATTTGCTTGTGTGCATTGGGTTTTCATGTGAGTATTTTAACTATGCATTACAGACCTGCCACTGAAGCTAGAAGATGCCGGCAAGGGAGATGGCGCCACCAGTCCAATATTAGCCAATGCCAGACAAATATGGATCCATGGCTTGCTACCGCTCAACAACTTTGCATCCTTGTAGAAGGTCAAGGCTGTGAGAAAGTTTGTAGTCACGCCCACTACACCTGTATATTAAAAGAAAATAATGAAAAAATGTGTTTCATATTGTATTCACCATCCTCATTGACATTTTTGGTCTTCCTATGGAGCATCATTGTAGCTGGTCAACTTGCAGGAAGCTTAAAGGAAATCTGCACCATCTTGTAGCTGGTCAACTTGCAGGAAGCTTAAAGGAAATCTGCACCATCTTGTAGCTGGTCAACTTGCAGGAAGCTTAAAGGAAATCTGCACCATCTTGTAGCTGGTCAACTTGCAGGAAGCTTAAAGGAAATCTGCACCATCTTGTAGCTGGTCTACTTGCAGGAAGCTTAAAGGAAATCTGCACCATCTTGTAGCTGGTCAACTTGCAGGAAGCTTAAAGGAAATCTGCACCATCTTGTAGCTGGTCAACTTGCAGGAAGCTTAAAGGAAATCTGCACCATCATGTAGCTGGTCAACTTGCAGGAAGCTTAAAGGAAATCTGCACCATCTTGTAGCTGAGGTTTCTGTAGCAATATGTTTTACACAACGAGACTTCATGTAAACAAAACTCAGTCACCTTCTACAACACACCTGCAGTAGCAGAAGACCTACATTTTTCTTGATCTCATAAAGAGACCCATGGGAACTACTCTCATTGTCTTACACACGTATAAATAACAATGCCACTTACACATGAATCTCTCAACCAACTACACACGTCTTGTTTGAGTATAGTGATAACCAACACTTTTGAGTTTTACTGAGCGTTCCACCCAGGATTTCATTTACCAACCCTGTAGATGTACCTTCTAAAAGGTCCTAAACTTTTAGATAAATATTTACCCTTAACTTTTAACTGAAGATGTGTCCTTACTTTCAGCTAAAGCTCTTAATTTTCAGCTAAATATCTTAATTTTCATCTAAATATCTTAATTTTCATCTAAATATCTTAATTTTCATCTAAATATCTTAACTTTCAGGTCTGGTAGCACACTAACAAGTAATAAGATTTGGAGAAGAGACCTGCAGACAGACACGGAAGAAAAATAGGATATAGAATGGATGGCACAACGCAGGAAAGCTGCATGGATGGCACAACGCAGGAAAGCTGAATGGATGGCACAACGCAGGAAAGCTGCATGGATGGCACAACGCAGGAAAGCTGCATGTATTTTGCTGAGGACCTGTTATCAACTGGGAGCTGAAAGGTACTGACTATGATGATTATTTAATAAATGCTGCTTTGATGATTATTTAATAAGTGCTGCTTTGATGATTATTTATTAAGTATTGCTTTGATGATTATTTAATAAGTGCTGCTTTGATGATTATTTATTAAGTACTGATTTGATGATTATTTATTAAGTACTGCTTTGATGATTATTTATTAAGTACTGCTTTGATGATTATTTAATAAGTGCTGCTTTGATGATTATTTATTAAGTACTGCTTTGATGATTATTTATTAAGTACTGCTTTGATGATTATTTAATAAGTACTGCTTTGATGATTAATAAATACTGCTTTTATGATTAACGAGTACTACTAAGGTGGTTGTTTTATAAGTGCTGCTATGATGATTTAATGTGCTGCTGTGATTAGTATGTGATGATGCAATGATTAATATGTGCTGCTGTGGTGATTAATTGATTATTAATATGTGATGATTAATGTGCTGATGTGATGATTAATATGTGCTGATGTGATTTCTTCTTCTTCTTCTTTCGTTCGCTTGAACTATATTGTCTATATCTGCAATGTTGTTTCTTGTATAAACTTCACTGTCTTTTGTAGTTATTCAAGATATTTTCGAGCTCTAATTTTTTGCTGTAGCCGTCTTTTTTACTATTGACGCCTTCAGCATTCCAGTGCATTATTTTAAATGGTCTTTTCTTTGCTTGGCCAGTAGCTCTATTCTCATGCCTCCTGGCTCCACGGGGCAATTGAGAAGGACCCCCAGTAGTAGGGGTTGGGCCCTTCCGAGGCAGAGGGCCCGGCACTGCGCCTGCATGGGTGTCCGTCACAGGGCGAGTGCCATAACGTTTTGCAGATATAGGCATACTTCCATAGCACATGTGCGTGGCATCCTGATTGCTGTGGTGCGCCTCTTGGCTGGTTGCCTCCGTCTTCAGCACCTTGACTTGCTAGGGCAGACTGTGGTCTTGCTCGAGTGTAGGAGGGCCTGGCCAGTCTTGGTTTTTCAGCCGCTGATGGCTGTACTTGAGCCCCATCTCCACGTCAAGGAGCTGGCCTCGATGGGGGCTGATGTGATGATTAATATGTGCTACTGTGATGATTAATATGTTCTGCTGTGATTATTTATTAAATGCTGTTTTAGTGCTTAATATGTGCTGCTATGGTGATTATTAAGTGCTGCCAAGATTTAATCACTGATACTAAGATTATATGCTGCTATGATGATTAATGCAATGATATGATTAATATGTACTGGTATGATGATTAATAAGTGCTGCTATTATGATTAATTAATAAGTGTCGCTATGGCAATTATTTAATAAGTGCTGCAAGGGTGATTCATATGTGCTGATATGATGATGAATATGTGCTGTATGGTGATTATTCAATAAATATTGCTATGGTGATTATTCTGTAAGTGTTGCTATGATGACTGTTTAATAAGTGCTGCTTTGATGATTAATATGTGCTGCTATGTTGATTAACTAATCTGTGTTGCCACAATGATTAAGTGCTGCTTTGATTTTTTAATAAATGCTGCTTGGTAAATAATAAGTACTTCTATAATGATTAATGAGTGCTGCTATGATGATTAATAAGTGCTCCTATGATGATTAATAAGTGATGCTATGGTGATTAATAAGTGATGCTATGATAATTAATGTGCTGCTATGGTGATTAATAAGTACTGCTATGGTGATCAAGTGCTGCTATGGTGATCAAGTGCTGCTATGGTGATCAAGTGCTGCTGTGGTGATTAATAAGCCCTGCTATGGTGATTAATAAGCCCTGCTATGGTGATTAACAAGCCCTGCTATGGTGATTAATAAGTGCTGCTTTGATGATTAATATGTGCTGCTATGATGATTTTTTAATAAGTACTGCTATGATGATTATTAAGTGCTGCTTTGATGATGCTTTAATAAGTACTGCTTTGATTAAGTACTGCTACAATGATTATTTAATCAGTGATGCTATGATGATTACGTAATCTGTGCTGATGAACTTGAACCACTATTAACAAACACTTGTGCAGCAAGAAAAAGATTATTTCAAACAAGGCACTCACAGAAAAGCAGGTAGAGGGCGCCTACAGTAGCATGTTCAAACTTGGTAAAACCAGAACTGGCAACGTCCTCTGCCACTATGTAGTCGCTAGACATCTTGTTACGTACTGCAAATACAAATTGACAAAATGTCAGCTTAAAAGAAACATCAAACATATGTCAAACAAATCTCCAAAATAATATGCTATTGGACTGCTAAAACATAGTTATGTCCCTTCTGAAGAAAGACCAATACACAGCAATGATTCCCGGCTTACATAAGGGGGAGAGGGAAGAAAAAAAAAAGGGGGGGGGGGGGAAGAGGGGGAACTTATGTAATTACTATCAGGTGCATGCTTAAAGTATTTAGCACCCAGGGGGAATCCAACCTTTGGACGCCCCCTCCGCACAAATAAATGAAACGCAAGCATATATTTAACCCTAAGTACTAGTGCATCTGATTGGCACTGGTTAGAGCTCTGGCCTCTCACAGCAAAGGAGCCGTGTTCAAAACATGGTAGCGTCATACCCAATTCTACCCAGTTGTAAATGGGTACTTGAATTCGCTCTTGAGTTAGGGAAGGAAAGGGCAGCAAGGAACTGAACTTTTCACTCCTCTCAATGCTGGACCTAGTTTAGTGAAGCCTCAAGATCACTCCCCTATGACAGTAACTGATATGGGATTACCGATTTTTAATAGTATAAAGGTGTCCAATGGCACATCCCCCCCCCCCCCCCCATGACTTTCAGCCGAGACAGACCACTACCCCCCTTGTACGCCCCATAGTACGCCACTGATTTCAATTTGTCTATACCAGAAAATCTATAGAGAGCATAAAACAGCTGCTAATCTGATCACCAGAAATGATCCTCGCCCTTTTATATTGATGCCTTAATTAATAGGGAGAGACCATAACTCACAACTGCCATCTTCCTGTTATTTTTCTGCACTGCCTCTACAAAGAATTGAACTCATTCCACCTTGTTAGCCTTACAATTCTGCCTCTTCACTCCTGGTCTTACCCATTCTGCCTCTTCACTCCTGGTCTTACCCATTCTGCCTCTTCACTCCTGGTCTTACCCATTCTGCCAAACTGAGGCAGCCATAAACACAAAGATTTAATTCCACTGCCCCCTGCAGTAGTTCCAATGCCAGCACAAAGCCTTTTTGGCAATTCTGTTAAGCCTTTTAATTATTCTTGTCCTTGACTGTACCTAGAGGCCTAATTGTTTCAGTAGGACATTCATGAAGCAGCCAGAAGATGTCTTATGCCAACATCTACAGCCATAACTTGAGTTCTCATGTCATTTCCTAAGTTATGTGTGCCATCAAGAACAGCTGGTAAACTTAAGTTTCTTTCTTTGGAATCTGTAGACTGTCATCCTTCTCATCCAAAACTTATTTGTACTTATTAGGCATGATTAACAAAATAATTATGCTTTGACAAAATGGAATTTTTTTCCTTGGGATGGGGGCGAGACAGGAGAGAGTTCTTGCAGTATAAACAAACTATTAAAAAGTATATTGCTAAGTATATGCTGTTGGTAATTTATGTCTGCAGTCCTGTCAATCATATCTAAAATTAATACGGATTAGAGTTTCATGTGTATGATCACCCTTCAACTGGAGCACAGACATTCAACAAATGTATGACCAAGTCTTCATGCTTTGTGCCATCAGTACCGGGGTATTTCCACCCCCTTCTTGCCTGTCTCCAGTTCTCTTCTCCATGTGATCTTTGTCTCCCCTTACCCGGGGAATTGAATGAAAAAGGACTGCCTTGTAATGCTATCAACTGGTTTTGTCAATGTGTGTCCTATTCATCACTAGCGTCTTGTATAAGAATATATAGGCTACATATATTTCCTGTCTGTGTGGTGCAAACAACTCTAAGCAGACTGTTGAAGAGAGCAACATTTGTTGGGAAAATTTAAAACCACAAGTAATTTTGTGATCAGCAGATCACCAGACCCACTTAACAAACATTTCAACAGCAGCAGGCTTAAACAGGCTCCTGAGTTCAAATAGCTAGTAAGCATTTTTACTTAAACAAACAAAAATGGAAGACTTGATAGAGATACTGAAACAAAATGTAAAAAAGTCAGTGCAGTGACTCATCACCATTACTCAAGCATCCTAATAGTATGGAAATAAAGACAATTGATAACTAGTATTTTCTTACCAATTCTGCTATCAATCTCAAACAAGGTCCTTGTCCAAGGCAAAGAAGAGATAAGATGCTTGCTTCCCGTCAGAGATAAGGTGATTGAAAACAGCCATTAATGTTATCAGAAGAAAGAGGAGAAATGCTGATATCAGAACTATAGGAAATATGTCCTAATAAAGTGATAATTTTCAGACTGAGAACCCATCTGGGATACCATCTATTAAACTGAAAATTGGACAGACAGATGAGTGTCCATATGGGGAGGGGAAAAAAACAGAACATGTCAGCTCCATGATAGAAGGGTAGTAGCGTGAATTTCTATCACTTTGAGGGAGCAACTGTATGATGAGAGAAACCTGAGACAGATTGCCAACTTTATAAGACATACATGTGGTTATCTGACAGCGAACAAAGAAGAAGCAACACATATAGAGAAAATAAACTGGTGTGGCAACATCATGAGATAGTTACCACTACGAGACAAGAACAAGAAAATCTGGTTTTAGAGAAACTGAAAAGACCAAGGGGCAGATGGGCTGACAATATAGAAATCCTACAACATCACATAAATCCTACAACATCACAGACATCCTACAACATCACAGAAATCCCACATCACAGAAATCCTACAACATCACCGGCTCACGGCAGCCAATGCACCACACTTGGGTCAAGAACGAAAATGTCAGCATGCCACAAGCTTTACAACAAAATTACACAGAAAATGTAATTAGCCTACCTACAGCAAACTGAATTAAGTTGTGCCCTTAAGGTCAGTGTGGAGGTACCTTGACATTACAGTTGCAATGGAATTAGCGAAGATTCGCCTGATGTAATCTTTATATTTACTAACCTTGTTTTCACAGTTTCATATTTATCGATTTAAGAAGACATATGCCACTGACAGCAGTTTGTGTCGGCAGAATTTATATTTACAATTCATTAGCCTACTTCTTCGACCCTTTTGCTGATATGTCAAAAGGACATTGTCACAAATAAATTTAATTTTCCAGTTTGGTGTCTGGTGAGGTTTCATTTTTACAAATAAAGATGCTGAATATAAATCATGAACACGCAACGACAAATTTAATATTAAATCCAGGCTGATTTTAACTATTTCCAAAAATAGAATAACGCAAAGCAATTGTTGATTTATTTATTCACAGATCCTTGAACGATGTTGCCATGGTAATTGACGCAATATTAAGGTGTAAAAGCGAGAATTTATTATGAGACCAGTGATCATTATGAAGGAATATGCCTTCACACTAGGTCAGATGGCCGTCTGTTTAATCTTTCAAGGCTGAAGGCAAAAACAAAAATCAGAAGGGTCACTATAAGAGACTTGTTGTTCGCTGATGATGCTGCAGTCGTCACTCAAAGCCAACAGGAGCTTCAGAGCTTGATGAATCGCTTCACTAAAGCATGCAAGGACTTTGGCCTCACAATAAGTCTAAAGAAAACGAATGTGCTGAGTCAGGATGTGGGTGCTGCACCAGTTATCACTATCGATAACTATGAATTGGCAGTGGTGCACCACTTCACATACCTAGGGTCTACCATCAATGACAAACTCTCACTGGATACAGAAATCGACAGCCGCATTGGCAAAGCTGCAGCTACCTTTGCCGGCCTCACATCGCGTGTTTGGGGAAACTCTAAACTCACAATGAAGACCAAAGCTGCGGTATATAATGCCTGCGTCATCAGCACACTCCTATATGCTTTTCAAAACATTAGAACCCCTGAACATTTGTTGTAACTTTTCGTTTGCCAGAACTCATTCCACCGGGACTCATTTAGTAGGCGGCACGAGATCTAAGAGACGAACTGAGGGATTTTAGGGGAGACTATCGGCGTTATCAAAGACAGTAGTGGTCCCTGATACGAGACGCAGTTGCTTGCCGCTAATTTCGCGTCTCGGTGTCAATCGAGGAACCGAGCGAACGGGGGAAAGCGAAACGGGCAGCAGCGAGCGGATACGAAGACCAGGGGGCGGCTTCTTCTCTTGATTTGGCGGTCAGATCCCCAAAAGTTCGTGAGATCAAATAAGTTGTCAAGTTTATCATGTCCCACTCAACTTACATTCCATTTTAGCTAAATAGACCATGAAGACTAGACACGTTATCTTTCGCTGGCCAGAACTTGATAGAAGCACTAGCGATATTTGAAATCTTGCTAGATCATCCCATGGATTTTATACATATTTGCAGTGAATTCTATTTCTGTGCAAAGCGGTAATATATATATATTGTGTAAAGTGATCAGTGGTCGAGTTCATTCATTATATTTCATTGGATTTTGTGTTAATTTAAATCTATTAAATTAAACCGTCTCAATAGTTCCAGTTGTAAATATAATGATCTATCTATTATATTATTTCAAAAGATAATAGATGCTTAAATTAACTTTTAAAGTCGCGAAGGAATTTATAATTAATAAATTCAGTTAAGTCCTAGTTTTATAGATGTGTGATTTAACCACTAGAATTCGCGCAGTGTTTATTAAATACATACTTAAATACTCGAGTGTATAATAGGCTTAACGGGAAATTTATCGCGCGCTTAGAAGATTATTTGTTTTAAAGTATGATTATGTTGTTATGGGTTTTCTATCTTTTTCTCTAGATTGATCACCTTTTGCAATCCCAGCAATAACGAAATCTTTCAGAGTTTCCATACTCGGTTCTTAAACTTCCAGACAGTTTGATGAGACATTTTTTTAAAGTAAATCTTGTGGTGGTCCGGTACGGCCTGGCTAGCATAATTACATGAAGGAAAGCCTACCCAAGATCAATTGATTATTATCATCAATCTAACTTACACTTTGTAAGATAAACTGGAAGATGAACAGTGCCAGTAGCGATAGTTTATATACTGTCTATTGTGAGAGATTACCGATTTACCTGAATGTGACCGAGCCTAGTTTTTCCTCACTGGATTAAAAACTTTCCCGGTCAGTGGCTATCATCACGCAGTGAAGGATTATACCATCACCTCATTTTTCACCCCTATGTCGAATTGTGTCAGTGCCATCCCATAGACTCGTTTCTTTATAATAAACCACAAGAACTCTTAGAACTTCAAGTCCGGCGATAAGCGGGAATATTTGCTCTCAGTGAATCCTCGCATTATCTGGGGCGGGACATAGAAGGACTAGACATTTGTCATACGTCAAGGGTTAATTATTGTGTTTATCATTCTAAGGGATTGACTGATGCTGCAACTCGGTAAGTGTGTGGTGTATATGAGTGTGGATCCTCACAGTGTGCATGAATGACAGGAGATTTATTTTTTTGCAACAAACCATTTGTTAACTTGCTTACCTGGTAATATATATCTTTTCTGTATACCCTACATTGTTCCTTTAAGTGGGATAGTGGATAATTTGTTAACTCTGTTTAAAACCACCTCCTTTCCATTTGCTTAGTAAAGGGAAGAACAGCTGGGAAGAACAGGTTTTTTTCTATCACCTTATACCTAATTTTGTAACACCTCTTTCAGAGTAATTAACTTCACTGTTAGGTTAACGTACCTATGTTCCTGATATTATCTATCTTTGGACTGGGTTTATCTTTGTCTAATAAGCGGGAAGGGCTCAGTCGATACCAATCTTCTTCACCCCTTCCAAACTTGTTATTTGCATTTGTGTACTTATGATAGTTTATGTAATATCTGATATTTTTAGTGATTGATGTTTAAAGTGAATAAAATCACATAAACTCATTTAGTTCTGTGTGTTGGATATACCCAAAGCCCAACTTTTCCCCTTATTCGTTTAATATAGTTTGTATCAACGTCGCCTGTGTGTGTGAAAAAAACACCAAATCGGTGTGCGCGCAGATGCGAGTCTGGAAAACTGGCAAATAATTGTTTGACCAGGAGAGCGGAAGAGAAGATTGAGAGAAGCGATTTGTCGTAAATAAGTCTGTCTTTACTCTCCTCCAGCACGCTGTGAAGCAACTATTAAATCTCTACATTTTCTATCACTGAGCTTTCCATCATCATTTTTCACTCTAAACCGGACCACTGTTTCTAAGACTCTTTTCTCTCAAAATAAATTTACGACACAAGAGAACAGTTGGGCGACCACAGCTGAGGTTCAAAGATGTGTGCAAGAGAGATATGAGGGCACTGGACATGGATCCAGCAACATGGGAGGATGAAGCTGCCGATCGCACTAAGTGGCGATGCTATTTACGGCGCCACCTCAGATTGGGCGAAGAGAGGCTCACACAAGAAGCAGAGGTGAGGAGAAAACGTCGAAAGGAGCACCAGGAAAATAAGCAGCTGAGGGCTGTCACCTCAGGGGCGCATTCCCATAGTCAGTTATGACTGAAGGGGCTATTTATTATTATTATTATTATTATGATCATTATGAACATAAGAAGACCAGACGTTTGCGATCCAAAATAACAAAGTGGCCAATGATGACGAATAAATAAATGAATGTATGATAATAAAGGAAATAGAAATTAAGATTACCAGGGGTCTCTAAAGGAGCTTAGAAACAATGGGACTATTGCTCCCTCGTGCATGTCGTACAGTGCGACTAATGAGGTTGTGCATGGAGCTAGCAACATCGACATGTAAAACTATTGCCACATAAACCACCGTTACAAGAGCATGTGAAGGCTTGATGCAGGCTTCCTGTAAGGGGACCAGCTGTAGTGGTTGGTCCTTGCTCCGTAGGGAGCGGAAAGGAAAATTAAGAATGTTACGTTCCTTAAGGAGGCCATCATAACATTTGGTCTGTTGCAGGAAGCATGTGTCAAAACACCGGACACGTTCTGGAAGTTGTTGCAGTCAATAGTTTTCATGATGACTTTGCCAGCCCCATGGTTTTAGCCACCTGTTGGGTACATTCTTGACAAAGTAGCAGTCCCTATTCTTTCGAAGCTAAGTTATAAATGAAGGTATGGGAGGTGAAAATAGATAATCACTATCAAAGTATGTTTTGGGTAAGGTCACAGATGAAAAACCATTATGATGGTACAGATAATGGTTGCGACAACGAATATGACAATGCAGAGTATGATGTAACGAGCAATAAAACTTAGTATTACCTTGCAATGATGATTCTTCGTTACAATGTGCGAAGAAATCGTCAAGGTCGAGTTCCTTCTGCACTAAATTAATATAATTTAAGCGACAGACTGGAAGGCCCTTTCAAGTAGGCCTAAACACATCAAACTGTGAGCGCTGGGTACAAATAGCGCAACTGATGAAACTAACAAGAACCAAACAGTTTCTGAGCTTCCTAGGCGTAAACGAAATGACAAGCGTGCATCAGCCACGTCTCCCGTCCGTTGTCTGAAACACTGACTACCACGTGATCGTTTGGATACAATTTCCTTTTCTGTGGGGTGCAGGAGGAAAGTGGGGAGTTCCCTTGAGGATGGGATGGGTTGCGAATGTACACGACATAGACTAGCCAGTGTCTGTACTCTTTGGATCGATAATTTGTCGTCTCTGGAAATTTTAAACGTTAATTTTGTTTGTTGTCCGTTTCTAGGCTAAATTGTTAGTGTTGTATAAATAAGGTTTTCTTCAAGGGCCATACTGCCCATGCATCCTGGCGTAGGCGAAGATACATTTCCTTAGCTTTCTCTCCCTAGTCATCATTATCACCCTTCAGCTCCCCAAGGAGCATAGGCCTTCAACAAACTTACGTCGGATGGGTTTGAAAAACTTACGTCAAGTCTTCCTGCCACGTGCCATCCGCTCAAGGTCTTTTCTGTGCCGTCTTCAATGCCCTTCATGTCTGTTTCCAGTTCTCTTCCCCGTGATTTTTTTGGCCTTCATCTTCTCTTACTTTGGGGATTCAAGAACATGGACTGAACTGTAAAGCTATTAACAAGTTTCCTCAAGGTATGTTCTATCCATCGCTAGTAACTTCTTCCCATCTCTTGTTCCACTGACACTTGTCTAGATCTTGCCAATAGTTCCACATTAGTGATCTTATCATAGTGCTGTTTATTAACTGTGGAGGCACTTAAATGTCATTATAATGTGTGTCGTTCATGTGGTCTTTAGGGAGGGGGTGAAAGAATCGGACTACATATCCCTCAGACAATGTTATACAAAATTTAGGTTGGCAACACTGGTCTGAATACAAGTTATAAACGGCTGTAAGTATTGGGGGGGGGGGGGGGGGGGGGGTGGGGGGGGGGGGGGGGGGGGGGGGGGGGGGGGGGGGGGGGGGGGGGGGGGGGGTTCGGTCGTTTTCTGCACTCTCGCTGCTTCCCCAACCGTCGTCTATATTAGCAGTAGGCAATCCAGGAGCCGTGAGAATCTACTTTAGAAACACTGAGCTCTCCTTAAGATCTAAAAAAAAAAGAATAAAGGTAGTCCCATAGCAGACACTGCCGTAGGTCCAGCTTTATGTGGTAGGGTGACCAGTTCTTTTCCTTGCCACCTTTGCCTTCCCCAACTCAAGAGCAGTGACGGTGTACTCTCCATAGAAAAAAAAAAAAAAAAAAAAAAAAGCGAGTTGCGTGATACTGTGGTTTCCGGTGCGCCTTCTGGCCCAGTATCTATGACTTTAGCACCTGTTCAATGGGAGAGTGGGCTCATCCCTAAATCTGTTTATGTTCCCAGTAGTAGACTATTCGCAAGCAGCCTGGGGGTGTCACTGCTCTGCGCGGACCTTGTTTACCGAGGCGGCGTCCGAGCTCGTATGGTGAAAATATGGTTGCGTTATCTTCAAAATAGCCCTGTCTTTCCCATGGCTTTTCTGCCATCCTGCAACTTTGAGTTAGGGAGTTCTGAGCTCCAGTCTCTTTCCCAGGCATTTTATCCTGGCCTGGCACGCATACAGAGGACTCCACTTCTGGTTCTAAGTTAGCAGTTGGGGATAGGTGGGGTAGCACACTGTGCATTCCCCGTCATCCAGGGGGCTCTCCAACTATGCAGAGCTTGCACAATGCTGTGCTCTGGTTCTGGGCTCTCCCAAGGAATCCTCACGTCCTGCACAGAGCCACTTCCAGATACCCACCACCTGCCAACCCTCCATTGTAGAAATCTCCTGCATGCGGCCATCCAGTCAAGAGCCAGTATTAAGTCTGGTGCCCAAGTGATCCCCCCAAGCTCAGTGTGCAATGCTGGGTTCTCATCATGCTGCAACACAGGGGGGATTGTGATGCTCAGCCATCTCTCTCAACTCTGCACCGATAAGTGGCATCGGGGACTTAACTGTGCCTCAGTACTGGGAGGCCCCGTTTCCGGGTACACCACACACAGCCAATTGAGGCAACGGTCGCCGTGGGCGTCCAAGAGCAGTGAGATATCCATTTACAGGCAGCGTGACTCAACCAGGTTTTGATTCTGCAGTCCAATAATCGTGCCGATAGAGCAAAGCGCTCTTACCGCTTAGCCAATTGGAGACTCCTTAATTAAGATCTACCTGGATAAACTCATGTCTGCTTTCAGGTGTCAAATTATTTGGAATAAATCCAGCAGACATGTAACTTTGACGTCTACCGGAAGACTGCATCGACAGCGCTGTTAAAAATTAAACTAAATGACGTATTAGGCCTATCGAATGGTAATTTCACTTTACAGAAAAGATCGTGTTCATATCTTACGTGGTTCACGAATAAAGTCAGTAACTTTGTGAGGAACAAGAAAAAACGTGGGTATTCTGCGATTTTAAATGTCGGTGGGAGAGGGAAAGTCTGAAATATGTTTTTAAAATGTGCACCCCCCCCCCTCCCTCCCCACACCTCACTTAGATTTCTACTAAATGATCTCGTTCGATCTACCGGTAGACGTGAAAGACCCATGGCCGACGACTGCTCTGTATCGTTTCATACAGGCGATCGTCCTCTCGCCTTTTATTATTTTACTTGTAAAATGTTTTTTGCATTGTTACCCAGTCAGTTCTTTCTGTAAGACATTCTTGTTCACTTGCTGCTGTCTGTTTACAGGTCTTCTTTGCCTGTCTTGTCAGGGACTACTGTTTACAGGTCTTCTTTGCCTGTCTTGTCAGGGACTACTGTTTACAGGTCTTCTTTGCCTGTCTTGTCAGGGACTACTGTTTACAGGTCTTCTTTGCCTGTCTTGTCAGGGACTACTGTTTACAGGTCTTCTTTGCCTGTCTTGTCAGGGACTACTGTTTACGGGTCGAATAGCTTTTATTTATGTGTTAATATTTAAATTACTTCTCGCATTATTTCGTTTCTGTTTTTGTTGGACGGTCCCTGGCGAAGACATTGCGGCTATAACGTAGGCAACACGTTGTCTCGGTAATGACGTATCATCAATTTTTTTTTTCTGATTTTTTTTTTTTTTTGCCTTTCAGTTCCAAGTGTTCCATGTGAAGCATGGGAGCATCAATTGGTTCATGCGCTGAAGTTAAGTCCCCCTGTGCTGCGCCATTCGTTCAAGTTTTTTTCTACGCTTTATTTATCCCCCTTACGTCTCTCTTCGGTTCTCTTCCGCACGACTTTTTGTGTCTCAACCTATTTATTTTACGCGGGAGATTTCACAAGGTTTGCCATGTAAATGATGTGTCCTTGGTTCATTGTGTCCTGTACATTGCCAGCGATTGTTCCTCAACTTATATTTCACTTGCTTTTCTCCAATTATTTCCGCGTTGTTGATCCTGGTACACAGTTTTAACCATTATATTAGTAACCTATTTACGAAAGTCTATAATTTCCTTCGTTGTCGTTGTGTGTTTTTTTTTTTTTTTTGTTATCTCCTCCGTGTTACAGAGAAGTTTTAGTTGGACAGTCTTGACATTTGGTCTTTAATTTATTTTATTTTTAGGTGTAAATTTTGACCATTTCTATAAAACAGGGGTCGACAACCGGTCGAGTACCGCTAGATCCCAAGGTATAATTTGATAGATCTCTATGTGATGGAGCGGTAAAAGAATTTTTAAACCTAGGTAAATTTCTAACTCGTCCTCTCAAACCGGCATTTAAAAGTGCGATGTTCACAGGTTTATCGAATTTTCAGTGAAAATACGCAAGTTAGCTTACTCAAATTAAATGTAATCGTGAACTGTACAGAAAGCCATCTTTTCTGTCAAGTTAACACTCGGTAAAATATTTCGTTTTGATGTGATTACATCAAAGAGATCGTGGGGCAAAAATAAAAGTTATTTACAAGCTTGACTTGTTCCAATGTCCAAACAATCTGAAAACAGACTAGATTTTATTGAAGGTAGGTCTTTGAATAGCTTATTGTTTCTAAAGTAGATCCGTACCACTGCTGGGGTGCCCACCACTGCTATAAAGTCTATGTAGCTTTACGTGTCCTTATTTTGATACAGCCACCCATCCGTACAGCTGCATCTATGTTGCTGCAAACAGTTTTGCTTCATGAGATTATAACATTATTTGTTACCTGTTTGCTCCGGGTGGAGCATAGAACTTCAACAAATACACGCCATGATTTCCTGTTCTGTGCAGTCCGTTCAAGATCTGTTCATGTCTACTTTATATTCATCATATTTGTGTCTTATTCTCTTCTCCAGGTGTGTTCATTCATAACCCTCCATGCTAATTATTTAAATGCAGATATTACAGTAGATGAAATAGAAAGAGCTTTAGCAGGAAAAACCAATACTACCTCTGGGGAAGACATTCTGAGCTATGAAATCCTCAAAAAGGTACCAAATACAACTCTAAGAGTGATTGCATCCCTCTACAACAAAATCTGGCACACGGGAAAAATACCGTGTTCATGGAAGACAGCAGTAATTTTTTTTTTTTTTTTTTTTGCGTTCGCCCGCTAATACTCGAGGCGAAATCTCAGGTTATTATTTATGTCTAACCTGACATTGATTTTACGTGAGTATCCCTTTATTTCTTGTACAGAGACAGGTGTCCCTCGCCATTCCGGCAAATACTCGCCGATTTCGGAGGTACCCATTGCAGCTGGGTCGGCTCAGGAGCCGCCAGTCCCTGGTCGACGACACTCCTTCAGATGTCCTCGCCAGGTCTCGAGTTAATCCAGTCCAAATCCCGGTCGACGAAAAATCCTCAAATGCCGTCGCCCGGGTTTGATCCTGTATCACCCGGTCGCCAGAGCGGTGTTGTAACCACTACGCTAGCGCGGCTCCCCACAGCAGTAATCATCCCCATACTAAAGCCAGATAAGGAAACACATGATGTCAGCTCATACAGGCCAATATCATTAACATCGCATCTAGGAAAAATTCTAGAAACAATAGTCAACAGCAGACTAAAATTTCATCTAGAAAAGCATAATTTGTACAGTCCAACCCAGGCAGGCTTTAGAAGCCAACATAGTACAATAGAGCAACTGTTGAGGCTGGAACATGATGTTAAAACAGGCTTCAAAAGGAATGAAAAGACAGTAGCAATATTCCTTGATGTAGCCAGAGCATATGATGAGTGTTGGAGGGAGGGTGCACTACACAAAATCAGGAAATTAGGTATAGTAGGCAGAACCTACAATTTTTTCGTCTGACAAAATAACTCTTTTTCTCTCTATTTTTTTAAGGATTTCTTCATTAGCCTCTTTTATTTCTATTATTGTTTTGAGGTCTCTTTCTATTGCCTGTTGTGCTATTTTAATTTCTTCTAATACCTGCCTGGCTTGGGTGATGTTATGTTCTGTCTCTTCTGGAGGGACAGACAATGATATCAAAATAAGAATCCAAACAGCAAGAAGAGCTTTCATTGCATTAGGAAATATATGGAGATCAAGAGAAATCGGATCCAACACGGGACCCAAAGACGCAGCAATAGAGAATGCAGTCAGCGACTCATAGCTTGACTGCCTGCGTCAGGACCAGCGAATCAGAGCTGGTCAAGACCGCACTCCACCTCCACGTGGTGGTCCTGGAAACAGTCTGCAGCAGTGCAGTCTGGCTGAGCGAGTGTGGATCGCAATGGGAAGGCAAACCCGGTCCCAAAAAATGCCGTGCTGAAGTCGGATGTGTCGTCCGAAAGGTGCAGATATCACAGCTTAGGAGTAAACAGACACAACGCAACCACCGTCCTTTTCAGGGCGAACGAAGAAGAAGGAAGAAGAAGAAGGATCCAACACGAAAATAAGAATCTTCAACTCAAATGTGAAGTCAGTCCTATTGTATGGCTCTGAGACATGGAGAACAACAAACACAACAACCAAAAAGCTACAGACTTTCATAAATGGGTGCTTGCGTAGAATAGAGGGATTAAAATGGTATGAGAAGGTTACCAACGTGGAACTGAGGACAAGAGCTAGACAAGTGCCAGTGGAACAAGAGACGAGAAGAATACGATGGCGATGGATAGGACACACATTGGGGAAACCTGTTGATAGCATTACAAGGCAGTCTTTGTTCTGGAACCCCCAGGGCAAGAGAGGCAGAGGTAGACCAAGAAACACATGGAGAAGAGAGCTGGAAACAGGTGAAAATGATGAGGAGAACGTGGAAAGAATTTGAGATGATGGCACGTGACAGGAGGAATGGCATGTGTTTGGGAGAGAAGAAAGATCGGGAATACATTACGAACATAAGGACCCTGTGAGAGAACAGTTATACGAAGATATACATAATTGAAAACAAATAGACAGATAACGGCTTCTGATAGACAGAGAAACATAATAAATGTAAAATGTTATAACCAATAATAGAAATATATTTATTTATCCATTTCCTTTTCGCTCCCTGCATCCAAGCATCAACTAGCTGTTGTTGTAGTTGTCTCTATAGCAGTTTATTTGACATGATGAGGTTGGCAGGCTCATGCACAACCTCATATTGGTAGCCTTTTACGACACGCCAGAGGGAGAAGTGGGGTGATTCTTATCTTGTTGTCAGGGGTAATAGAAATTTTTAAGTAGCCCTCTCACGCCACAACTGACTACAGAGATGATGCTCCCCTGAGGTGATAGCTATCAGCTGCTTTTTTTTCTGTTGTTCTTTTCGGAGTGTTATTTTCTCTTCTGGGACCCAAAGATGCAGCAATAGTGAATGCAGTCAGCGACCCATAGCTTGACTGCTTGCATCAGGATCAGCGAACCAGAGCTGCTCAAGACCGTACTCCACCTCCACGTGGTGGTCCTGGAAACAGTCTGC
>JAMPIV010012134.1:0-32500 GCA_024509875.1 Oreohelix idahoensis
CTCATTACTGGTTTCTCGGATGTTGCATTTCCTAGGGTGAGCAACTCTTTCCAGTTGTTCCTTTTTGAATTGTTAGTCAGGTAGTGATCCCACCATTCCCAATCTCGGGGCCCCCTCCCGACTCTAGCATCTCGGACCATATTTGAATGAGCTTCTCCGAACAATGGCATAGTCGATCACTGACTTCTCATTCTTTGTTGGTTCACATCTAGTGTATGCATGTATGCGCTTATGGGGGATCTTTGTGTTTGTAATGATCAGATTTTGCTCACTGCAGAATCTAAGGAGTCGCTTTCCATTGTCATTGAGAGTATCTTCTCCATATCTTCCGATAACTCCACCCCATCTAGCATGGTCATTTCCAACTCTGGCATTAAAATCTCCGAGCATGATAACTTCATCTAGGCAGTCATCCACTGTCCTTTGAAGCAGCTCGAAGAATTCCTCCTTGACCTCTGCTCTCTCATCCTCATTTAGCCCATACACTATGACCAGGTTGACTATGGTTTCTCCTTCTTTTAGTTTAACGACCATAATGCGCTCCGAGACAAAGTTCCATCCCTTGATACTATCTTTTTGATTTTGGGCCACAATGCAACCCACGCCCCCTTTAGCTCTTTCAGACATGGGTACACCACTGTAGAGCAGCGTGTTGCCATCGAGATCCATGACTCCTTGTCCTTTTTTCTTTGTTTCCGTTATAGCCAAGATTTCTAGTTTTGCTTTCCTCATCTCTTCCACCAGCTCCTCTTCCTTCCCATTTATACTTCTTGTGTTCCACGTTCCATAAGTCGTAGTCCGTAGTCCGTTCCAGTTCGTCGCCTTTAGAATCAGTCCAGTTTTCTCTCTTGTGTTGCTAGTAATCGTGATTTAAAGCAAACAGGTGATTGGCCTGTGGTGCCTTTGCATGGTGGAGGGGCTGCCTCCTTACGGCCTCCATGCAGGCCGCCCTCCTCCTTTTTCATCCGGGCTTGGGACCGGCATTGGCGGAGTTTAATTCTATATACACATAGAGAAATTTAGTATTATTCCTGGGGCTTAGGGTGATTCTCATCACACGGATGGCGGCTTAAAAAATCCGCTCCCAGATTTGTTTTTCCACTTATATACTCTATGCTAAACTCAAATGGCTGCATCAGTAATGACCAACGGAGTAATCTAGAATTTTCATGTCTAGCCTGCGCTAGAAACGACAAGGGTTTGTGATCCGTTTGCAACTTAAATGCCTTCCCATACAGATAAATATTGAATTTCTTTATCGCCCATATTACTGCAAGACATTCTTTTCGCTAGTTGAGTAGTTGGTTTCAGCTTTATTCAACTTTCTGCTAGCATATGCCACTGGGCTTAATTCCCCATCCAATGCATCTGATTTCTGTAGCAGAGTCGCACCTAACCCGATATTACTGGCATCTGTTCTTACTATGAATTCTTGACTTAAGTCAGGTAATTTCAAAATAGGTTTACTTGTGAGCTTTTCCTTCAATTCTTGGTAAGCCATTTCACATTGTGGTGTCCATGTAATTCGATCTGGATTTCCCTTACGTGTCAAATCAGTTAACGGTGCACATATGGAATTAAAGTTTTTGATATACTTTTGGTAGAAACCACATAATGAGACAAATGATCTCACGTCTTTCTTGGTTTGTGGTCTCGGGGCTTTCTTTAGTTTCTCTAAATTCTTTGGGTCAGGGGTCATGTTTCCCTGATAAACTGTGTGTCCCAAGAATTCTAATTCTTTACATCCAACGCAACATTTGGTTGGTCGGGCTGTTAAATTCGCTTCTGTTACGCACGGATCATTATTATTTTTCGTTTGTATAAACATTTTTCGTATGTATGATCATTTTTTTGACTGAAATGTATATTATATATATTTACAGTCAAAGGGACAGAACCCGAAATATTGATACTGCTATTTTTTAGGAGTTTACCTCCTCTTGTATAGAGACACGTTCGGTCTATAATTTCTTGAACGAAGCGTGACCACATCTCCTTATTTGGTAGTACCTGTCTGAAAACCTGTCTTAACGCTTCTTTTCATGACCATAAAAGGCGCGACTGTGTAAGACTTTTATCTCGAATGTTCTTAGAATCGTCTTATTGTGAACGGCGACTCAGAGATTGTCGTTCTGCGCATGTCTCGACTTGGTTTTCGTTTGTTGTTCCGGCCAGCTCGGGGAGTTTAGAAATGGGCTAAGTAGCGAGCAGACGCGACCTGCGTCTTGTGATTTTCTGAGGGAAATACATTGTCTTTGTGAGTTAGTTAGCTAACTAGACTATTTCCCAGTATTATTCAAGCCTGCCTGGAGGCATATGTTCATGGTTGATTTTCCGAAATAAGGTAATTCCTCTTGTATCGAACTTTATGCTACCATCTAGAGGTTCGTCATTTTGTCGCCTTTTTGCTCGCCTGTGTGATTCAAAATGGAGAGGTACTTTGACTAGGATTAAGTCACCGGTATCTTTAGACCTGAACTAGTTATATATATATGGGTCGCTCTAGACCAACAAGACTATTGTCTGTGTTCCAGGATTCGTTATATCAGAGATCACGTCCAAGTCAGATGGTTAGACTTAGAAACATTATAAAGGTCGAGCTGACCTGTAATCCATGTATGCTATTCACGTGCAGACAGTAAACGGACTGATTGTATACATCTGATCTGCTAGCATCAGAAAGGGAATATTTATTATTGTCTATGAACAGTGATGATCTGCAGCTGACACTGTTGCAGAATTTATATATATTATTTATACAGCTTCACGAACTAGAACTCTATGATTTTGAATGCTGAACTCGTTGAACTATGTTGATGATATAAATATCCTGACTGTTTTGTGGCGTGCAATAAATGGAAAAAAATTATACAACGAAGTTACCATTTCTATGACTCTACACATCATGTTGCCTGTGTTATACCCTGTGAACTGTTCTACTACCACATACACAGCAACATCCTAAAATCAGAGAAGACACCTACATCTTGCACTTTAATACCAGGTGTCGATAGGGGTGGCAAGTGGTCGTCAATCTTATACGGAGCTAACGTACCTGGCATTGTGGCGTACCATTATCATTTAGCCCTAATCAACCCTTATCAGCTTCCCTAAGTCGATTAAACAGCATGTTCAGAGAGTCAATGTGTTCCTCAAATGTTTCTGTTGCTATAAGGATATCATCCATGAAATTTGTGATACATGGATTATTCAGAGGGTCCAATAATTTTCTCATCATTCTAGAGAAGACACTAGGCGCATTCTTTAATCCAAATGGCAATCTGTTAAACTCATAGTGTCCTTCTGAGGTACTAAAAGCTAGGTATGGTCTAACCTCAGGCTTTACTGGAATCTGATAGTATCCTTTACTCAGATCCACTTTTGAGAAATATTTAGCTTTATTTAGCCTGGCAAACAACTGATTTGTGTCCGGCAATGGATCCACCTGTCCTTCTGTAATAGCATTCAGTCTCCTGTAATCTATACAGAGTCTATGTTCTCCAGAGGGCTTCCTTAAGAGTACAACACCGGAACTATACGAAGATTCACTGTGTGAAATAATTCCTTCCTTCAACAAATAGTCTATCTCTTCCTTCAAAGCTTTCTCCTTAGCAAAAGGAATCGAATAGGGTTTCATACATACCGGTGTGGGGTCTATCAGCTTCATATCATATTCCAATAGGTTTGTATGCCCTGGTCGGTCTGTTAACACCTCTGTATGATTATCTAGAACCTGTTGCACTCTCTCTTTCTGAGTTTTCGTTAAATGTGTACTGATTTTCACCTGTGCCGCTGTCTCACAGGGGTGTAATGGATATTCAAATGATGAAAGTGGTTCCTTTTTCATCTCCATGGCAATGGACAAGGTCAACAAGTGTGTCTCTTCCTGATGTTCTCTTTCCAAATATTTCTTCAGGAGATTCACATGATAGATTTTTTTTCTTTCCCCTTCTTATCTATCTTATAATTGGTTCTAGACACCTTCTCTAGAACTGTATATGGACCTTGCCATCCAATTTGTAACTTATTCTGGCTACCGGGTAGAAGAAGCAGTACCTTCTCTCCCACAGCCAAATCTCTGTCTTTAGCTTTCCTGTTATAATAGGCAGCATGTTTCTTCCTGGCTTGTTTCAAATTTTCATTGGCAAGTTTCCAGCCAGTTTTTAAACGAGTAGTCAGCTCATTCACATATTGGTATGAGGATGTAATATTTTCCTCTGCCTTTTCGTCAGTCTACGTTCTTAACAGAGCTACATATGGATCTTTAATTTTATGGACCTATTTGTCCATGCACCGGTATGGTCTCTTCCACTCGAAGCTCTATAGTGATGATTTTTCTTCCCAGAATTATCATGCACAAAACGACCGCTACCAATTTTTCTCTTGGGGCTTTCTCCCCACTTAAAATTCTTAATGAGAGATTTCCTCTCTACATCCTCTTCCTCCAGTTTGTTTAAGTCCGATTGAGGGATTTTCGGCTTATCCTGGGGTAAGACATCTTTTTGCACTCTCCGCATAGTGGCCATTGTAAAACAGTTAATTGAAGCTTGTCCGTGAAAAGGGGCTTCCCATTCCATTTGGTCCACTTTATCAAATTTATACTTCTTTTTATTGTCAGGCCTAATTTTGCCCCTTGGCGTGTCCAGGTCCTGATCAATGTTCCCACTTGTGGGTGTTCCCTCATGTGCTATGCTACACCTTTCTACAAAATTCTCAATGTCCCATCTTGCCTTGGGCCAATAATAATTGTGAGCCACCTTTTGGATGATGGTACCTATCTTCTCATGGTCCCCTCTGGTTTCACATGTAGGCTCCTTATTAAGTCTGCCCTATATCTCTTTGGAAGAACCAACTGTCCGTGACCATGGGATCTAGTTCCGGCCTTCCTGTAAATCAACTTGTTTTTCATGTAAAAATCTCCCTTGCCTGGAGTTATATGACCAGTTGACAATTTCCTGAAACAAGGCTTGAGGGTCTTATCCCCAGCCTGTGCCTTCCTCATCTCTTCTGGAGTGGTATCTAACATAATATCCTCCACTGGTCTTGAGGTCGACCTGACCTGAAGGGTGGCCATATACACAGGTTTCCTTCTACAATGGTCAGTGTCATGATTGTCCATCTGACAATTTTTACACCACCTTTTCCTTTGGTTGAAAGATTTTCTTTCATCATATTTCCTTTCATCGAATTGTGGGGTTTTATTTTTATTGTCATACCGTGGCCTATCAAATTGGTGCTTACCTTTGTTTTGATCTATAGGATCAAATTTATTAAAGTTCTGTGGTGCCCTAAAATTTTCCACCTGTTTCTTTTTGTTACCTGATACCTCTGCCTGAGCCGCTTGATACCTTTCAGCAACATTTAGCAACTCACCCAGCCTCTCTGCACCTTGTTCCATGAGAAACTTTCTCAGGTCTGGAGCCATGGACTCTCTTAATTGTTCTATAAGGACCATTTCCTTAAGATCTTGGGTTTTCCCCAGAGAAGTCCATTTCTCCAAGTATGTCTCTATTCGTGCAGAGAACTGGTGATAGGTTTCACCTGACAGTAGTTTAGCATTCGTAAATTTTTTCCTATAAAATTCTGCGTTCTTTTCATATCTTAACAAAAGAGCCTGCTTTAGCATGTCATAATTTTCCTGATCACCTCTGCTCATTTTGGCAAAAACTTCATAAGCTGCCCCACGAAGCCCTTGAGATAACTTTAAGCTCCACCTTTCTCTCTCTAACCCATATGTGGTAGCTAATAGTTCATATCTATTTATATAGCTCTCAATATCATCGTCTTTCTCAACAAAATGATCTAAATGAAAATTCATAGCTGAGGTTGAGGCTCCCTGGCTAGCAGTGGCATCAGAGGTAAAGGGACTGGCACCATTTTCAGGAGCATGGCCTTGAAACTCAAACTCCCTTAGTCGTAACTCATGTTCCCTTTGTAATCTCTTATCCCCTGCTTCCCTTTCTGCAGCCAATCGCTTGTCTTCCCTTTCTGCAGCTAATCTCTTGTCTTCCCTTTCTGCAGCTAATCTTTTTTCTTCTGCTTCCAATTTCTTAGCCTCAGCCTCAATCTGCAGCCTCTTAATTTCCTTTTCAGCCTCTAACTTTCTTTCGGCCTCTTTTTCTAATCTTCTTTCTTCCCGTTCAATATATTTGTCACATTAAGCAGTGACATAAGCAATCATAATTTGCCCGTCCATTCCTAACTCTTTCGCAGTCTGTACAGCAGCAGATCGAAATTTGGCCAGGTCCGCCATTTTCTAACAGGTAAATTTATATAATGTCTAACTAAACAATACAATCTGATATTACTTATCCAAAGACACCACAGGCACTGAGAGCTCAACGTTATTTATTTTCACCCAAGGATACCTTTTTAATTTCTATTATTCCCTGAAGTGAATTACCCCCAATATTTTTAATAGGGAAAGATTCAAAATCCCGGGAGCGAGACCCCAATATATGTGGTAAAGTGGGATGTTATAAATATTTATAGGGGACTTAGTGTACTGACTGAGATCAGCTGTGAAGGTATCTGTATCTAATAGGTGTAGTGTTTTACAGATAACCTTACTTGCTACCACATTATACCTCAGTCAGAATTATTCTGGAATATTGTGATGACTACGTTAAATGCCTAGGGTATGTATATGATGAAGTGTAAGTCACAACAACAACAGACAGATAAACAATTTAATTTATTCCACCACACTTGACAACACTGTGACACTCACACACATTTAACACTCTATAAGACTATCTTAAATGAGTCACTGGTAAAGTTTCTAATATATATGTATTAATTACTTTCACTAATATATATCCTGATTCAACTACAAAGTGAACCAGGAATCACAATTAATTGTAATCACAATTTATATATACATAATTTATAAATATGAACCTTGTAGAGACATATTTTATTAATATTATCCTATGTGTGTCAGTTGTGTAGTAGTACTATGAGGTAATACTGGTTTTGTTTTTTCAAGCTATGTTATTATTTGTCATCATGACTTCAAGTGTTTGTTTATCTGGGAAATAGTATGGGGAAAAAGTTCACAGTTCCTGTCAATTTAAACAAGGTATTGTCCCTCTTTTTTACTAAAATGTCAATTTTTGAGGGGACACATAATGTTGAGCTCCACTGGCCACAGAGGCTTAACTTTCGTGATGGCGGCAGGAAAAGACTCCTCTGCTCGATTGCTCCCCTGTGTTCTGGAGACACCTCACTAGTCGCTATCTGGACCCAGGAGTATGCTGTCAGCCTCCAGATTCAGCAAAGCTCAGACCAGGTGCTGCTCAATAACTTTAGGACCACAGTCCCTGAAACAAGAAGGTTGTACCTCCTACTTCATAACTAATTTATAATCTATTTCCAGACTGAACACAATACATAACAAACACTGAGTTCAGAGCGGTAGGCCAACTGCTATCTTCATCTGAAACAATTGACATCAGTATACTCCTCCCTAATGGTTACTACGCCTCTGCAATTCCAGCATTATTTCTTTCTAGTCAATAAGATAGGTGTCAGTGTACTGTTTGGCCATTCCATGTAGTTTTACTTTCCTCCGACACCTTCTGTTCAGGTTGGAGCACTATATAGGCTTTGCCTCATGTTCGCTACTGAACCACACACATATACAGACATAAATTATCAATTTACATTCAATTTTCATTAAAAAGATATCAAATATTTCAAGCTTACCACAATTCATGGAAATAATACAGAATTACGTTGACTGGCAATGAATAGGCACAAAATCCGACCTGCCACTGTCTCAGGCTTTTATTTAGAAAAATATAAGCTGAATCTCAACGCACTGTTGCTTTAGAAAGTTTATTTGAAAATGTGGTGCTGACCTGACGCTCCTAATTGCCTATATTGGCGGGTCTAACCAATCGAGCCATGTTTACACAGTTTTTTCAAAAAAAAGTACTCCTACTCACGTTTCCCTAACAACAAAGAATTAGTATTTATAGCCCGACTAATCGTGTTTAGCCTTACATTTACTTCTATCCAATCAAATAGGATTTAACATGGGGACCTATTTCCCGTACAATGGTGGTGTCAAAATCTGCCACTGAGCGATTCTGATTTTGGGGTTGTCTGACACCCTCATTATTTCTTTTGGCTATAATTTGTTAATTCCTAGACTATTTGCGTAACGTTTAACATATTCTTTGTCAGCAAGTCCTAAGGAACCCAAATATACAAATTTAAAGGAGCTAAGTGGCTGCGTTCCGGCTTTCAGCCCTCCCTTCTCTCTATCCTAATTCCATCTGTCTTTCGTTTATGGTAACTTAGTGTATAAAATGACATGAATGGAATATTAAATATAGGTCAGCTTGCGTATCTCAAGGTTTTTCTTAGAAATGCAGTACACGTTTTATCGTAGAAAGCGTGTATGCTGTAGTAGGCTTTTACTATCAACGTGAAACGTTACAATTTGCAGACGAAGTAGAAAACAAGGGGGATTTCGAGTACAGCCATTGTGACAGCACTGTTCTTTACCATTCTTCTTTTCTTTTTATGGAATTTAAGTGTTAGGCTTTACATTTACTTTTTAATTTATATATGTGGATTAGAATTTCACACGACAGTTGCTAAGTGTTTTAAATGTGAAAACATCAAGTTTGCCTGTCATGCGAGTTCACTGTGTTGGTACCAAGTAGCCAAGATGGCGGTTTTGTGATGTGTCAACCGGACAGCGTTCAAAACATCATTAATTTATTGAAGGCTATTGTTACTGCTGTTATCAAATTTCGAGAGGCCATATTAATATCGCAAGTTGAAGCAATGCCTTATTATAATCATACATGCCAAAGTGAGGTAGCCATGTATTGGTTCAACTTCAAGTTATTCGATCTATGACAATAGAAACATGTCAAGCCAGCTCGACCTGATGGTTAGCGTTGAGGCACCCCATGGTAGTAAGTGTATATTTTTAACACCTATTATAACAACACTCGAATATATTGTTACATAAACTAGGGATATTTGTGATATTAAAAAAACGAAAAGGTCTTTGAAACTGAACTTTTCATCTACAAAAAAATATATATTCATTTGAGAAGCCACCGGAAAGAAACAATGTTTTCGTTAGCAATTTCTAACCGGATACTGTCACACCTTATTGTGAAAGGAAGGATCCTCTGACTTTTAATTTTGTACAATGCTGAAACAAGATTTGTAGCAGAGAAGAGACTTTTCCACGGCTTTGAGAGGTGTGTCAACTTGAAGCTCTCACGTTAGTAAGTGGAAATTCTTAACATCGACTATAACATCACCCGAAAAGATGGCTACATAAATTAACGATATCAGTGAAAGACGAAAATTAAACAAGTCTTTAAAATTAACATTTTTATTTGTAAAGAATATATATTGGTTTATGAAGCCACCGGAAAGAAACTATAGCTTCGTTATCAATGGCGACCGGATACTGTCACCCCTCATCGAGAATGGAAAGATCCACTGACCCCTTACTAAGGTGTAAATAAATAAACAAACAACAAGCATTATGCTTAGCTGGCAGAGTGGACAGTGACGATTTGCTCCCGTGGCAAGGCGGTGGATGCCGTTCGGAAGGTCCTGGTTCGATCCCGGTAAGCCTATCACTTCTGTTGTTTTTCTGTTGTCTGGTCTTCTACTTCTTTATTTCTTACTGAGTGCCTGATAACTACCTTTGTGTGTTGTTTGTTTATTTATTTACTGTTTACAGGCCTCGGGTTTCCCCTTCTTATATGTTTATACGCTTACTAAGGTGTGCGTTGCTAAAAGACACGTTCCACAGCGCGTAGGTGTGTCCAGTAGATTCGTGAATGTTTGGTTTTTGCTCATGTCCCAAAAGACGGAGACGGTTACTGAAGGCTGGAGACTTTTGATGTCAGCTTGTAAACTGTGTACGAATTGAACTCAACGGATTATGAACGTTTGGCGATTGTTTCCTGGGCTGAGTTTAGCACACTTGCGGACTCTAAATGATTATCCTATATGATATGGTGTTTTTATACTATATCAAGTACGTGTTAATGTATTTTTTTGGATAATAAATTTTCTGATTATGTATGTATTTAGGTAAAACTTAACCAAATTAAGCTGTGCCCCTCTTCCAACGTCAGCAAAAATTTCATTAATTAACCCGATGTGTTTCAGCCCTTGTCGTAAATTTTTAAAGATAGGTCAGAAGATAGTTATGGTCCCGTCTGAGCAGAGGTGATAGTGGTAAATATGTGAGAATAAAGGTGTAAGAAATAGATTTTCACGAGGGAATAGTGTAAGAGGAAGATCTGTCTCTGGAATGAGTAGTTTCTCTAATACAGCCTTATACGACTATATTTTAATTTAAGACAACCTTTCTCTCCCTATATGAAATATAAGTTACACTAACCTCACCCACACATACACAATTATGTGACAACAATACACACAAACGTGAAAAACTATGGTTAATTGGGTATGGGTCTGACGAACAAGCACATTAAGTTCTTGTTGTTGTTTATTATCATTAAACGTTTTACAACATCAAACATATAAAGAAATCAACTAAATCAAGTTTACACATATATGAAAATAACCGAATAAGTGCCCTCCCCTTGTTGAGAAAGAATCCCAAAAGAAGTTAATAACCCAAAGGTCAAAGATAAGCACTACGTTACAGAATAGACTATGAAGAACAAGTTCCCCACTAAAATTACTACTCAGTAAAGTACTCAGGTTAGCGAAATAAAAAAAGAAGTTAGTACAATGATTGTAAGAAAAGAAAATATTTACTCTCTCTTTGTCTCTCACTCTGTCATCTGTGGCCACAAACACTCTTGCTTACCTAATAATGGTGTAGGTATCCCTTGAAAAATTACAATAGTATGAACCTATATTGTCAGGTGGGTTGCCCAAATCTGGCCCCAGTCCTGCCTTTGTATCGAATAATAATTACAAGATGGAAGCCAAATTTGGTGGCTAAATGTTCCTGGATAAATCCTATGTCACCGCATATAGTTATTGAAGCAAGACGTTCTCGGGACGTTCGCAGTTACAAAAGGAGAAAAGTAGTTTCTGTATTGTCTAGCCTCTGGTTGCTAAGACAAATGTTACAATATGTAAAAACTGATTATGATGGTAAATCCTATCGGCTGACTCTTATGGTAAGTACCGATTTTGAAACAGCGTAGTTTTCTGGATCACTCCGTTGCTACGGTAAAGTCAGTAAAGCATCCTTTTTTGGGGATGCTTAGCTGGCCGTGGGGTCAGTGTGATTCGCTTGTACAGCTAGGCGGAGTTGTCGTACGGAAGGTACGGGGTTCGAACCCTTGGTAAGCCACTCACGTCTGTTGTTTTTCTGTTGTCCAAGTGTTCTACTTCTTTATTTCTTACGAGTGCCTGAAAACATACCTTTATGTTTGTCTAATATTAATTTACTGTTTACAGGCCTCGGGTTTCCCTTCCTTATGTGTTATTAATGTTTATACAATACCAGAAACCTACCCTCTGTTCTATACTACTGTCCTTAAGTCTTCTATCATTTACTGGACACAGTATCAAGGTCTTTGTCTTGTTTGGACTGACATATACTGCTGTATAGAGGAAAAACAGAAGTGATTGCGTCATTAATGGGCTGAGTTGCCCACTGTATACTTCCGGTGTTGCCTTGTGTTTCACACTGATAACTAGTCAGTAAAGCATCCTTTTTTGGGGATGCCTAGCTGGCCGTGGGGTCAGTGTGATTCGCTTGTATAGCTAGGCAGAGTTGTCGTACGGAAGGTACGAGGTTCGAACCCTGGGTAAGCCACTCACGTCTGTTGTTTTTCTGTTATCCAAGTGTTCTACTTCTTTATTTCTTACGAGTGCCTGAAAACATACCTTTATGTTTGTCTAATATTAATTTGCTACGGCTGTCAAATTTCAGGAATATATGTTCTTTCTTATGCCCAGTGAGCTGGAAAATGTTTGATAAATAATTCTGGGTAAAATACCGTCCAGTTACGATTAATCTTACTGTTTCTATTGGTCTCTCTCTGAATGAAAAAAGAGGACCGAACAGGTCCAAAAATCGAAGACCCAAAATAATAATAATGTTACTGGTAATATTAGACCGCTGGCCGCTGGTTTTGATTAGATGCTATATTGGGAAGAAAAGAACATTTATGAAAAACTGCTACTATCCTATCCACCCGTAAGTTTTCAGCTATGGCATGTCGGGAAAAAAGGGTATGTGCCCTCCCCCGTTATTGCTTGCGAGAAAATGAACAGCGCACAAAGTCAACTATTATTCAATTTATCCATACGCGCACGTTAACCAAAAATCGCCTGTCACTACTAGCTATTTGTCGGCGTCTATTGTTTTGTCACATAACATTAACTCTAGTCACTTATTTAATTTCTCACAATGAAATATAATGCTAATTCTATTCGGTCACCGATCCGTCACACTTAATAATCTCAGTCAGCTAAGCCGTATCTTCTTGTGTAAGAAAAATGGGGTATTTGAAATTACATTACTCTGAGCGACTGGCAAAAAATATCTATGCGTTACGTTATTTCATAGTTTTAAACGCTAAGGAATTATAGTGAATACAAATGGTAAACCTAACTCATTTTAACACTTAAACACAATTTCTATTACCACAAATCAGAAAATGAAATCTCCACGGGACAATTTAACACATTCAGCGAAGAAATGGTTCTAGTCCGTCGTGCTTAGATTATCCAAGAATTTCTGAGCGACTCTAATAACTGAATTTGAGAGAGCGCGGTATATATACAGCTGATGGTGTTATCATCACCAGAAGACGTTACAATATATATATATATATATATATATATATATATATATATATATAATATATATATATATATATATATATATATATATATATATATAGTAGGGAATCAGGAACTGCGTTTCCCGGATCAAAGGTTTCTTCGTTCATTCTTCTCAGCGATGCTGACCGACATAAAAAAAACTTTGTCGCGCAGTGTCTCTCTTAGATTACGTCCCCTTGCGCAGATCAAACATTATCTCCCCCTGGAACGTGCTAACATCAAAGGTGGTCGGGAAAATATTATCGCCCCTTTTCTCTCTTCAAACAATCCGTTATTTCTACGCGCATCTGCTTAATGACCGATAATTGGCAAATCAGCTCGCGTGAGAATTCACGTAAACAAATCAGGGCTCGCTGCCTGTTATGCTGGCAGGTCACGGAGATTGGTAAATGTCTGTTTGTTTACTTGTCAAGAAAAAAAGGCGTGGATTACATATGCGTAATGCAGTCAGAAATTTGCGTGGTTTGGCTTAGCAAATGGTAGACACTAAATGGGAAAGCAAAGGCTGTCAGATTACTGTATCAATATTTCCGTTCCACGTCACTGTCCTCACATGTTTAATTTTCTAACATACACTTCTCAGAAAAACAGCTTAAAGAAATTGAAGATGAAATTGTACAACACGTTTTAACATGGCTAGCACTAAATGAATCATCCACGAGGAGCTATTTTTTGGGTCCCAAATCGCAGGGTGACCTGGGCATACTAAACCCCTTCGTATGATACCACTCTCGACATATTTCATTACTTATGAGTGTGCTAAATTGTGACGATAGTCTTGTAAAAACTGCAGCAATAAACTCGTTAGATAAACATATGAAAAAGCGTACACTAGACCAAGTGGATGAAGATAGGAATAACTTTGCAATTTAGGAGCTAAACGAAATGAACCATCTAGTTAAAAGATCCAAAGTGAATTGGCCAAGAACATTTTGGGTAGAACTGAATGAAGAATGCGCACGTGAAGGAGCGAGTGTGAAAGTGGATGACAGGGGCCATTACATTGTACATTTAAACATAGATGAAGATGTCAGTCTAACATACAAGTCAGCAAACGCTTTTTATTCTGGATTTAAATCACATAAACGTAACCAAATTCTAAGTGAACTAAAAAGTAAATCGTCACAAGGAAGAATAGTGCGCGAAATGAAATTTGTAAACCATTCATTGTCATCTAGTTTTCTATCTAATGTTAAATTAAATGATAAAATATTTTCATTTGCTGTGAGATCGAGGTTACAGTTGCTTGAATGCGAAAGTCTTTTACTTCTATCCTACCCACAGCCATACACGAAACAGTGCAAAATATATAACCACCCATACGAAACAGTGTCACATTTATTAAATGATGTACCATATTTCAAACCTTACACCCAAAAAAAAAGGAAGACACAATAGAGTTGTAGACCTTATTTATGAGAAAGTGAAATCCTCAAACAGTAATAATAGTGACATAACAATAAATAAATAAAAGTGAAACCATCTCGAAACCTGATTTAACAAAAATCAATCGACAGAGCAAAACAGCTTTTATAGTGGAGGCAGCAATACCATATGATGCCCATTTAGATAAATGTTACCAACATAAATTTGACAAGTACTATCCATTGACTGCAGAAATTAACGAATCAGGCTATCGTACGCGTGTAATCGTACTGATTATTGGTAGTTTGGGTCATGTGCATGCAAAGTGTGTGAGTAGATTAATGTCGTTGGGGCTGCGGAAATTTGAAGCCAAAGTTCTATGTAAACATGTCAGCATTAGTGCAATTATAAGCTCTTACAGAATATGAAAATATATAAGTATATAAACCAATAAAACGGTATTGAATCAGTTCTACAAATTAACGGTTCACATGAAACAAGGTACGTTTTAGGTTTTACCCTTTGTCAGCCACAGTTACAAACAGGTGAAAAGGACAATAATTACATATAGGTACTTGTTTCTGTCGTTTTGACGGTTTCATAAGACGTAAATCTATTTAATACTTTTGACGATCGAAGGTAGAGAACTATATGTTAACTCTCTGGGACAGGTTGATTTGGGGTTATCTTCCCTGTGTTTATTCTTTGTGGTTGATCTGTCTTAAGAGGGCCGGTTAACTGTTCTCAAATCTGTTCTGTCTACGCATGCGCTAGTTTTTAGCGCGGACCGAGAAGACTTCCGTCTGGGAGAGATGAGCTGTTTTTCTGACCGGACAAGATGTCCGTTGTTTCTTCTCTGCATTATCTGGGGAAAAGATAGTCTTCAGTGTAACTGTGATCTTAGTGATTCTCCCCAGAGTTATTCTGTTTGTCTAGAATGACGACAGTGGTTATTTGTGTATTTCTCGGATTCTGTCCAAGGTAAAATAAACTTTATTATTATGCCAAGATTGCAGAACATTTAGTATGAACCTGTGAGTAGCGCTCACAGTTCTTGGGATCCAGAGTCCATTATGTGTGCTTGACGTAGCTAACTAAGTCTATTCGTCGAATTACTTTACAGAAGCACAATGAACGTATATTTATATGAAACCCGCATTATGGCGGTATGTTTCGGCACGGAAGATAATGCCTGCCTATGAAAATACACAGTTGTTCATCAATCATTATGAGGCCCGCCATTACGGCCTATATCTTTGAGCAGAAGAAGAAGTGTCTGGCGGGAGAAGCCAGATGAAGTCTTGACTTTATTAACAAGTTCACAGACTTCGAAATTAAGCAACTATATTTGTCACAAGACTACCTTACGCGTTTAGTCAGGGGCTCTGAGCTACAGTATGAGAATATATATATTATCAAGCCAACGTTACTAGCATCATACATACGAGCTATGCAGGGTTGATTATGCTCGATGGTTATATGCATTACTACACATGAAATGTCCATGTTCCTTGTTCTACTGACTGTGTTGTCCGTCAACGTACTATTGCTGCAATAAATGTTGAAGAGAAAGTCATCTGCATTAACCACATCTATGACTTCTACGTGTGGTGGAGTGAGTTTGTGTGTTCCTAAATAAGAGCCTATACGACTTCGTGTTCTCGATCTGCTGTATACACATACCAGTACTCCCTACAACACCTTATCCTTTGTTCTACACACCTGAGAAAACATGTATGCTGTTTGTGTGTGTGTGACTGCACTACATCCTGGCAGTGCCTCACGCTGGTGACCTAGATTTACGTCCATATTACACTGTCCAGGTGATAAACGACACACCAACTCAGCGACACTTCAACACGGTACAAATACCAGAATTCACACGAGCAAACAGACTTTAACATCTGGTAATAAACAGTCGGCAAAACAGAGTGATACATCAGGTGCCCAGTTGATGGGGCTATACTAATCTGTTTCTACAACGCAACACTAGACTGTTACAGCGGACTGTTACAGTACTACAAAAACATACGATGATGAGAAACATACACCAAATGAGCACACAAAATATAGTAATCACGAAACGAAAACAGGGTAGCAGCAGTTATTGTAGTATTGTGTAAGTAAATAAATTAAGGGGCTGCTGCAAAACTGGTAAGGAATATATATAAGTGTCATGGAGCAGTCTATCCGTTCTCTTCCAAAATCCTCCACTCATTCCATCCTGTCACTGTTTTCTAGTCTTCCATGTAAGTCACCTTTTTTGTTTTCTCCGAGAACGCTAGATCAGGTGAAGTTCTTGTATTAAATTTCGTTAAGCAGGCAATTTAGATTCCGCCAGGTAGAGTTTTGCGAAGACGCGGTGGTAATGGTATGTTTTTCTGGGAGACATCAATTAACCTGTGACTCACAGACGACCACCTATTTCCGGTCTAAATGTATTTATCAGAGAAAATGTAACTTATCTTTACTCTTGATGAACACCGTGAAACCAGCCGAAACTAAAGTTTAAGTACATAAGACTTTTAAAGAATATAGAGAGATAGAGAGAGATATTGTACACAACTGTGTGTAAAGTCAATAACGTGCTTATGAATACTTGTATATTCAAATATTCAAGTTCGGACTGTGTGACCCTGAAGTGATCTTGTTCGGTGAGTTATCTCCCAAAATTAATTGTTTAATTATTGCTTAATGATACAAGTGTAATTTGCAGAAGAGGTATGTCGTTGACTAAGATAAGAAATATATGTTATGCTATTGGATTTAGTTCTTCCGTATCCATTATGTACCTGTATAAAATATTAATTTTCTTATATGATTTGCTTATAGTATTTTATTACTGTGCATTATTGCTTGACTTATTAGAACACAACTCTGTTATAAGTATACATTATGAAAGCTGTTGTTCCTTGCTGAAAGATAATTAAGACTTAATTATTAACTAAAGATACACCAGACTACAAGACACTGTTGATTGTGGAAAATAGTAAGACATATTAAGTGTAGAGGAGAGAAACTTGACTTGGAAGGATGAGGACAGAGCCTGTTAGACAATAGTCACTGAGACATCTTTTACATACAGTGTACTGGACAGTCAAAGTCTTCAGTGGTAAGTGTGCCTATGCTCTGAGACCAAAAGTCTTTGGGGAGGAACTTAATATATGTAAAATCTCTTTAGACAAGAGATTAATGGTCCCCTTACTTTGTTCTCCAGTGCAGAGTGTCAGTAACATAGGACCTGGCTTCGCCCTCCCTCAATTTTGCTGAGCTCAAAAATCAAGAAGGGACAGGGACTGAATCTTCACCCCTGAGTGTGAACCAGACATCCTTGAAGACACTAGTGCCACACAGGGCAATCAGTCACCACCACGTGCGCTCATCAAGAAGTCACAGCAGAGTGTCCTCTCTGCCTACATCCTATAAGAACACTCATCATCATCATCTCAGCCCATAACCCGTCATGGGTCGTAGGGGTGCCATGGTGGAAGCATCAGCAGTTAGGGTCCTCCACTGCTCTCTATCCTCAGCAATGCGTACAAGTGTGGAAAAACCGTGTCCTGCCCATTCTTTGATGTTATCAGCCCAGGATTTTCTCTGCCTTCCTCTTCTCCGTTTACCTTCGACTGTTCCCTGAAGGATCGTTTTCGAAAGGGAGTCATGACGAGTTACATGCCCAAACCAGGCAAGCTTTCGACGTTTCACTATTGACAAAAGTGGTTCTTGGTGGCCTGCATAGGTGTTTATCTTCTCTCTAACATAGACATTTGTTTTGTGCTCTTTATAAGAACACTACGATAAGTATAATAAAGAGAAAGAAGATCACCACACACACATACCCACCAAACGCTCAGACTTAGTCAGTGAAGAAAATAAGGCACCCCACTGGGACCTAGATTCCTTTTTTTCAGATGTAAACATGATTCTTTTCCATATTTCTTTTTAATCAGATGTAAAATAACCCTCTGTAAATGTGATTCCCTTAATAAATAGCATATTGTTTATTTACTTACTACACGTCTGAGTCATTTTGATAAAATATCATAAGCCTGTCCAGAGCTCTCTTTTTGTGATTAATTCCCTTTCTTGTTTACTGTCCTCTTTATTGTTGAATTGTCAACATCGTGTGGTGTATGTTAGTTGTGGAACAAAGTCACGTGGGAGAACAACTTGTCTATTATTCTTACATGGTATTTAATTACCCTTGATTCCAGACAGTTAACCTCTTGGTTTCATAACAAATAACATCACTATTACAGTATTGCAAGAAAATCCATCTATATTCTTACTGTTATCTAGAGCAGTTGACCTGTGTCGACCTTGCTCTCTCCCTACGCGTGACAATAAGTATATAAACCAATAAAACGGTATTGAATCAGTTCTACAAGTAAACGGTTCACAGGAAACAAGGGATGTTGTCTATCATCTATATAACATATCATCTATTATGTTGTCTATTATCTATATATTATATGATTTATATATTATAATTTCAGCATTAGTGCAATTATACGTTCTTACAGAATATGGAAACTTTGATGTAAAAAACACCCATTTTAAATTGCTGGAGATGTTTTCCACACTTTTATTAAGTCTAATCTCAATTGTGCTCTGTTTCATATACCAAACTACTATTGTATTTGATGCTATATTTAATATCTCACTCCACTTGCAGTCAAAGCATTTTATGGCGAACAAAGATTGTGATAATACCCCCATGTAAAAACACCTATATTGATCTACTATTCCACCCACATTTTGTAAATTTCAATAATACTGATGTTTTGCATGTTGTATCATATCATATCGTCATATGCCAATGTCTTTTAGAAAGCTTAAAGATTGTTATATATGTGTAACACAAAGATTCGATGTAAAAACACCCACATAGAACTACTTGAGACGTCTTCCACACTTTATGTAAATTCTAATGATTCTCCTATATGCCATGTTGTATCTTATTATATCATGTCAGTACATATCAATGTATTTTATGGAGAATAAAGATTCTGATATGCATGAATGTATGTGTGTGTGAGTGCGCGTGCGCGTATATGTGCATGTGTTGTACGTTAGCATGTGCGTATGTGCGAATGTACATATGTAAATTTAAATTTGATAAGTACTATCCACTGAGTACGGAAATTAACAAATTAGGCGATCGTTCATAAATTATCGTAATAGTTATTGGCAGTTCAGGACATGCATATGCAAAATGTGTGAGCGGATTGATATCTTTGAGGCTGAGGAAATTCGAAGCCAGAGTGTTGTGTAAATTATGTCAGTACTAGTGTAATTAAATGATCGTACAAGATCGTACAAGATCGTACAAGATATGGAAGCTTCGATGTGAAAAACAAAAAAAGCCTCTATTGAACTGCTGGAAATGTTTTCTGCACTGTTTTCAATTTTAACATTTCTCCTAAATGGCTGGCTGATTTTAACATATCATGTCAGATGTCAATGTATTTTACGGAGAATAAAGATTCTGGCATGTACGTAAATTAATATCTTTGGGGCTGAGGAGATTTTGACGCCAGTGTATTATGTAAATATTTAAATACCAGTGTATTTATAGGATCTTGCAGCTCTGATGTCAAAAACTCCTATATTGACTTATTCGAGCCGTTTCCCACATTGCTGCAAGTATTACTAATTCTTCTATGTTATGTTATCATCCTACCAGGCACGTCAACCGATTGGCGGATATTTAAACGCCCTTGGATATAGAGGATAGCTGTGAATAATGAATAAGAAGCCGAGGACCGAAAGAAGTGTTTGTCATTGACGTCGGGAGGGGATAGTTGGTTTGGGGGGGGGGGGGGAGAGCTTGTCTGTATAAAACACATCTATAACTTTATGACGTGACAGCCTTTGAGATGGAAATCCCTTAACGTTTTCCATATCGACTGTTTAGTGGATTATACTTGTCCAACCATACCTGTCACAAGTCTTCCGTACACAAACCAAGGAAGGCCAGGAGAAACCACCGTCTCATTGTTTATTGTACTGTCATCACTGGAAAATAACTATAATGAGATCCATAGAGGATGTGCCATTAATACCTACTGGTGAGCAAAATATAAACAACCTAACACCATTTACTCATACAGCCTTAATAACAACAAGTGAACAGAAACTGCAGGAAATGATTGATATAACAGAGGCAGAAAGGAAATATAAAGACTTTAGCCTCAATAGTTAAAAATTACAGACGTAATGGTCAACAAAGAAAAGGACTTCTCCGGTGGACAATATCACAGTAAGCGGTACTGTATGGAAACAATTCAAAAGGTTCAATTATCCTGGCACAGTAATAAAATCAGATGGAAGGTGCATCTAAGAGGTCATCTAAGAGGTCATCTAGAGGTCAACAGCAGATCAGACCTGGCATAGTACAAGTATTTTATGCAAAAAAATCTTTCAAGCGAAGTAAGAAAGAAAGTTCTACTCGAGTTACATAGTGAAATAGATAAAGACGGAAACCCCTATTTGGCAATGTGGTTAGTCAAGATTCACTCTTAGCGAGGCGGTGGTGCTGGTCGGAAGGTCTCTGGTTTAAGTCTCCGGCAAGCTTATCACTTCTGTTGTCTTGTTTTCTAATTCTACAATTCTCACGAGTGCCTGCAACATACCAATTTGTGGGTATTATTTATTTACAGTGTTTTATAGATGATGAGAGTCTTTTTGCACACCAAATAGATCGATTTCTTTTAAGATCATATGCTGCACAAAAAGATACGACTGAGTTTGAATTGTATGCGCGTATCAGCGCAGATGACGTGAGCATGTTTGTATTAGTAACACGAGCATTGTGTTTACAAACTGTTGAGAAGACGGCTGTGTCTGAAGTTTCAGGATCGTGTGAATGGATTTATAGCATCCTGTATCTGGATTTGTGTAATATGTCCCAATGGACTGATACTAGGAACCATATATAATTATAGGAGGATGGAAATGATTTATGGATAATATATAAGTAACTTGAACAAAGATTATAAATAGGTAAACGCCGTCTGGACTTTAAAATAATTGGAGGCATGTGTATGGAAATGGAATTTACGTTATGAATATAACTGACTCACGGAGGATCATTATAAATCAAAGGAGATGTTTGTATATACGTGCATTAAAGAAATATTATTTGAAATGTTACGCGCGTCTATGAGGACTATGATATTTGTTTGATATTGACATTGGCCGTTGTAACTGTTACTGTTCTTATTGTATACCCCTAACCTCAGGACGTGAAATTTCTCCACCTTAGCAGAGACTATCGTATCAATAGAACCAGTCTAAACCTATTGACGTGATTAGCCATGGGCAATTAGTAAACACATAGAAAACTCCCTACAGGCCGCATATATTATGTCCATGCGCATATATATTGTATGCTATAAGCACTTAGACGCTTGGGTCGTTTCGTTTACCCTTCTGCCCTATATAGAATTGTTTTCCGTCAACTTTTGATGTCACCTACTTCCCTCCATCATTCGCCACTCTCTTCCCATATATGAAGGTGATTTCTCTCAGTCCTGGGCATCTTCCATCCGTCGCCACTTTCTCCACAAATTACTGGCTTCGTGGTTTTTTTTTTTTTTTTTGCTTCGTTATTTCTATCCTTGTTTCAAACCCAGATCTCATCGAACAGCACGTCTGAAACAAATTTTGCTGTTATCGTAGGAAATGAAATCCTCCAATAATTATCTCAGCTCCAAACTTTATAACAGCTCGCGCCATGTGATAAATGAAGCCAATTCTGCTGGTTGTCTTTGGTAATTAACTTTACAGGTATTAAAGCGCAGTGTTTCTCAAGCAGTAATCAATTGAACCCATAAAAGGCTTTGAAGTTTTACCTTAGGGGTCAAGTATTTCTGTTACAAATTTTGATTGGATCGATGATTTATTATGTTCTTATTTATAGGCCACCGAAGCGGGGCTGCAGCCCTTTGACCCTAAACTATGTCAAGGAGTTCGCCAAGGTAGGAGCAGCCAAGCTAAAAAATTATTATATTATTCAAGCTCGGGGTCGAGCTGATTCTATGACGAAAGGGTTAATTCTGTTTTCTGACGGCCCTGAGTTTTACATGCTTACTTCTTTGTATCTTTAGATGATTAGTTTAACTCTTTTTTTCACTTTGTAATAATGGTAGGGTCACCTCAAGAGTTAGTACCTCTTGTTGGAAGCCAATGCTAAAGCGCCTTATGTGATTTTGCAGTAGTAGTATCTGTTGCAACTTGTTTAGCATCATGAGGTTACCAACGACATGTTCAACTTCTTGTTAACTATCTCTCACGACATGCCTGAAGGAACCGTGGTCGTATTTTCTCTTTTTCTCTTCAAAGATGCCTAATGGTCACGTGGGCTCTATTATGTATTTCAGCTACTACATATAATATATAGGAAGACGATAATCACACGGGGAATATCTTTATTTTTATCATTATCATTATTTTCTGTTACGCTCCTTATGGGACAGTGAGCTGCTGATGGGAAATGATGATATTACATTAAGGAAAAGAGAGAGACGACGCAGGGGATATTTGTATATTGGTTACTATATATAATCTTAAGGAATACAGAGATACACGATAATAGACAATTTAAACTATGGTATGTGAAGAGATTAATAACAGCGTCGATGAAGAACATTAAAACTAAGAGTATGGAGAGACATTATCGCCAAGATATCTGTAGCAAAACGGACAGACACGTTCTAGAAATGTCCCCATATTTAGTCATCTTTAGGATTTATCACATATATATTTCTAAATCTGAGATTCACAACGGGGGAATAACCTAATTATTCTGAGCCGAAAAATAAAACAACCTATCAGAAGTGCACGGAAAAAGAGCCAAACAAACGCAGAGAAGCGAAAGTGAGAAACTCATCGAAGTGAAAAAAGGACATTCAACGAGACAGATCATCAGATGGATGCGAGGGAGATCCAATCAAACTCAAACTTAACCAAATCTCATGGAGTGGGAAGCTATAGCTAAGCCCGCTTCGTATTCATTTCTGGACTCCCTAAATTTCACCAAGATCTCATAGCTGAGAAGACGTCCAGCGGACCGACCTACACTTGTATAAGCAACATAGCCACAGCCCATAGCTGAGAAAAACCACGCTGACCTGCTTTGTGAGCCGACTTGCATAGGGATACGCTCAGATCCGTAATGTTGTGCCAGAAGGGTATGTTAAACTTGTATTGATCGTTTTGTTACAAAGTATCTTGGTGTTATGTAAACTGATATATTATTTAACGTTGATGTTATGATTAACTTTGATTTACATGCTTGTGCCTTATCTTGGTACTCCTAAAACTAAGCTGACAACCGAAGTTGGTCTCCAGCTGAATATAACCTGAACCAATCCTGAACAGCATTGACGCAGCCAGAGTCCGTTTCAGGAGTTCTCAATACTAGCTATAAGAGTTTACAATCCTTTTCAGAGCTTAGCTTTTAAATTCTGGGTGCACAAGAGTTCTTCTTCTTATTATTTTTCTTCTTCTTTTTTTCGTCTCCTCCTTCTTCATTTACATTTTCGTTCGATGTAATTTCTTAAACTGTATAAACAGAAACCACTTTGGCACAACTAAGGACCAAAGGAAATTAATTATGACAGATTTTAGAAAAATTTTAAGTGATGTTTAAAGTGTGAAATTTTAGTGATCTCACGGAGTCCAGGCGTCTTGAAAATTTGAGAAACACCGTTGATGAAGCGATGGCAACGCTGTCGTTACAACGAGAAGCTATCTTTTTTGTTGTTGAACAGTTTAAATGAACGTAATTTGACTGAATAAAGGGCTCGAAGCTTTCATTTAAAATACTGTATAGTTATCTGTGTGCTGTGGTATGTTTGTGTGTATGTGTGTGATAAGTGCAGATGTGATGAAAGGGAAATGATCTTGGGAAATACGTGTTGAGTAGAGTTAATTTTGGGTTAGAGTACTTGCTTACAGATTGGTATGGATTTGTTTAAAGATATCTCCTCTTGGTTTCGTGGAAGACAGTATGTCAGATAGCAGGTGAACTCTGGTCATAATGTACTGTTTCTGTACTGGTTTTAAGTGATGTGTGAATAGCTCTCGCGGCTAGTGTCCGCAGGGATTTTTGAGAGCAGTGTTAAGAGAACGGTAGATTCTCGTGACTGTGTGAACGGGGTGTGTTCCCGTGGGTTCAGTGTGTGCAGGGTTTTTTGACTGAGGTGGTCAGCCCTAAGGTGTTTTTTGGATAATGTATGCCTGGGCAGGGCTATAGAGATTTTGTAGGCCTTGATTATTATATATCTGCCGTAGATGCAGTATGTGTGCACTGATGTGAAGTATAGAGATTTTGTAGGCCTTGATTATTATATATCTGCCGTAGATGCAGTATTTGTGCACTGATGTGAAGTATAGAGATTTTGTAGGCCTTGATTATTATATATCTGCCGTAGATGCAGTATTTGTGCACTGATGTGAAGTATAGAGATTTTGTAGGCCTTGATTATTATATATCTGCCGTAGATGCAGTATTTGTGCACTGATGTGAAGTATAGAGATTTTGTAGGCCTTGATTATTATATATCTGCCGTAGATGCAGTATTTGTGCACTGATGTGAAGTATAGAGATTTTGTAGGCCTTGATTATTATATATCTGCCGTAGATGCAGTATTTGTGCACTGATGTGAAGTATAGAGATTTTGTAGGCCATGATTATTATATAACTGCCGTAGACGCAGTCTTTGTGCACTGATGTGGAGTAGAGATTTTGTAGGCCATGATTATTATATAACTGCCGTAGACGCAGTCTTTGTGCACTGATGTGGAGTAGAGATTTTGTAGGCCATGATTATTATATAACTGCCGTAGACGCAGTCTTTGTGCACTGATGTGGAGTAGAGATTTTATAGGCCATGATTATTATATAACTGCCGTAGATGCAGTCTTTGTGCACTGATGTGGAGTAGAGATTTTGTAGGCCATGATTATTATATAACTGCCGTAGACGCAGTCTTTGTGCACTGATGTGCTATAGAGATTTTGTAGGCCATGATTATTATATAACTGCCGTAGACGCAGTCTTTGTGCACTGATGTGAGGAGTAGAGATTTTGTAGGCCAGGATGTGTAAGGGCCGTATGGTGTGTTAACTACATTATGAAGATTCATGTTTCGATGTAACTGTATTCGTCTAGATCTACGTGATGTTATAATTGTAATAAACCATGGTTAAAATATCACCAGACGTTACACCATTCCATGACTTGGTGTGTGCGCTACTGTGAGTGACTGTCCCAAAACACGCTTCACCTTCTTCACCATAATTAATTACGTATAACATTTGGTGGACCAAACCAACGGGTCGTAACACCCACATTACATTCGCGTAACAAGAGGGTAAATTAGGTCAGATTCTGGACCAGTCATTACAAGTGGGAACACTGAACTGTGTTATGTTTGGCTCTGTGTGGGCGTGGTTTAATTCAACTGTACACAGGTATCAGCTGACTGCGCATATCCATCCTCATATCTTGGCGTGTTGTAGCAACTAAACTGACTTTATCAGTTGGTTTCCATATCAAACAGCTGTTATCTGATAGCGACATTGATGCCATAATTGTTACAGTGCTTGTTCCAGTCTTTCCATATGCAGATTCAACTATAGGTGCAGTATGTTGGAGAGTTCGTCTGCACGTATACCTCAAGTGATTGCGGAGTTGCTGTGATCGGTTCCTGTCGTCTGATGCATTGTTGAGGACATACTGTACGGTGGCAGAGATCTGAAGACAAGAGAGCTTAGTCCTTCTACCTTTCTGCAGTGGAGTGTTTTAACGTCAGAACTTTGTGATATCCAGTGTGTTGGCGGAAGGGTCAGGATTACCTTCAGTTAAGTGCTTTTGTTGTGTGTAAATGTTGCCACTTCTGTCCATGTCAACAAGCCTCAATCTGCACTATCCTATTCTATTGATAACTATTGTTGTTGTTGTCGATAATTATATCGATTAATTATAGAATGTGATGATGTACAGGGATTGATGATACAATATTTGAGATCTAAACTTGATTTGGTATAATGAAAGTTTAATTAAGACATATATGGTTGACTAAGTAAACAAGTCACAATGGATTCTGATACAGATCCGGAGGATATGAGACCTGTATTAGAGTATCTGTTTCAGGAAGGGACAGATTGTCAGAGATTAAAAAAGCCCAGAGCTTGAGTCACATGTTATGGACAGGTTTTTGGTCTCTGCATCGAGATCTCTAAGAGAGTTTGCTAATGAGAGATTTCAGTCAATTCCTCATGTGAGTATGGCTGAGGATCTGGCAAGGTTATTGGTTTTGGACCTTCGTCTGTTCTTGGACAATTATATTAGTATAAAACGTGATAACATATTGAAGAGTATACGTACGTTATTGCTCGACGGCATCCATAGTGACCAGAAAGAAGAGTTAAGGGATGAGAAGCAAATAGGAGACATAAAACAGAGTACACAGGAGCTAAGGGAAAGTTGCTTAAAAAGTACTACTGAAGTGAATAAGCTGCAGGAAAAAAGTGACTAAACTTACAGGTGATTTATGTAAATCTAATTCTGAGCTTGCTTGTGTTCGAGCAAAATTAGACTCGGCATTGTGCAAAATTAAAGAGATGGAAGCTCAGATTGGGAAAAAAAATGGCGAAATTAGAAATCTGACTCAAAAAGTTCAAGAGAAGACGGAGATTTGTGGTTGCCAAATTAAAGAAAAGGATACCATATCCCTAGAGAAGGTTGATAGGCTTACGAAATATGTCATGATATTGAGATTGAGAGGATTGATAAAGAGAGAGTGAAAGAATTAATGGTGGAGAAAGACAAATTGATTAAGATTGAAAATTTGCTAGCAGAGGAAAGCTGCAAGGTCTTAAAAGCGGAGAGTTTAAACAAGAAATTAAGTGAACAGATTGCACTTAAGGACTTTGAGATTGTAGAAGCAAGAAGAAGAATAAATGGTCTGCTTGACGTAGTCTTGAATAGCAATACGTGGTCTTCTGTCAGTGTTGACGATGATAGACAGAAAGTTTCTTATCATCAGAACACTAAAGCAAAAAGCCAGCTTTATACACTTTTTGCGGATTCTAGGGTCAAGAATGGTGGACATAGATCTTTCCGTGGGAGATATAACTTCTCACGCAATACAGATGATTCCAATGATAATGATTGCTGGCGGCAGAATAACAAAGGAAAATCTACAGTAATATCCAGTCCTGTAGATAAGGAAAGAAACAGTGCTAAATCTCAAGTCAGTGTGTTAAAAACCAACCGCATATTTATTGACAGATCTGATAAATTGGTAACAAGTAACAAACATACTACTGCTTGTTCCATGAAGGAAGCAAATGTTGTGCAAAAAAATAAAGAGATTGTCAAACCTTCTAGTCATACCCAGTCAAGGCAGTGTGACTCATTTTTTAAACACATTGCCACAAGCAAAGAAAAAAATAGTTGTGATAGGAGACATAACCCTAAGGTTATAAAGTACCAAGGGAGTTCATCCTACGGTAACGTTTCTTCGCCTAAAAACAAGAAAAAATGTGACAGATCTCAACATTGTGATTCTAAAAGTTTTGAAAACTATAGCAGAAGTAATTATATGAAAGTTCATCAGTCAAGTAATAATTTTTCTGCTAAAAAGCCAGTTCTATCTGATAGACATTGTTATCTGGGAAGAAGTATTAAGAATAACTATTGTAACTGGGATTTAAATCAGTACAACGGTGTTGATAGAGCAAATAACAATGCTCTCAAAAGAAATTATACAGATCACAACCAGGTTAACTGTGCTCCACATAAGAGCAAGATTGTTGGCAGTCAGAGTAATAGGAACGGTAGTAGGTTCTTAAATGCTTTTGCTTGTCATGCTGATAGATTTGAGAGATCATCTCGGTCTTGTGAAGGTAGTAAATTTTTTTCAGCCTACCGCACTGACAACTGTGAATTATAGGTCAAGTTGTCTCTATGTTGTCTGCTATGTGACGAGAGTTGTTGACATCGCAGGAGGGCCACAACCTTACACCACGGAGTTCGGGTAATTGTGTAGTGAACTTTTCCGTGTTTCCTCATAATCTTACCATGGATTAAAATAGATATTTTCATTTGTATTGTCTCACAGCGAGCGGGATCACCATTCTAATTTGACATTACCTGCGAGAGATATAGATCACTATGTACCATTTGTCCATTCAAGCGAGCCTAGACAGTACGTTAACCCACCGTGTCATGATGTCACCTTGCGTGTTGATGAGATGTTCGCAAGACCTCGAAGGAATTTTTTTTTGTTTTTTTCAAAGGTCCTGTTTATTTTTTGTTCTGTTTACAAACACTGAATGTTATTGTATTCTTTAGTATAGAACTTTATATGTTGTTAATGAAATATTATGTAATCTTTGTAACATTTGATTGCCATAATTATTTGTTGGTTGTTACTTATATGACTGTATTTTAATTATGCATTAAATAATTTCTATGCACAAACTTATTTACTGAGACAATGTAATAGTCATTTTCATAGATAGTCCTGAGTGTTTATTCACTACTTAAAATTTTGTTTTGTTTTTTCATCATGGATTTGATACCATGTTTAATTAACATATTTATATACAGATTATTTGAATTAATTGTTTAGTGAAAGGTAATTTTAAACATAACTTGTATGTATTATTAATGATTTTTCGTTGAAGTTAAGGACGTATTCTGAAACTTGGTTTCCATTTTTTCTCAATTATGACATTTGATAATTTAAACGATTCGATTTTTTTGTCAGCTAGAATTAACTTAAATTTCCTATTAAATTAAGTGGGTAGAATTAACAGCGACGGCTGATACTCTTGTTCATTTAAAGAATTTAAATATCTGATTATAATACATAGTTAAGATAATATTACACTTATATATATTTATAACTTCGTTTGTAGTTAACATTTTATTACCCAATGTGACGTTTCTTTGATGTATTTTTTTTTTTAAAAAGAAGAGAAAAAAAAAACTTACACGTTTTGATGTGTGTCTGTTTAAAGATAAGATTATTTTTATGTTACTCAGCTAATTTAATTGTTAGTTATTAATTATAGCTACATATTACTTAGAAATAAAAATACTATTTTTATTTAACCTAAAGAGAAGAAACATTTTTTGTATTGTAAATTTTTGGAAAATGTGTTTTGAACATTGTGATATTTATTTTTTTCTGCGCCAGCGCTAGATTGTATGTTAAAGTTACTATTATGTAGTGACATTAATTCTTTGAAAATGTTTTGATGTTCGGATGTATTTTTTGGTAGTTAGCGCTTGACTATGTGTCAATGCAAAACTTGTTAGCGTTAATATTTTTGTTTGGATGATATTTGATGTAATTTATTTTTAGTTATGTATAAGCTTTTAATTTAGTTAAATTACTTATTATGCTGTGCTTGTCATAAGCTTTCTTTTTTGTGTTAGTATATAAATATACTTTAGCATTTTTGTATTTTACAATACGTTGTTATATTTGGATAGTTATTGTTAGGTGTTGTTACCAACTTTCTTTACATTTGCATCTTTACTGTCATCTCTCTTTGTTGACTATTCGTCATTTCTTTACATCTTTTCTGTTGTCTTTTCAGTATTGTCTGATATTTTGTTTATGCTTCCGTGTTTCATCTTTGATGTCATTCATACTTCTAGTATACTTTTTTTCGTGTTACGCTATTTATACTTTCATTCTTTGTAGTGTTAAGTTAATTATATGACTTTAGATAATGTAATTGGTTCTTATAGTTCTATTTGTTTTACATGTATGGAATTGTTGTCTTCATTGACATCTTATGATTCTATTTGATTCTTATCATATTCCCATTTCATATTTTGTCTTTTCTCGTATGATAATTTATTTTCTGTTTAGTTTGTACTATGTATACTTAATTTGGGTTTTGTATTAGATTAATTTTTTATTTTGGTATGCTTGAATGATTATGTTGGATGATTTAGTCGTTATCTTACATTTATTGATGATATTTTTGTAGATGTGCTATGTTCTCTTGTCATAGGTATATTTTTGTAGGTAATTGATAGAACTTCATTAATTTTTTTAAAAAATTTTTGGGAATTAATTTAAGAGGTATCTGATATAACTTCATTGACCGTTAAATTTTTGGGAGTTAATTTTCAACAAAAAAAAAATGATATAATCATTTTTTTTTCCCTGGGAGTGTGGCAAACTGATAAGTGCAGATGTGATGAAAGGGAAATGATCTTGGGAAATACGTGTTGAGTAGAGTTAATTTTGGGTTAGAGTACTTGCTTACAGATTGGTATGGATTTGTTTAAAGATATCTCCTCTTGGTTTCGTGGAAGACAGTATGTCAGATAGCAGGTGAACTCTGGTCATAATGTACTGTTTCTGTACTGGTTTTAAGTGATGTGTGAATAGCTCTCGCGGCTAGTGTCCGCAGGGATTTTTGAGAGCAGTGTTAAGAGAACGGTAGATTCTCGTGACTGTGTGAACGGGGTGTGTTCCCGTGGGTTCAGTGTGTGCAGGGTTTTTGACTGAGGTGGTCAGCCCTAAGGTGTTTTTTGGATAATGTATGCCTGGGCAGGGCTATAGAGATTTTGTAGGCCTTGATTATTATATATCTGCCGTAGATGCAGTATGTGTGCACTGATGTGAAGTATAGAGATTTTGTAGGCCTTGATTATTATATATCTGCCGTAGATGCAGTATTTGTGCACTGATGTGAAGTATAGAGATTTTGTAGGCCTTGATTATTATATATCTGCCGTAGATGCAGTATTTGTGCACTGATGTGAAGTATAGAGATTTTGTAGGCCTTGATTATTATATATCTGCCGTAGATGCAGTATTTGTGCACTGATGTGAAGTATAGAGATTTTTGTAGGCCTTGATTATTATATATCTGCCGTAGATGCAGTATTTGTGCACTGATGTGAAGTATAGAGATTTTGTAGGCCTTGATTATTATATATCTGCCGTAGATGCAGTATTTGTGCACTGATGTGAAGTATAGAGATTTTGTAGGCCATGATTATTATATAACTGCCGTAGACGCAGTCTTTGTGCACTGATGTGGAGTAGAGATTTTGTAGGCCATGATTATTATATAACTGCCGTAGACGCAGTCTTTGTGCACTGATGTGGAGTAGAGATTTTGTAGGCCATGATTATTATATAACTGCCGTAGACGCAGTCTTTGTGCACTGATGTGGAGTAGAGATTTTGTAGGCCATGATTATTATATAACTGCCGTAGACGCAGTCTTTGTGCACTGATGTGGAGTAGAGATTTTGTAGGCCATGATTATTATATAACTGCCGTAGACGCAGTCTTTGTGCACTGATGTGCTATAGAGATTTTGTAGGCCATGATTATTATATAACTGCCGTAGACGCAGTCTTTGTGCACTGATGTGAGGAGTAGAGATTTTGTAGGCCAGGATGTGTAAGGGCCGTATGGTGTGTTAACTACATTATGAAGATTCATGTTTCGATGTAACTGTATTCGTCTAGATCTACGTGATGTTATAATTGTAATAAACCATGGTTAAAATATCACCAGACGTTACACCATTCCATGACTTGGTGTGTGCGCTACTGTGAGTGACTGTCCCAAAACACACTCACCGTCTTCACCATAAAAACATCCACCTTAATTATCTATACGTATAACAGTGTGTTCGATATATTTGTATGTGCGTGTGTTTAAACATGCAAGAGTGTGTTTGTCTTTGTATTGTACGTGTGCCCAATGATGTTTCAATTCTGTGGTGAATTAATCCTCAAACAGAGAACAGCTATTGAAGACACATTTGTATTGGAAGCGTGTCATCTGTCTGTGATTGAATTACTCAGCAATTTATTGTTATCTTAAGCTGGAATTTTATGTTTGTTTTTTTATCTGTCTGCCTGCACTTAAATCTGTCTGTCTGTCTTACTGTTTATCTGGCTGTCTCTTTGTTTGTCCGTATGTTAGCAAACCACGTCTCTTTCTCCATCTGTCTTTCTGTACATACCAATCAAGTTATCGCCCGTTGTCGCTCCCGTAGTCTGTGAGGATCAAATGGAAGAATAGAGTTACTAGTGCTTTAAGCACGTGGACATTGAGGACTAAAATAAGGTTTCTCGTGGGTCTGGCAACTTCATCATGTCAAACAAACTGCTACAGAAACCATGACAACAAGGGAAAATGAATGTTATAATGCAGGCTTTCTGCAACAGGACAAGATGCTCCATGCTTTAGAAGGAACGAAAAAGGAAGAGCCTTCGATGGATGAATAACGATACCGGAAACGAAGGAC